>BMAW01009785.1:1464630-1609547 GCA_019974015.1 Nephila pilipes | reverse complement strand
ACTATAAAAGTAAAGTAAATAAGTTTTTATTGTTACTTGCATTGACAGTAATCAATTTCATTATTAATCTCTCTTTTCTAAATAATAATTTTAATTATGTCTTATAATTGTGCGTGTTTCGGATTAAAAGAAGATTAATCAAATATTGTCAATAACAATGAAGTTAACGACCCATGCAAGATGGTTTTTTTTCTTATTTTATATTGTATGAAATTTCCTTGCAGAACAACTTGGTTTTTTTTTTACATTGTTTGTATTTATTCTCACGGGCTGTCGGTGAAGTAAATCATCATATACAATTCGTTAACTTTTGACTAATTTCACAGTTCGCTCTTTTGAATGACCTTTTTTTTTTTATTATTATTATTCAGTGGATGATTTCAAAATCTGAAATCTGTTCATTTTTTTGTAAAAGCATATGTATGCGACGAGGTAATTAAAATTTTAACAATAAGAAATACATGAAATAAGTTCTTTTTTACCTTTAATTTAACACTAATTTTTAAAACAGTTTCAAACACTAGTTATAGATATCCTTTTAATGGGTCCTCATGAATTGAACTCTTGACCGGTTATGGTGATTTGACCGCATTGCATAGAATAATACAGAATGAAAAGAATATTGAATTATCTATGGAATAAATTCGTAAGATAAGCGGGAAATAAAATCACAAATGCCTTAATAGGCACATATTGCCCTTTCGTGGATTTTTTTTTTACTATCTACAAGTATGCATGGGTCAATTGGACGTTTTGTATGCCAAAATATGAGTGAAGGAGAGAAATTGAGAAAGAATGTTCATTAATTTTCTTATTCAAATGTAAAAACATAATTCTGATTCGGAAACTGCACAGTTCCATTTAATGCTACATCTCCAACTATGCTCTCTACTGTACCAATCACCTGATATTTTTCACTTGCTATCCATTAACCCCACTACACGACGGATCTTTTAGTGACACCGGGATTCGAACTTAAGTTCGATTGAAACAAGGCCAACCATTTACTTGTGACTATGATCATTCAACTACAGCTGTCGTTGAATTAGGTTAGATGGAAACACTACAAATGCCAATCTAAAATCTTTAGTACTAAAATGTTTCAGTTGTAGAAAAAGAAATATTTAAACATTTTTAAAGTTTAAGACTTTGGTTTTATTCTGAATATTCTCTTATTTATTTTCTTTTGCCATGCTTTTATTAATTTAAGCATTTGATTGTTTCTCTCTGAACTCTTCTCTATATTGAGCAAATTTCCCAGTAATTGAAATTGTGGATCTATTTTAGTTATTTTCCGGTCTACAAAATTCTAAACACAGCTTCTGAGCTTCTGAAAAAAGCAGATTGTTTTAAAAGTTCCAATAAAACTTCAATTGCAACTAATAATCTGAATTTTATTTAAATCTTTATTATAATTCATTTCCTTTTTATTTCTTAAAACAAGTATTTAATTTCCTTTGAAAATAATTTTTTATGATCTTAAGAACTCACATTTAGATTTCGCAAACTTCGTATGAATGAATTTTTAAAACAGCATGCTTTGTAATTGATCCACCATAAAAGTTTTTTGCCCCACACATAGGAAGATAAAAAATAATAAAATGACCTCATCGTCAGAACAGCTGTCACTTCTGTCATTATCGAAAAGAACCGATCAAGCAGAAGCGACAGGTGGTGATTTTAAGTTATTGCAGATGCTGTCTATATTCAAGAGGGTAAGGATTAAGAGTAAAACTAGAAACTATAGAGTAAGTTTTTGCAAACAAATAAAGTTGCCTGTTCTTCATATTTTTGAAGAGAATTTTCATAAAAAAACAAGAATCTGTCTTTTGTAATCAAGAAATATCTGCATCATTACTATTTCTTTTGAGAGCAAAAAATAGTTATTTTTTAAGATATATTTTGTTTGTTTCTTTGTTTTTCCTTTAAAAAAGTTCTTATTTTTTGCTATTATCCAGCGGTTAATATTTACTTTCAAAATAATAAAGTATTTGTGTCTTTTGAAAATGAGTCTAATTATATGCACACACATATATATCGAAATCACAATTATTTTTAACTTACAAAAACATTATTTCTTAGATATATTTGCTGTTGTAATTTTTTTAATATTTTTTGCCTCCAAATCTATTTATTAATTAGGAGCCATGAATTTTACTTTTAGTACTCCTTAAGTAACGAAACTATTTTTTTTGTTTTGGGGGGGGGGGGGGTATTTCAAATTTTATATAACAATTTACATTTCATAAGTGAGATATATCTATAACTGGAAAATATTTTTTATTGTATACGGATAAGTATTTCTTTTTAAGTAATTTTATCTTCAAAATTTTAAATAGTTTCTACTAATCTAATACTGTTCAAAATTTTAAATATGATGTGAGAGTTGATTCAAAGTAGATATTTTTATAATGTACATGAGTTATTACGCGATATAAACGTCTTTACCTCGTTTGCTGTCAGTTAAATATTTTTGTCATGTGTAATACAGTTCATAAGTACTTGTATTAAAAATAAATATTACATTTTGTGATAATGAAAATAACAATGTTAAAATTCAGCCGAAATGTGTAACGTATTAATTTTATTTGATTTGAAATATTTTTATTGTCTAAATATCGAATTTTTATTTTCACTTATTTGAAAAATATATATATATATATATATATATATATATATATATATATATATATAAATTTACTGCGGTTGTCGAAAAAAAGGGTTTAATTAATGCTAAATGTTAAAAATAAAAAGAACATTCGATTAAAAATGTGTTTTATGATTATTAATTAATGATATTGGTCTAGATCAGTGTTTTTTCCCTCATGGACAAAATATAAATCACAGTTAATTTCCATGGCAAACGTAAATTGAGATATTAAAAAAAGTAAAAACGGAAGATTTTTTCCCCTCACTTTAACAACAACAACAAAAAAAAAAAACTGATAAAATATCTAACATTTTTGCTAATATATATTATGGACTCATATAATCAAAAAACTTTAATTTTTATAAGTTTGTCAACTATTCCTTGAATTATGTTTGAAAAATAATTCGATAACTTGTTAAACTTTTACTTTCTATCAACAAAACTTAAATTGGAAAGCTCTACTTTGTATCCTTGTACGTTGTTATTTTTATTCTAATATTTCAAAGTAGAATATATATTACCGCGAATTATAAGTATTTTTCCTCCCTAACTAACTTTGTTTACTTCCTCCAGCATTTAAATTATAATGACATGTCAAATTTAAGTTTCTATAAGCTTATAACGTACAAAATATGTCGATTCTGTAACCAGACAATACCAGCTAAGCACCCGGTATTTCGCTTCAGTCGTTACATCCGCGGAAGTTACGGTGGAACCAGAAATCGGCAATCAACCCATCCCTTTCGAATTACTGTTTAATGAACCGTGGTTGACCGAAAATACCCGCCACCCGCTAGGCTTGCTTGGAATTCTGAATCCACACAGGTCCGGGTTGATAGAAATGTAATAAGTTTGAAAAGACAATCGATTGTTTTTGAACGAACTTTAATTTGTAAATCATGTTCGGGGTTTTAGACTTTTCCTGGTTTTGTGCTTTTGTAAATTGAGTAAAGAATCAATTTGTTTGTTGATGAAGATGCTTGAATGACATTTGAAGGGGATGTTTTGGAGCTTTATGTCTTTATTCAATTGTGAGGGTATTGATTGGTGTACAGGAACGCCGATTTTAAAGTAATTTTTGAAGTTTAAGAATATTATTTTTTTTATTTCTTGGGATTTTTTTATAAATTGGAAAGAAACCAGGTTCATGCTATTAGCTTAACTTTCTTTCCTCATTGTCTTAAAACCGAATTTAAAAAGATTTAGCTGGAGGGAATTATAAAATAATAAACATACAATAAAAAAAATTGACATTGTTTCTATTACGTATTCGTGAATACAGTGATATCAACTTCACTCCTAGATTGCTCGATTATTGTCAGTGTGTTTTAAAAAATATATTTGTATAAAATTTCAATCATAAAGTATATAGTATGTACAAGGAACATGCACACAACAATGATTTTTAATTTAAATTGAACAACATTTATTTACATGGACTTAACGAATCATTCATAAACATAGGGGAAATTACTACACAACAGAACACTACTCAGATACAGGAATAGTATCGATTTTTTGAAGGAATGCGCTTGAGATATTAGTTCTAAAATCAAGACAAAGGGTATGAAGCTTTAAAAGTATATGTCGTTACTGAATGCTTACTTATTATTTAGAAAATAATTATTTCACTTTTGACATTATGTTTCTATTACTTACGTATTCGTGAATACAGTGATATCAACAACAATTTAAACTGCTGCTTATATTATATGCATTTTACATTTTATTACGTCTTATTTTCACGTTATATCTATGCGATAATATTGTTCTAATACGAGTAGAATATATATTGCTCAGTAAAAAGTCATTTAAAGCTGATAACGACTGTAAATTTTAAAATTTACAGGATGATAGGCTTTCTTATAAAGATATTTTCATGTAATAATTATCTTTGTTTATATCTAATTTTAAGTTATTAGAATATAAATAATATATTGAGCCTATCTGATTTAAAAATGTTTTTCACTTCTGTTATAAATAGCTTTATTATTAGATTGTTTTGTAATTCATTGTTAAACTCGGAAAACAGTAGTTTTTATAATGTTTTCATTAATTCCAAAAAGTACAATAAGCGTGTATGTTTCGTAATTGAATCGGCTTAAATACATTTTTCCGGCTATTTATATTAAAATGCATGTATTGTTGCTAAGAAAATTACTAATTGTGCAAAAAATAATTTGTTTATAAATTATTCTGTCATAAAATTTATTTTGAACTATTATAAAAATAATGAATTGAAAATTTCATAATTTTTACTTCTTGTATATAATTAATAAGAACATTTCATTCCATTTTTCTATATTAAATCCTCAATCAAACATTAATTATTGATCAAGGGGGAAACAACCCCCTATAGTTTAAGAATATAGTTTTGTTTTGGTCTGCGTTTTTTTTTTTATTATTATTATTAAATGCACGATGATGATGTTAAAAAAAATCTAAGTTTATTCTGAAGATTATCGTAATTTATTATTTGCCATTTGTACTGAATGTCCAGAAAGCCATTCTATTGTAGGCAGTACATTAATAGGTAATTCGGGTAGATGTTCTTACTATTATGAAACGCGAATGAAACAGAGGAAAAAAATGAGAAACATTTGAAGAATGCTATTTCTTTTGTAATGTTTTTTTTTCTCTCAGTAATTACTTATCTATCTTTTTTCTTCAAAAGCATCCAGGAGTTTTATAATAAATGTTATGTATAAAAAGGAGGCATATGTATTTGAAAGAAATAAATGCAAAAGTACATATAAAAATACCACGACATACAAATAAACGATTCTTTTAAATTACTCTCTCCTTTTTTAACTTGCAAAATGAACCAAAAATGAAACGTTGTAAATGTAAACAAGAGAAAATAGAAAGGAAACGAGGTGGACCTTCATACTCTATCGCAAACAAGTGACATTAATTCGGTTTCCCTTTTTGTTGTTACTTTCTTTCACTAAAAACGCATTTTGCAAAGAAGTGCTCTTTCCCTGGAAACTTTCCAAACTATTTAACGACCAAGTTTTGAACTTTTGAAAAATTCCTCAACAGGAAACACTTTTTTTTATGTAAACGCTAAAAAAAGACTTTAAAAGTCTCGAAATGGAGATTTCCCAGATGTGTATTTTCTGTTAGGGGTTTGGTAAAATCCCGGATGGTATATTAAAAATATTTTCCGGACTATATTACCAGTTTTATCACTATCTCGAAAGTATGGCGTAACTTTTCGATTATTATAGGGCTTATTTTACTGCTTAAAATGGAATAACCACTTTTGTAGTGTTAAACAAAAATACAGACGTTGTGCTGCATTTTTAACTAAGGATAATTTATGAAGCGGTAAGTATATGAGAAAGATAAAAGTTTGGAAAGTTACTTTTTTTATATTGTAATTATGATATTTCTGATAAATTCTAGGTAGTGGTGTAAATTTACCAGCATTTGTGTGTGTAAAATATCTAGGAAGGTTTAACTTTTTATTGTTATAATTGAAACACCATTTTTAAACTTCTGAGAGAAAATGTTTCTTAAAAGCATTAAGATTCTTTAAAAATCCTGTTTACAACATGGACACATTTGAAAAATTACAATTTTAATTCAATTTCAGCCATTTCTTTTTCTTTTGCATTGAATTTGATGAATATAAATAAAATACTATTTACAAGAAGTATGTTTATTAAATAACGAGATTGATGTCGTAAACATTATTTTGATTTCATAAGTGTATTTCACCTCTATATGCACCCCTCAATAAGTATTTCACTTCAATATTCACTTTCAATATACACCCCTCCTGTATCTCTACAACTCTCCATGTGAATCTTCTATTGTTGGAAACAGTTCTGGAAGTACTGAACTGTGTTTTACTTGATTAACTTAACCTGTAAATAATGCCTCTGTTCATTTAATTTCCAATTCTTATTAAATAAAATAATTCAATGTGGTCATTTTCAAAAGGCTTTGTACCTTATTTGGAAAGTAATTGTAAACTCTCGGAATGATTTGCCCTTCCACAATTCGGGTCGTTTTTTTTTCTTGCTCTTTAACGGAGTTCAACAAGAACGTGAAAGTAGTAATGTTGATTTATAGTTTGACCTCCAGGAACCCAGTGAAAGTACACAATCCCATGAATATCGAAAAAAGCAATCATCATTGCTTTTAATTTTTATTTGCTCATTCGAGCGTTTTTGACTCTCTGTGAAGATGGGCTCTTCCAGTGCATGGATTGGTGCTTCGTTTTAGTATCAGAAGTAAAAAAAGAAAACCATGATTCGTCACATGTTATTATTGTTTCCAATAAGTTATGGTCATTTTTAATGGCATTCTAAGTATCAGTACAAACATTTTTGCAAACTTTTTGTGTTCAAACGTGAGGATTTTAGGCACCATTTTGGCACACACTTTTTTTAATGTTAAAGTTTGCCATATGGATTCTATGTTATTTGCTATAACCTTAGCAATGGCACGAATGCTAAACCGATAAGCAGATGAAACCAGATTACCGATTTTTTTCGATATTGTCATCTAGTTTTGACGTGGTAGGGTGACCTGAGCGTAAATCATTTTCAACGTCTTTTAGTCATCCTCAAAACGCTTAAGCCACTCAAAAGCATGTTTAACGATATAAACATTCGTAGCCATACATTTCTTTCAATCAATTATAAGTTTCAGTAATGGATTTTTCAAGTTTCATGTGAAATTTCTCAGCAATTCGTTGTTTATTTATCTTTTTTCCGGCGAAACAAAAAAATAACTTATGCGAACGAAGGCTACGGCTATACGAATTGTTTTATAGAAGAGAGATTCACTTCATTCGAAAAAGAAGGCTTCATGCTAAACAGCTTTAGACTGCTGGCGTTTGGCACATACGTACTTCTTCTGTGGCAACGTCAGTCTCGTTATTTAATATTCACACCTTGTAAAATACTATTTATATATTTCTTATCGTCTGCATTTCACTTGATAAGAACCGTGAAATGAAATATATATTAAAGAATAAAAAAATTCGTTTGCAATTTAAGAAAATTACTTACTATTTGAAGTGCAGTGGATATGATGAAAAAGCATTATTGAAAATATTACATTTCTCTAATTACAAATGTATAAACTCATAAAAACAACAAATATGAAAACATTTCCATTTGCTCCGCTTCCATATCATAACATAAATACTTGGTTCATTAAGATTATGGAAAGCATTTAGTCATGCTCAACTGTGAGAATCTTATTAGAATATCTCACTCACACTTTAAATTCCACAATTAACATCTAACATTATCTGCAAATATTTACTATCCATTTGTGTGAATTTATCTAGATATATAGCTTATCATCGAACAACCTACTACCAAAGTGAGTGCTTTTTCATGAATTCAAGAGAATCAATATAGTTATGTACCTTCTCATAGTTGAAGGAGATAAGGTTTGTTTCTAATTTCGAATTTGTGATAAAATCGAAAGTAAATTACTGGCTGATGCAGCCTCATAATCTTGGCATTATGCTCATCATCGGCGATGTTTCAGCCCAGGCGTGGATTCGAGTCTTGATTCTGCTAATCAGCCATCGTGAAATTAAGTTGATACGCGTTAAATCTTTCGGGTCTCAAAGTTCTTGCGTTGGAGTGGCAGGGATGCAGAGGGTGAAATACTAGCTCAGGTTTAATCCTAGTTACCAGATTAAGATTCAAAATTATGAGGCGGACAGGTGCCAAGTCAGACTTTTGCCCCTATGTTTTCAAACCATCAGAAGTTGTTCCCTTGCTAAATTTCTTAATGAATGGTCTCATGGATTTGTTCAAGCCGCCTGCTAGCTAGAGGGATAGGAAAAGACAACATATAGAGTACCAAGTTCCCCTTTTTAAAAATTCATTTTTAGAGCATAGTATTTGATGGTAAAAGTTGCATGCTTTGTGGCTGGCAGTGGATGAATCATGTCATGGGTTTGAATCCATTCAAATACCAAATAATTGTATGTGGAATAATTGAGTTGCTGCCTAAAAAAGTTTAGTAGGTTTCAAAATCCTCACGTAGAAAGTTCTCCAAGTTAGAGTAAGGTATGAACTCGGGAGTCTGACCATCCCCTTATGGCATTTCCCTCTATAAGTAAGTACCAGTGCCAGTATCAAGTATCCGAGGCCCCATAGTGATTTTTCGTTTTCTTGAAGTTTTGCTGTTTTTGGTAAACACGGGTGATGCGCCTCGGGACACCCTAGCTAACCTTTTCTGTTTTCGACTCTACTTTTTGTTCACAAATGTTTCCTTTTCTTCCATTTTTCTTTTATTACTAGATCACAGTCACTTACAGTAAAGATCTTGTGTGTTTATGCGCCATAAACCTACTACCAAACCAGACCAATTAACTCAAAGGTAAAGGTTTTGTACATTTTTAAGCTTGAAGATCACCTTAGATTATTTATAAATACGAGTAATTAGTCTGTGTTATCGTATTCATTCTGTTATATGGCTGCTAGAAAATTCAGTTAAATGCTGCAAAAGTATATCTTTTTACTATTGTGGATATCAATTTCAAAATCCCTTAATTTTAATCGAATTTAGATAGTAGTTGAAACTTGGCGAAATTAAACATTCTTAACTTCAAAGGGATTTTATTTTAAGCATAAAAATGTAGAGATGCATGTCTTATTAAAGACAATAAAAAGAAATTAATTAAAATGCAAATCCGCTAAAAATAAATTATGACTAATCAGAGACGAACAATAATACATTGATAAAAATAGCAGAATATCTTTTGTATATTTGTATCTATTCAGAAAGTGTGTTTCGTATGAGGATTTATGTAGCCTTTCATGCCGTAGATTCCCAACATCATAAGATTTTATACATATATTTAGAATAAGCCTTTATTGAAGACTAAACAAACACTTGACATTAAAAATGGTTCTTTCTATCAGACTGTATTGAGAATTGATCGCGTGTTTTCTCTCATTTTTTAAATATAAAAGATACAAAATCTAGCTTTGCTACTTTGAATAATTTATCAAGGAAACAGGTGTTTATTCTCAAACAAAATAAAAAAAAACAACTTTCGTTTTCTCTACCTGATTTACTTCGCAAATAATCAGTGGTAAATGATAATGCCGAAGCTTTTTAAAAATTGTTGTAAAATAAAACTTAGATTAAATTAGTAGGCAAGTACCACATTAAAACACGCAGGAAACTTAAAAAAAAAACACACAAAAAATTGAAGGGCTCTTGGGAGCTCTATGATATCTCTGTATTCTATTATATCGAGAGTTCTGTTTTTCTTCAGCTAAGAATTTACAAATAAATAAATAAAATAAAAAAGTTTATTTCAAACCCTTGTTACTGAGAAATAATTATCTAGTTGAATACTATACGAAAAACAATTGCAAAGAATTTTTTTTCTTAGGAAGAATATTATATTTTAATGTTATTGTATTTGTGATGGAAACATAGTATGCAATTCCATGTTACATTCAGCTATCTATGTATAGGGAAAATATCAGGTTACAGTTAATTAAAAATAATTGAATCATCAAGAAATATGGGTAAGAAACACTGGAAACTTTTAATTAAGAATTACAAGTTAGTTTATTTAAAATACAATTTCCAACTGGACACAATTCGTGTGAGGGAAAGTGAAAGTTGAGAACTAAATATTTGCTCACGTGGAATTTGAGATTTTACGGCGCCTGGGGAGCAAAGCGTTCCTCTAGTCTTGATCATTGTTGACTGTGATGTTGTTTAGGGTGGTTGGATTTTATTCATGTTGTTCTGAGTGGGATGATTTGCGATTGTGTGTGTGCATGATGATTAGAGGAAGTTGTATTTCTACTGGTCGTTGCAAAGGATGGTGAAATATAAGATAGTCATTTTCCACCATCCTAGCAAGCTGTTTTAATAGCAACTTCTTTATCATTATCAAGATTATTAACAAACTAGTTATCATGATTTTTAACCATCCACGTTGTGCAGACTCAAGTAGATTAAATTCTGTTTGTCTTCCCTTTTTTCAAATTTGATCGATATCATTGAGTTTTTTTTCTCAATCATATAAGTCTTTTGTTAGCTCAGGTGTCATCCTCGTCACTTCAACGAGGCTCAAGATTACGAGGTCCGTCGCCAATAGACCTTATATTGCTTCTGAGTGCTACATTAATAAACATCAATCGAAAAGCTTATTGCTTGCACTTATATTCTTTCGAAAATATTTTAAATTATTACAAATTTATTAAATATACTTCATTTTATTTACAATTCTAAACCGACTTAATAGCCTATGTTTAAGATATTATTTTACTTTTAGAGCTTGAAATAACTTAAAGATTTTAATAAAAGTGTTGTTACAATGGTTTTATTAAATTAATTTTCCGAATCATAAAAATACGGCACTCTTTTGTTATCATTTTTTTTTATCCGTAATATGGTTATATGTCAAATGCGTTTTTAAATGACAAAGAGTTCAAGCTGATAATCTCATTAATTTTAAAATAACGGAATCTTTTGTGCAAGAGGGTATTAAACTGTATCTGGGGGTTTGCCAAATCAATCTAAACAGCAGAGGAAATATTAAATAGGGCCACTAAGTCGTATAATTTTACACCAAACTAATTAAAAATAACAATGAAGTTTTAGTTAGCTGATTTAAATAAATAATTTTGATTAAAAAGCTTTTCCAGAGAGATTCGGTTTCAAAATTAAGACTTTGCATACGATACTGGTCTTGGATATTAATTTTAAAGAAATGTAATGATACAATCATAACCATTTTTCTACTTTTATGACCACCCTGTAACTGATTAGAATGTTATTTTCGACCCATGTATTTTTTGCTTGATATGAGTATTGTGTGCAAATACAAATTATGAGGGCCGTCGTCCATAGTCCTTGTGTTGCTCCTCAGTGCTACACTAATAATAAACAATTACGTATGCAAATGCAATGACGTTCTAGTTCAAGAGTTGTATTTCACTTGACTATGTTTTAAAAGCGTAAGGTCTGTCAACAGTAGCTCATGTAGCATTGCTGGGGCAACATTGATTCAAAGCAAACCGGAATAAGCTAGACTTATCACATACAATACGAGGCCAAACAAGACAGTTATAAATGAGCATTACAGAGAAAAGGAGGTTTAGATAATTTCATTTTCGATTATAGTTTGTCATTTCACAAATGTAAGGACTGTTGCATTGGTTGTAAACTGTAGGATTGAAAAATAAATTATTTAAATTTCGATCTTTAATTTTTTGGTTGAAAATAATATTCCAAGTCTGTAATATTTCGGTCGACAGATTAAAGTCTTTGTAAGGTACAAAATATTGAAAGTTGAATGTTTTCAGTCCGATTAAAACGTCGAAAATAATAACTAAAATAAAACGAGGTTTCAAAAGATTGTAAGTTTCAATGATGCAGAAGTGTGAAAAAGGACGTGCTAATTCAAGCGCCGATTCCATCACCTGAGGATGTTCATAGTATGTTGTCGATATTTTTCAAGAGCCTAACTCGTTCCCTTTTTAACCTTTCTGTCAAAATCTGAAATAGTTTTTTAAAAAATTCAATGACTTCATTTGAAAATGGTGTCGAGTTAGTAATTCCTGTAGAAATTTGTTTCGTATATTAGTTTTCTCAGCCGACTGGTTGGTAGCTCCCAAACTGAGTTTTTTTATTTAAGGATTTTTATTTCATTCATGTATCACTTCAAAATGTTATGTTTTCAGTCCAACTATAAATGTATCGCTAAATAGGAATGGAAGCTCATGAAACGAAGTTTAGAATGCAAGTTCCAATGATGCAGAAGTGGGAAAATAGAGGTGCCAATTCAAATTTTTTCGTCGGTTTCGTCATCTGATATAGTTCGTCGCATGGCGTTGATATATTTCAAAGTGTCAAATTTGTATCCTTTTTTTAAACTTTTTTTTTCTTTCAAAATCTAAGATAATCATGTTATTTCAATGCGCAATAACTTCATCGCGTTTGAAATTGCTCTAGAAATTAGTTTCATGTCGCAGTTCGCTGATATGTGGTAGCTCCAGAACTGATTTTTTTTTATTTCATGATTTCTATTACATTCGTGTATCTTCTAAAATAACATATCTTTAAGAGCGACCAAAGAAAATGATTATCACTCTAGTGTAAACTAATGTCCTTGAGGATACATTATCATTCCAAAGCGCATGAGAGAGCGATTTTATAGCCCTGCCCAAAATTTGTTAGTACAACTTTCGTTCTTGTAGGAACGACCAATAAAATACGTATGAACTTTTATCCAAGTTTTATATCGCCCATAATGACCATAAGGCACGTGACGCGATCATAAAAAAGGTTGGTTTTTTTTTTCCGTTGCGTGGACTGGAACGCTTCAAGTGCTTGCTCTACGATTTAAAAATATCTCATCATGAGTTCCATTATACATAACTTTTACGCGGTGCGGAAATATTTTCTTCTTGGTGGTGTCATTAAAATGAACGAGTTCCAATGGTGCTCGATCCAATGAGTTCCAATGGTGCTCGATCCAATGAATTCCAATGATAGTATTCAAAAAATGAATATTTGGTGTCATGCATACTTGCATGAGAATTATTCTATGGGTATCCGCTAAGATTTTATTCTATTTGAATAAAAATATCAAAAAAAAAAAGGGGGGGAGTTAAGCAGGTCTCACACTGTTGGCCTCTAAAATGTTTAGAACCCTGAAGTTGAAAAAAGGTGGGCTGCTGAACAACAGGGAAAAAAACAATTTGTTCAATAATGGGGGAAAAAATTAGTTTCATGTATGCATTAGTAGTGCCAAAGCAGCATGTGGTCTTTCACTATCCATGATGCAATATGATGTGCTTTCTGTTGAACATCGCCGGCTTCATTTCTTTGAATGCTTTGTTTAAATCGTCTCTTATGCTGTCAGTATTTTCTCAAATTGAGTTTTTTTTTTTATCAAAAGTTTAGTTTAGTTTTAGCGTTGGTCCCTGGGTGTCTCACCCTATACACAGCATTCTCTTATTCGGGCTTAGTGGAGCAGTCAAATCCGAGCTCACGCAGTAAGCTGTTTTCCTTGTGATGTTTTTCGTAGGTAATACGTTTTTCACCATAAGCTATCATCCGATCCAATAATGGTTCGGTTTTTGTTCCGAGCAACCATACGATGACTCGAATGAGCTAATTATTTTCGTTCTCAACTCACAAGGCACGTTTCTGGAATATTTATAGACCCCTGTCCTATTAACGACGGAAATGGTATTGTATAATAAATTTTACCCAAAAAATGTATGGAAAATGTATTACTTTCTTTCACATCCCGCAACTGTTCAGAACTTTCAGTAGACGTAATATATTCTCATAAAACTAAAAATTTAACAAAAACGACGCGTATTAATAAAAAATATAGCATTTAAGACCTTTAGTTAAATCGTATAAATTTGATCAAACTGTTCTTCGCAATTCCATGAGATGATGAATCAATAAGTATGAATTTATGTAGTGGAAAAGATCTCAAATAATAATTATAAAGATTACATTTTTTTTTTCAACAAGAGCCGCGCTTTACAAAGATGCGCTTTTGTTCTTTTATGTCGTATCCGCACCAAAGCAGCAAATCGAAGTTCATATTTTGTTCTCATGAGCATTTTATTCGAAAGACTTATTTTTGAAATTGGTTTATTTTTTATATTTCTCAGTAAAACATTTTTTCTCTTCAAGGCAAGCTTCTTGACTTATTGCCCAATAGTACCGACTTTTGTGCCATTATCTATATCTTCGTTTCACTGATTTTGATTTTCATACCTTTGTCACTTTTTAAAAATAGCTAAAAAACTCATATTTTTTTTTTTTTTTTTAGAATTCTTAGCTTTCATGAAACTAATCATGGAAAATTAATAATATCGTGTAATATTCTTTTTCCTTTACACGTAATTTTTTATATCATTTTGTACGTCAAAATAATCTTTTTTTTTTGTGTTTTATGTTATATTCGTTGTTTTATAACGAATCCTCTCATCGATATTGCAATAGGTAATTTTAAATCCATGTTTTCCCAGTAATTTATTTTGCTTCCCCCCCTCTCGTTATATCAATAAAAAAGATCCTTGGTATTCTTTTGCGAATTCTAATATCATCATTCTATTCTTGACCTCATAATTTTTTTGCTTCGCTCTCTCCATTTGTTAAAACCTATGCAACCATTGTTTGATGTTATTTTTATAATGGGAGAAAATCTTTTAAGGAATTTGCTGTAAAACGTACGGTTAAACAGGAGCAATAAAAATATTTTGGTAAGGAAAAACACAAAGCTTCTTCTCTCGCGAACGAAAATTTATTTAATCTTGACTAATCATTTGTACCTTTCTTTGTTTTTAACCATTCTCTTGCCTAGATTAATTGTACACTGTCTGACCCATTTTCAACATATATGGATGTTTTGATGAATGCCTGAATTGCAGTTATTCAATTCAGGAATACGTAACTTAAAATAATTTTAAAAAAAAATTATATTTGATAAAATTTGCTTTATATTTATGCAGGATCAAATGAAGCTTTGAAATTTGTGTACTTTTTTAAATAATTTTTCGATAATTTAATAACAGTTTCTTAAAAAAAATTCAATTATTTTAAGTTTTATTTTTTAAAAAAATTCTTTTTTTTATTTATAAAACTATTTTAATGAAAAAAATTCGTAAAAATACGTAACACTATTGACGTATAAATATTGCCTAAATAAAATAATTTTATGAATACTAATATTGACTTCATTCTGAAAAGGATTTTGCCAAATGGCCTCCTTGCTTTCTATCTCTACTAATGAACTGTGAACTTTTATAAATTTCATTTATGTCTTTACAATTATCAACATAATACTAAATATTTTTCATGGTGTACAAGCAGAAGTGTTTTTGAAGGAAAAATTAGTATTGCATATAAATAACTCATTTTTTTAAAGCTTGCTTTTTTTCTTCAGGTCTAGAATAAACCTTTACTAATATAATTGTTAAGTTTAAAATCGTATTTATTTTTATATTATCGCTACTCTTTTGTTTCATACATAAAAATGTATTCTGAAGCTAATGACTTTTACTATTAAGTTTTCATAATAACTTGTTACTTGTATGATGTTCTTCCCACCCACGTAATTTTTCTTTTAATGCTCTATTTCTTTTTATAAAATATGTTATAAATGCTTTCTTATCATTCCTCGATAAAACAAAAAATTAAGTTTACTTGCCTTTGCTGTCTATGTTGATATTAATAGAATTTGACGTTATGAGAGTGGGTGGGTGCCAAAAATAAATCCAAACTGCAAACTATTACTTCACGTTAAAATTTGCTGACAGGCTTGTTTTTGTAGGGGAAGAGATGTAGCTCTCTCTTCGAGTCCTTGTTGACAAAATAATTTTATTTTTCTGAAATTTGTCGGTCAATGCACGATGTAAATGCTCTTTCTATTTCAACTTTCTGTCTTCCTGGCTAACTACCAGCGTTAACGTGTCTCGTCTGGGGAAAGGTTAAATCCTATCTTTAAATGGATTTGATCAATAGTTTGTATGTCTGAAAATCATCTCTTTTCTTCTTTGTGCTTTAAAAATATTTTTGGCTGTATAAACTTTTAAATCTCTCTCTCTCTCTTTATATATATATATATATATATATATATATATATATATATATATATGTGTGTGTGTGTGTGTGTGTGCGTGCATACATATATACACTCATGAACAAAAAAATTAGCGCACCTAGAAGGAGTGGTTAAAATGAAACGAAATTTTACATACGCAATGACTATTTTTATATAAGTAAATGATTAGAAAATAAAAGAAAAAGGATTATTTATTTCAGAGAAAAGAGCAAAAGAACGAAGGATTTAATACCCTGTTGAACCCCCTGTAGCGCGAATGCACGATGCAATACGATCGGGCATTGAGGCATACAAGTTCTGTATGATGTCTTGAGACATTTCGTTCCATATTTGCTGTAATCTTGCCTCTAGTTCGTTCAAACTCGTGGAATGCCCAACTCACCGTCCCAAATGATCCCAGATATGCTCGATTGGAGACATATCTGGGGATAGGGTAAGCCAAGGAAGGGTAGTAACAGTGCGGAGACAGTCATGTGACACCCTCTCCCTGTGAGACCGAGCATTGTCTTATTGAAAAATGGCTCCTGGGAGCCGTTGCATGAGTGGCAACACATGTGGTTGCATGATGTCATGGACATACCGCTGGGCTGTCAGGTGCCACAGATCATTACTAAGGGTGACCGTGTATTGTAGGCAATGACACTCCATACCATCACACCAGCTGTGGGAGCGGTGTGTCGTTGTAAAGCAAAGGCAGGATCGAGGCGTTCACCACGGGGTCTCCACACACGAACACGATTTCATCACTGTTGAGATTGAATCTGGATTCCTCGCTAAAGACGACCTGGTTCCATTCCACTGCAGTTCAGTTTCCTCGTGCGCGGCACCACTCCAAACAGAGGCGTCGATGGGTGGGCGTCAAGGGTAGCACACGTAATGGGCGCCGCTATCCCAAATGTCTTTCAGTCACGCGCCTTCGTATAGTTCGAGAAGACACAGGGACCCCTAGTGAAGGTGCTACCTGTGCTTGGATGGCTACCGATGAAGCAGTTGGCTGTACGCGTGCATTTCTTACGATGTGGCGGTCTTCCCCACGACTGGTCTGTCGAGGGCGTCCTGAGCCTGGTCTTCGTGTAAACGACATCTCTCGGATCCACTAGTCCCAACACCTCCTCACAATACAATCAGAGCGGCCTAATTGACAAGCTACTCGCCTAGCTGACCACCCAGCGTCCATCATGCCTATGATTCTCCCCCTCTCAAACTGCGACAGCTGCTCATATTGTCTTCGAAAATAATGGCATGTCTACCTCTGCTTCTCCTTTGTAAACGATTCAGCACACTCAAACAAGGTTTGGTTACCTGTTTTATATTCCACGGAGAACGACGTTAAACGCCCTCTACCTGCTATACGTAATGCGCAATCACGCTGCATTTCTAATCATTTGCATATCTCCCGGACATGTACCTTCATGCCAAGTTTCGTTACGATCCTGCAATTATTTCTTGAAGCGTTAATTTTTTTATCCATGAGTGTATATGTGTGTGCATATATATACGAGATATGTGTGTGTGTGTGTGTGTTATGCAGAAAAATTCGACTGGAGGGGGTACAATTGTTTTTTCAATAAAAAGTTTGAGATTTAACTGCTTGTTTATTTCACTTATTGTTGTTTCTTATATATTCTTAAATAAGCAACAAAAATAAATTAAATATTAACTCAAGAATCTAATTCAAATTCAGAACTAAAAACTTCTTGTATGATAGTTAGCTCGGTTTTATGTTGTGTCCTTGGACACAATTAACTACTGTGATGTAAAAGAGCAAAATAAAGGCTGTTAAATTTGGTTGGGTATGTTTGGTTCAGGTAAGTTATTTTATTTTTGTGTGAAATTTTACAGGGAGTGCTGGGCATGTATTCTTTGCATCCACCTCTCTTTCACTCTTTGTATGTATATATAGTATATATATATATATATATTAAATCAACATTAACAAATTTAAATTATCGTTATTTTTAGTATTTTTAACGATATATTTATATACATATTTTCTTTTGAACTAGTTATTGAATGCAAAATATCTTTTTACCATTGTTTAGTTCGTAAATACGGACTGCATTTTGCGGGATATATTTGCTGTATTTTTTATAATAAGCTGTATGTCTTGCTGTATCCCTTGAATTTTTTTGACGGCTGAGTTGAGCAATGATGTGAAAATGATTAGTGAAAACATGATTTAAATGGTACCTCCTGAGAAAAATATCTGGTGTAATGAGATCAGGAAAAACCGAAGACTGATTCCAAGTTCTCGAGAACGGCATCGAGTCTCTGTTCTTATGTTTTCAACAATGCTTTCCTGGACACGATTCCTCTCAAGGGCTTTCCTTTTTTTCTGTAAATAAAGGCATCATGTGACTCTCTCTGTGCTGCTGTAATTATCTTTTTTTCCCCATGTGGTTTATTGTTTTTGGTAAACATTGTGAGGTACTCCCGGGATACCTTAACACTCCTTCTCTATTTTTGATTCTTCTTTGTATCAACCAACTTTTAATTTTTTTTTTCCATTTTTTCTGATGTCAATATCACAGATACACATTTTTGGTGTACCGTGGTCATATCTCGCGTTTGCGCTATAAATTTTAACCTTAGGTCACTCACACACTCATTCCTCAACCCGATCAAGTTTGGTTCGACTTCGAGACAAGTGGGGTTTTTTAGTTTGAGGAGTATATTTGTGAGCCCTCTTTTGTCTCAAAACTTGTGACGTTGGGTTATTCGCAGTTTTCTCTTCACTAATCTTGGGGACTTTTAATTAAGATTGATTGCTTTTTCTAAACAACTTCTTCCCATCCAAAAATGAAACGTAAATATTTAAATTAGAGGCAGGTAGAAATAAAGTGAATCGAGGTAGGTAGCAAGTATGTAAGCTAAGCTTGAGACACACGATAAAGGTCGAGTGACTCTAGCGTTTAACAGTTGCTCTATAGTCGAAGACGGGGTTGAGAATTGCTACAAATTATCGACGGCATAGTGAAGCCTAGAAATTGAGACAGCCTCAAGTTTACTCCGTTGGTAAGATTCCGTTAGTTTGATATTAGTGGAACAAGTGAATATATCTATGGCGGTATTTTGGGAGAGACGGTATACATTTATCGTTATGGTAGTAAGTTGTCAAATAAATCTAGTGTGAGAAACCTGTCTAACGTCTTCTTGAATGACTTATTGACTCTTAGTGTTAGTATATTGAGTTTAGCTATGGCACAAGAGGCGAATAGGAATATAAATTCGTCACAAACTTTTAGCTAAAACTGATTTAATATACTTAGGAGGCCTTCTTAATTTTAATAAACCAAACATACTTACTCTATACGAAAACAAAGGAGTCATTATTTACATTGTAACATTGGATCAATTTCACACATGTCTCAGTTATATATTTTTCCATGATTGAAATTCCAAACATTGATTTTCAGACTTTGAAAACCTGTTATGTTACTTTCGATCAGCACACACACTTTTATGTTGCTACTTTTGATGTTTATATTTACTCAAAATATATTATTGTCAATTTTAAATAAAAAAAAATATTTTTTTCATTGCTGTGATTTAGTACATATAAGTATGACAAAAACATATTTATTAAAAAGCGTTTCTTTTTTTAAAAAGACTTTTAATTTTATGAATGAATTTCTATTTTTATGTATTTTTTTTTCTTTTTGTTTTATTGAATAAAAATAAGTTGTCTTAAATAACAGTTAAACTTGTGTTTCTTTTAGACGAAATGCTACTTTAATCTAATAAAAAAGCGGGATTTCTTTCGTAATGTATATTATTACCAATAAGTTAAAAATTCATTCATATTTGTTTTTCCTCCGTATTTCTTTTTCTGTATTCACCCTGGATAGGTTATTAAAATACTTTCTGATAAGTTGCAAATTTCGAAGTATACTGGGGAAGAGAGAGAGAGAAAAAAAAACTGCGATTTTGCTTTCAAAGTTTCAGCAATGAGAAAACTACATTTATCTTTGTTTCCTTCGATAAAATCACTTTCGATGCCATTCCGTTAAAACAAATAGGAGCTTCCGAGAGACCATAATAACGTTCCAATTTTATCCCCTTTTCTAGATGACTTTTCTGTTTGCTAACGGAAATTGCATCCCTTTTCGCATTTTTTCCCCCTTCACTCTTCTAGTTTGTTAGGCTCCAGAAAAGTAATTTTTTTTTTTTTTTATCTATTATTAACTTTTCTCTGGAAGTTTTGGGTATGAAGTTAACAGACACGCTGCATTTATCGGTTTAACTATCGATTCAAAGCATTCCAGAAAGTTCCTTCGAACCTGAAGCTCTTGCCGATAGGGTAATGTTAAAGTGCAATTTATAGTCAATAAATTTAGAAATTTTTTTTAAAAGCAAGTGAAATTTTCGATCGGAACTCCGTTTACGTAGCGATTTTAGGTATTGAATTTTCATTTAAAATATCGTTTCGCGGATACTAGATCAGATAACAGTTCGATATATTGAAAAGTGTGTGTGAACAGTGAGTTTAGCTGTATTTACGCACATAAAATGGGGGGAGGGGGATATTTTCGTATTTGTGTAATGTTTATTTCGCATTCAATCTCATTAAAAAAAATCAGCAATTTTTTGTGTAATTTATTTTTGAAATGCAAAACTTTTAATTACAGGGGGAGGGGCACAAAAGTCAGTCATTGAATGAATTTCAATGAATTTAATTTTAATATTTTAAATCTGTATTCAAAGCGAATACGGGTTCTTTCCACAACATTTTCCATAGGAATTTGCTATACCTCTTGCTGTATCCTTGAATTTCTTGGTTTTCAGTATAGCTATGTTTTTAGTGTGATTAGTCTCTACGGTATCCCTATTGAGAAAAAAATGTGTTGCAATGAGGTAATGGGGAATATGAAGGTCGTGTGACGTATCTGTAACCACCACCAAAATTAGTTATAACGACTGGATATATGAAAATATAGCAAGAAACTATTTACACTCTTTTTCTTTCGCATTTCAGTATTGTTTTTATTTCTCTGCCCAATTTAGATGTAGATATATTTTTTGCATGCAAAGGTTAACTGTTAATTATGCTTATTATGGTTTTAGAATACAATTAGCTTTTAATAAGATGCTTCCAATAACATACTTAAGTATCCAAAAAGGACGGAACTCTTTGATTATTGGAGTTTAGACGTGTAGGGAATTAATAAGCCTCCTTTCAACTGATTCCAAGGCCTCTGTATCCTACTGGTTAAGGCATCGAACTCGCGGCTGGCAGTTTTCGTTGAGTCGTGAGTTTGAGTCTTGATGTCACTAAATATCCGCCGTGAAGCAGGGACTGATGCATTTTAAATCTGTCAGGGACCAAAGTCCTCTCCCGTTGGCATGATGGGGAAGTTGGGAGAGGGGGTTGCCAGCTCAGGTGTCGTCCTCGTCACTTAATCGAGGTTCAAATTTATGAAGTCCGTCGCCAATAGCCCTCGTGTTGCTTCTAGTGCGCCGTTAATAAAACCAAATCAATCAACTGATTCCAAGTATCGAGAACCGCATCGAATCAACGTTCAAAGATTTTCTGCAATGCATCTGGATACGAGCCGAGCGGGGTCTTATAGCTCGTGGCGTATCTTTTACAAATCTCTGTGTCTCGAAAGGCTTAATTAAACCTAATATCTGATGCCTTAAATGAACTGACAAAAATATTTTCTCTATATGAGATCAAAGGAACCTTTATTACAAAATAAAAATGGAAAATTTTCACACTTTGCTCTGTTATGTATTTTTCTATAGTTAAATTCCCAAACCGTGATTTTTGGATTCTGAATATAACAGAATAATTATTATTTTCAAAAAAAGTTATTCACATCTGAAATAGTGAAGTGGCTTTTGGTCCGCCTGGTGCATTTATTTGCTAGGGTTTTGCAATACACACACACACATGGCAATGTGTCATATTTAATTTTGAGTATTTATTTATTATTGCTTCTGGATCATCCACAATTCCTCCGAATGCAATTGGCATATAGCGTTTAAGTTTTCGGATTTTTTGTCTTTTTTTTATTCCAGTTGCAATACTAATTAGATAACGTAAGTGAATTTTAGGTTGAAAAAATTTATTATATTAAATGAGTAATCATTCTTCGAAATTTTCTTGTTCCTTTGCTTTATAAATAACGCGCTGTTGCTTTTAAGTTACTTTTTTCTAGTGAATGACTTATGTGTGTGTGTGAGAGAGAGAGACTAAATATTTCCTCCTTTTTATAAGGGTAATAAATCCTTGAGTTTTATTTTATTTTATTAATATCTTTTGTACCTATCTTTCACTTACGTTTATAAGCGTTTCATTTCATTTCAGTTGGGGTTTGAATTTTCATTGAATTATTTTTGAGATCTTGTCTGATGTTATGCATTGATGTCAATAGTTCCACAATATAATGCAAAATAATTTTGTTTTCTTGTTATTATTTCAAATTTATTTTTCTCATGGTATACAAAAACTCATTGATAATATCTACGCCCCCAGTTATCAATTTATATCATAATTTCAAAGATTTTTTGGTCTCTTTCATAGCCTTAGTTTGTAATTCTTTATTCAAATATGATTATATTCCAATTCGATTTCTGAGTGAGGAAAAATTGCTTCGTTTACTCTCGACTCGAAACCACAGGCGTTTGCGCCGCCAATGGTGCGATGAACGGCGGGCATGGACAACGAAATAGAACGGCATTGTGTTTACTGACGAATCCCACTTCTACCTGCAATATCACGATGGTCGGATTTGAGTTTTGGAGACACCGTGGTGAGAGGCTGATGAACAGTTGCGTTATGCTTCGCCACACTGGTCCTGCATCCGGTATCATGGTTTGGGATGGTATTGGATTTCACTCCCGCACTAGTACGCATTATCGGTACTCTGAACAGCCAGCGCAACATCTCTGAGGTGTTGGAGCCCGTGGTCCTCCCATACCTTCAGCGCTTGCCATCAGCCATATTCCAACAGGATAATGTGTGACCACACGTGGCACGCAATGTTCAAGAGTTCTTCTTTACCCATCAGATTGAATTGATTCTTTGACCTGCTTGTTCTCTCGATCTATCGCCAATCGTAAACGAGTGGTCCATGCTTGCACAACGATTGGCCCGGGATGCACCACCCATTGCTACACCGAATCAACTTTGGCAATATGTGGAAGCCGCATGGACTGCTGTAGCCCAAGGATACATCCAAAGCTTCTTTGATTCTATGCCGAGGCATGTGGCAGCGGTTTTAGCCAACAATGGAGGCTACACTAACTACTGATTTTGTCATCATCCACACTTCACAAGAGGCTGTAATTTTAATCGTTTGATATTTGTACAACATGTTAGCTGCCAAATAAATTTCGCTGTGATATCTCTGGTACTTCTGGGTGTTGCATTTTGTGTAGCCAGCAGTGTATTTTGGAATAACAATGAAAAATGTACTTTCTAGTTTTGTATTATAGTTGCATTGCTTAAGCTATTAGTTTTTGCTTTAATCAGATTATTTTGGTTCAGACCATTCTCATCTGCGTCACACAATGATCTAAAAAAAAAAGACAGGCATTCATGTTTCTTTTCAGGAAAAAAAAATTATATTCATCCATGTGTTTGAACGAAAATAGCTATTATTGTGTTTTATTATTTTTAAATTTATTTTTATTTTGGAACATCTAAACTATTACTTGAGTTGTAATACATTTTAATGAAATTCGGTTTGTTCAGCATCTATAGGTAATTTTGATTTGATGCTTCATTTTTACATTTTAGTACATTTCAATTGGAAGTTAAATGCCTATAAATTGTACTCCTTTTTGTTCTTTTTTGAATGATTATTCATTAAATCAGTGATTCCCTACTTAATCCCTGAAACTGTTCATTTCTCAGACGATATTTTACTTGGGGAAGTTTTCTTTGATCTTCCTAAAACGACATTATAAATAGATATAATTCTGGAATTTTGTACAGCTAACGATCCTTCGATTACTACGTGTGATTTCTGTTTTCACTCATTTGAATGATTTTTTACGATTCATTTCTTTTAAATAAAATAAATTATACATATTTTCAAAAATCTGTCACACGTCTTAAAATTTACGCATGTTTCAAGTGCATTCAAAAAAATTCTTTTATTCTTATCTAAATATATACCTACGTGCATGAATTGTATTTCATAAGCTTATTTTTTTAAAAAAATATAATTCAAAATGGGAAAAAATCCTCTTTCATGATGTTTTGACTTTCGACTTCAGAATCCTTTTTTTTCTCTCCGAAGTGTCGCTAAAATATTCCCATCATAAATCGGTTGCTTGTATTTCTTTCATTTGTGTTAAAAAATATTGTTCATTCTCTCTTCTCCCCTTTTCTTCCACTTCAGAAATTTAAACACAACGCATAAATCATTTCCTAAAAATCTTACGTTGGAGGATTATGCCTCATTTGTTATTTTTCTTTTCTCCTTCACTTATATTGGAAAAAAAAATGATAGGAAAAAAAAGAATACAACATCTCGAGTATTTATGTGGCGTGTCAGATAGTACGCCGGGGAAAAAATGAAAAGCACTTCTCCGTTCTTTAGAAACTCGAGCAGTGCGATATCGTTACTTGAGAGAGGAAAAAATTGATACCTTTTCTGAATTATATGAACTTTTTTTGTTTGTCTCGCTGAACGACAAAAAAAAAAAAATGATTTATTAAGGAAATGGTTTTTTTTGTTTGTTTAGATGACTCGATGATTAAAATTTTGAATTAATTCTATGATAATTTTTTTTTTTATTTCAGTAAAGTTTTGCTTGATATAACAGCTCTCAAATCTTTATTTTTTGATTCGTGATATTCACGAATCTTTCTTTAGTATTTCTGAAGTATATATATATGTGTGTATCATTTTTCTGATAGAAAATAAAATTATGTTATGTAAGTGAGAAAAAGTTGTCATTCCCATGATTAAATATCATAAATAAAAAAAAATGTTAAATTGTAAATTGAATTTTTCGTTGAGGTTTGTTACTTTGTATTCCTACTAAAAAAAAGAAGATTAATTACAGACTTTTCTGAACATCAACTTGACTAACCAAGTAATTAGCATCGTATATCCTCCTATCAAATGACAAACCTCTCAAGTTACTCTATTTCCTTCTCTGATCCCATATTTTACCAAATTACTCGTAATTTTGATTGTAATGACCAATAAGTATTGAAGTAACTAAGATCTTAAAAAGTTTCAAATTCTGCATTTTTTTTTTTTTCTTATCTCGCTGTTAAAAATTAGAGCATGCTTTACTAATTCAATAGTTTTTTTTTTTTCTCTTAATGCGAATTTGATGTATAAATAGAATGCTAGAAAATTGAATTTCAAAATGTTTTTAGGGTTCTGATACCCTTTCCTCAAAATCTTCTTCATCATACTACTGTACGTTCATTGTCCTATTTCTATAGTTTCTTTGCCTTTGATTTGGGAATAAAATATAAATTTTGTATCTTTTAATACAAATATTTGACATGCATACTATTTGTTCTTTTGTTGGTACATTCTGTGTTTTATAAGCTTCTATCGTTGGTATTTTTTGATGCATACGTGTGATGTTATTGAAACTGTAATGTGATTACCTGTATAAACTAAAATTATCATTACCTCAAATTTTTGTAAGCCTTTGTTATAGATCAGAAGTCTTCAACGTGGGTTCCGAGGAACCTAGAGCTCCTTTTGAATTTTGACTGGGGTTTCGAAAGTGATCCCTATTTTCTTAATCAAAGCACCAAAATTTGAGTAAAATTTTAATTTTAATACAAGTTTGAATTCTTAAATGCAGTTTGCTTATAAAAAATAGTATAAATAAATATTTTTTTGGATAAAACAAAATCTTAAATTTCATAAAAGTCACGTGCTTCAAATATAGTTATTAGGTCACATATTACTGTCCATTATTTGGCTCAGTCTGTATTTCTCAAATTGATATACTGACCGGCACTCAATTGAAACTGAAATTTAGTCAAGTTCATATTATGCATTTTTGGATTGACAT
Source organism: Nephila pilipes (assembly GCA_019974015.1). Lineage (NCBI taxonomy): Eukaryota > Metazoa > Arthropoda > Arachnida > Araneae > Nephilidae > Nephila > Nephila pilipes. Next base: position 1,583,301 of record BMAW01009785.1, on the reverse strand, counting down.
TAGAAAAGAATATCCTGAAATTGCCAAAAGAGTTGTAAAGCATTTAATGTCATTTGCTTCAATCTATGTATGCGAAAATGCTTTCTCTTTGTACGCTGCGACAAAAACAAAATGCAGAAACAAGTTGGTTGCTGAACAGAACATTAGGTTGCTGATTTCATGAATTATTCTATATGTTAAAATACTTTGAAGTAAAAAACAATCACAGCTAAATCATTACAATTTTTTTTTTTATGAATTTGTTTTAATTAAAAATATTGTTGCTTTTATTTGTTGATAAAATACATTTTAGAAAAACAGAAAACGCCATTTTCTACAGTTCTTTTCATTATCTTATTAAGAAGTTTGTGTTGTGATAAAAAAAAAAGATGCAATAATAATTTTGTAAATTTAAGTTTAAGTAGGATAAAGTTTTGGTATTGTATTTTTTCTGTATTTTAATCAAGAGGTTCCTTCAAAAAACTGTGGACTCAAAAGGTTTTTCAAAGTGTAAAAGATTGATTACCCCTGTTATAGATAACAAAAAATGTGTTAAGGTAATGATTTTAAAACTTTTGTTTTCAATATGAGAGTAATCCAAATAAAATCTTGTAAAAAAATGATTGAAAAATGTATATATATATATATATATATATATAATAAAGCAATTGACTTGATATAAATCTTCTTACCTATTTGGGGCAATTAGAGTTGAACCCAAAATTATAAAAAAAATTCTAATAATTATTTCAGTTAATACAACTGCATACTGAAATACATTACAGCAATTTGTTCTGACCAGTTATCAGCTTTTTAGCCACCCAAAGGTAATTTATTTTAGTTGAATCAATTCTGGCGAACCAGATCACTTTTCAATATTTATTCGTTTGCTTCAGATTTAACTACATTTAGCTTAAATATATATATCGTTTCCTTTAATTTTATTATCGGAAAAGCTTACTATTGTCCATTTCTCGATATTTCGTAGTTTTTTTTTAATTCTTATATTTAATTGGGTAATTTAATAATAATTACAAAAAAGCGACCTTTGGTAGCTAAATCTGTTCTTTGCATAGAATGTTTTATTATATAAAAATTTATTTATATATAATTAATCAGTGTGCACAAAATTTAGAATATATCCTATTCATTATACGATGAAGATATTTCTCTAGCATTGTCGATCTTTTATAAATTAAGTGATACAATTTTTAAAAACATGAAAAAGAAGAAACTGATTTTTTGAAATTAGAAGGTGTGAAAAAAGGAGTAAAATAAAATTTATCGAACATGAAGAATGACTATTTTTGAAGCAATGAAAGCCAGTTTCTTCTTAGTTTGGGATAGCTTTCAAATACTTGAACACGGAAGGACAATTTAGTCTCACGAGGGAAAGAAATCCATTGACTTGCTTTTTGAGGGCGAGGAGTAACCATATAAGCTAGATTCCTTACCCCGCTCCTACCGGAGACATATAAAAGGACGACAAAGAACAAATTACTCTTTTTTTCTCTAGTTTTGAATGGGGGTGGGGAGATAGGAAGGGAAGAATCAAGGGCCGATTGCTGGTGGGGAGACGGTTACAACACTAGTCCTTTCCTGTCTAGAGGAAATATTTATTACTCTTTGACGTCCTTTTCAAACTTCATGATAGCTGTCAAAACATAAATATAAGAAAATGGAAAAAATTAGAGCAAAATTGAAAAAATTAAGAACATCTAAGAAGTTTCCTATTTGATATAAAGCGAAATAATGAAAATTAAGAAAAATAAAGCTTGTAATTTCTCTTTTATAAGAGAACTATTTACTTCAGCTCCATATGACCAGTACTGTCTGAGTACTTCGTCCGCAGTAAGTAACGTCCCAGTAGAGAGAGCTTTCATGGACTCTTACTTTCGGAATCACTCGAAGGGAGCCTTAAGGCTGATATTTCCACGTAAGAAAACGAAGCTCATGAACTTTAGGAATAGCGCGACACTTGTGCAAAAATTAAGAGAATTTTGAATCATAAAATTAAAATTTTTAAAGCTTTATTAAATTCAAATTTTATATTATGATTGTGTATTATGTGTATTAGTACTTTTTGAAGTTTTCAAAGTTATCAAGTCCGTTGGATTTTATGTGATATGTTTCTAAAGTTAAAGTACGACTTAGAAATGTGAATATAGCCATTGATTTTTTAGTTGCTCATGTATATTTATTTGAAAATATGATTTTCTTTACATGAACATATACATAAATGTACAGATATCCCATTATTAAACTATGACTTCCTTTGTTTTTATTATGCAAAAAGTGAGGATTATTTAAATTTGGTATAAAAATAAACTGATTTTTCCTTGTCGAAGACAACGCAGTTATCTTTATTATTTTTGAGATGCACATGCCAATATAAGAATAGGCTTAACTGAGGTGAAATGCTTTTTTTTATATCAATTTATGTGTAACTCTAAATAAGTAATTAGTGCCTGATTCACAGTTAGTATTTTAATTTTGAATTATTATTATCATGAAAATGTATAATTGTGAGCAAAATATTTTACCTTTATTATTGCTTTAAATGTTTATTTTTTGCATTTTCTTCTGAATGCATTAAAGAATATTTTTAAATTGTATATTTACCTATATTTTACAATATTGAAATACAAATTATATGTTTTAAATTCATGAATAATTTGCTTTCCTCGGGGTATCTTAATTTTATCCTAATTATTATTATTTATTTTTTAGGTAAGTTGATTGTTCCTGTTCTTACGTTTTGGTATAAAATAAGCTCATGTTTCCTTTTTGAAGAACTCAGTTACCTTAAGGAGAGAATTTTAAGAATTCATATCAAAATGAGAAGGTAAAGAATAATCACATCAATTTCGTAATTTTATTACCTGTATGATATATCTCTACAAAATTATTTAGAAGTTGATTTTTCTTTATCATCAATAATACGTTGGTAAATTAAATTACAATTATCTCAGAGAAACGATATTTTTTATATAGATATCTGAAAATTATTATTGTTTTTGTTTTTCCCAAGGGGCTCTCGCCCTTTGCTCATTTATCCTCGCCAACTGCTTGGAATTGCTATCTCATATCTTGTTTGGATCTCCAAGCAATTCAAGTTCGTTTTGCTCTTTCTTCACATCATTTTTAAGGGGTGGCGACAGGCCACCCCTTATAAAATATCGTATTCATTAGTTATTTTAGTATTTCAGAAAAGGCATAAATTGTGCCATACAAATCAATAAATAAAAATTAAATAAAGTATTGACAGTTTTATTCATTTTATTTATTGTGCTAATTTCATATTATTTATTGCTGAAAGCACATTTTATTTTAGAATCAGTTTAATAAGACAAATGTACTCTATCATATTTTTCTACATTTTTTTAAAATCAGCAGGGAGATTGCTTGTGGCGATTTTTATCACAGCCTTCAAGTTAATGTTTATCAAAGATAATCTATATTTACTCTTGATGATCTTCAAGCAAGACAAACTTTTCTGCTAAGTATGGAGAAAATTTTCCCTGCAATTTTAATTTCTTCATAAATGGGAATTTTTCAGCAGCAAAAGATTTGTAAAAATCAACTAATGTTAGCAACATTAAACACTGATTTCACATTGTTATTTGACGTCATGTCTATCAGCTCAAACTCCTCAGGTGCTATAGAAGTGATGGGATAAGACATCAAATTGAATTTCGGCTTAATTTTCGCAAAGTCCTGAAATCATCTTGTGACCCTGTTCTCTAGACTCTACAAATGATCCCTAATTTTAGCAGAACTACTTTCAGGCACTTTCTGTTATCCTAACAAAGGAGGAAATGATAAAAGTTGCCTTCACCTGCTTGCCTTACTAATAGATCTAGTTTTGCTTTGAGTGATTTTTACACACGGGAAGGAAATCTTCGTTCTAGGCGGATTTTTCCGATTGTCTTGGCGGACACACTTAGCGGGCCGCATATGGTTCGCAGGTCACTATTTGGCCACCCCTACTCTTATATGTTGCACTAACTGAATTCAAATTTAAGATATTCAAAAGTGTTTTTTAATTTTATTATGGTTTATAAATTTTAAGCGCTTAAAATCAATATAGGAAATATGAAATATAGTATGTTTTGAAGCAAACAATTAGTTGTTTCAGTTTTAAATGGCTTATGATTTTGCGGTTATGCATCGCAATTAATTAATTGTTTTATAAAATTTAGATTAACTGAAATTTGAAACTAAAATTGCTTAAACATTGAAAACAAATTTGTTGAAATTTAAATAAAAACTTGTTGAAATTTAAATAAAAACACACTCTATAGTTTATCTGTTTCAATCTATATCACAAATCTTTTTGAGATCACTTGTATATTTTGATGTTACAATATGACAGAGATATTACTTTTTTTTTAGATATTGTAGGTATATTAATAGTTTTCATTTTCTTATTTGAGTTGTTTACTTTTACTTGCTTTGACATGTAATACCGTTACGTAATTTTAAAGTTTAAACAGACGCATTTAATAGCTTATATTAATATGGCGATTCATTCATACAAGGTTTCTCCCAAAAGTAATGACAATAATTTTGTTGAGTGTTTCTGTCACATTGCCAAAAGGAACAGCTGGCTGCGGCAGGTGAATTGTAGTTTTCAGTTGCATATTCTATCGCTCAGCAGGTGGTCCGATTTGTTTAAACATCCACAGCGACTTTATTGAGAGTCATTATGGGAATGCATAGTCACGCTCTTGGTGCTGCAAAAAATTGCAATAAAGTTTTGTGTTAAACTTGGGTAAATGTGGCTATGTGTGTGAATTATGGAAATGTTAAAAGAAGCTTATTGCGACGAAATTTTATCACAATTCCGGGTCTACAAGTGATACGAGGGTTTTTAATAATGGTCGCCAGAATGTGAAAGACGACCTTCGCGATCGACGACCATTGAAGTCGAAAAAAAGAGAGTATCGTTAATCGAGTGATGAATGCGTTAAACTCAGTGTACTTTTCAAGTGTACGTTTAATCGTTGATATAGAAAGACTGTTTGAAACAGCCGTCCACCGCAAAGTTGCGGACGAATCGAAAATCCATAAAATGAGTGTGAAACTGGTGCTAAAAGTTTCGACATTTGACAACGAAGACATCCGTGTGGCGTTTTGTCTGGAAATTTTGGATCGGGTCACAAGTGACCCAAACTTTGTGATAAAAGCTATAACTGGAGACGAAAGTTGGAGGTTTCAATGCGATTCTGAAACTTAATGACGGAGTGTGGAAATGATACTCTCCAAACCCATCTCAACCAAAGAAGGCTTGAATGAATAAATGACGAGTGAATTCCCCCACTCCCCCTCAATTGTGTTTTTATATTCTAAAGAGGTGGCTCACAAGGAATTTCTTCCATATGGACAGACAATTAATTCACAATTTTACATGGAAGTGCTCAAAAGTTTAAAGAAAAGATTGAAACTTCATCCGCCCACATATCATCTGCAGCTAGATCATCCATCTTGACAACGCTAGGTCCCACACGGCGTTGATGGTCAGAGAGTACCTATGTCCTGAAAACTTCCCTTTGCTTCCGCATCCATTATCTCCCTGCGATTTTTTTTTTTTTTGTTGTTGTTGCTCAAACTTAAGATGGAGGTAAAAGGACACCGTTTCGGTAAAAAAATGCTCAAGAAACAAGCTTCGAAGCATTTCACAAAATGAGTTTGCACGTTGCTACGAACAATGACAGCGTTGCTAGACTCGGTTGTGTTAATGATCAAGGCTCTCACTTCAAAGAATTTAAGTATATCTCATTGTCTGTCCTATTACATAATTTTTTTTTAAAAAAAAACAATTCTCATTACTTTTGGGACATACCTTATAGAACTAATGTGGTACCTGCATTTATTCTCCATTGAAAATACAATTAAAATAATTAATTATAAAATAAAAAGTTAAAGTAATAACATGCTTTCCACAGATGTATATATAATGAGAGATGTATATATAATGAGAGAAATAACAACTTTTTTTTATTAACATCATAAATTTTGAAGCAATTTATGTAACTCGGTTATTCATGATGCAATTCATATATATAGCAAAAATATGTTTGAATAATTAGTTAATCAAATGGCTTATATATGATGTAGTTGTTGTATACATATGTATTTCATTTTGTTAATGCTGAAATTACAGTGCCAATAATTGTAATTAGCATTAATAATTTAATTTTAACAGGAATATGCAGTCTGGAATACTTGAAATGCTTTATTATACATAAGAAAAATTAACATTTTTGTGAGATGCATTTAGGGAAATAAAATTAGCGTTTGCAGTAAGCATGGTTATTCTGCTATAAAATATGAGATTTTTTATATTCTAGATTCTAAGGTAAAAGGGCGTTCAGTTTTTTTTTAAAGTGAAAAGTGGTATCAGTGTTTCTCGTCTGCGTTATGATCCGACTATGTTAAATTCTACCTCACCAGAAATTTCTTTAATGATGTAATGCTGAAATTTGGAGAGTCAGATACTAGTTCAGGTGTCATTTTTTTTTTCATCCTCTATCCATGGCTCATACTTACGAGTTCTGTTGGCAATTTTCTTGATTGATTGACTTAACTTGACCTTAAGGTTCGAGATTGATATTAATATATATCCCAAGATATCGAAAGAGAGTGGTTAGATGATTACGGTACGTGCATAAAAATGAAACAAAATGTATACAAAACCCTCGATAGAATTAATTAAAGTAAAAAGAAAAGATATTTGAGAATTGAAGTTATGATCCTTTATTACTCTGAATATATTTTTATAATCTTTCTTAGTAAAAAAGTTTTCGAAACAGTCACCGGAGTGTAGCGAATGGTTCCCAGGACATGATGAACAATGTAATGTATATCACGATGCTTGTTTACGTCCTCCAATGATTTTTTTACTGGAACATACATTTTTTTAAATTTTTAATTTTTTTTATTTCCGGAGCGTAAAATATGTAGTGCTTCGTCAAGTCATTTTTCCTTTTTCAAACATACAACGTTGATCTATCGTTTTCATTTTAATTGAAAATCATTTCTCATTTGGATAGCCAACCGCTTTACAAATTTTAAGGGGTGTCGGAACGTCAAATTTTTCAAAAAATCATGATTTGAGATTTTTTTATTTCCAAATTGTATAGCTTTTCACCTTTCTAAAGATACCTTATTTTTATCTCTACGATAATTAGAAGCTTCAAAAACTTAGTTTTAAATAAGCATTGAAACGGGGCCACGCCCATTTAAAGGGCCAAAAAATGTAAACAACGCACTTCATTTTTGGACGATAATACTATGTGCTACTCTAAATGAATTTTTTTAAACTTTCGTTATAAATGAGCCTTTCTTTTATTTGCATTTGCTCTTAAGAAGTTTCACTGTATCTGTGACTGATAGATATTTGTTTATACTTGCATAAGCACGTTTTAGTTCGACTACTACGAGCTTGTTCATTTTAGTTAGTGTTTGTTTCAAAACATATAACTGAATTGCTGCAAATATTTGTTGTTCTTTTTAGTTAGTGTTTGTATCAAAACACATAGCTAAATTATTTTAAATTGTGGTTTTCAAGCGATTTTATCATGCCTAGATCAAAGACAAGAATTTTTAAAAAAAGGAAAGGACATTTTAACAAAGGCAGATGTGAAAGTAATGACTCTTCTATAGGAAATAGTGATGTAGCAAAACATTCCAAGGAAGAAATAAATGTATCTTCCAGTGAAAAGAAGGTCAAAAATATGGATACATCATATTCGAATGATACTTATTCTGGTTTTAGGAATGTCATTATGGATATCAATCTTTTAGCCTATGCACTTTTTGAAGCTGTAAAATGTTTAAAGTGTGGTAAACAAGGAATTAGATTGTTACAACATGAAAAAAACTGTGGTGAAGCTGTTCAGTTTGATATAAAATGTCCTTCTTGTGATTATAAATATACTTTTTATAATTCTAAGCAGTGTGACAATAATTTTGAAGTCAATAATAGGTTAGTTTATGCCATGCGATGCATAGGGAAAGGGGCTGAATCTGCAGTAATGTTTTGCGGTATTATGAATCTTCCACCACCACCTACAAAATTTAATAATAATTTACTGCAAGCAGCTAGAGAAACTTGCGAAGAAAGTATGGCAGAAGCAGTTCATGAAGCTGTTGAAGAAAATGAAGGAGGAAGAGACATTGCTGTTGCGGTTGATGGTAGCTGGCAGAAACGAGGCTTTTCTTCGAAGAATGGTGTAGTGACAGTTACAAGTGTGGATACAGGTAAAGTCATTGATGTGGAAATATTATCCAAACATTGTATTTGTCCGAACAAAACTAAGCATCTTCAAAACTGTAAAAGAAATTTTGTTGGTTATAGTGGCAAAATGGAGGTGACAGGTGCTCTATCAATTTTTCGCCGTTCTGAATCGAAGTACAATGTTCGATACACAAGATACTTGGAGGATGGAGATTCGAAAGCATATGATTCCATTGTAAAAAACAATGTGTATGGGAACGAGTGTACAGTGACAAAATTAGAATGTCTTGGACATGTAATGAAGAGAATGGGGACACGTCTTCGGCGCTTGAAAGCAAAGATGAGAGGTCAAAAGCTTTCAGACGGTAAACCTTTGTCTGGCAAAAACAGGCTGACAGAAGCAGAAATTGATCGTCTACAAACCTATTACGGTCTAGCCATTCGAAGAAATTTGTCCAGTGTAAAAGATATGCGACAAGCCGTGTGGGCAATATTTTTACACAAACTGTCGACTGATGAAAAACCTCAGCATGGATTTTGCCCATCAGATGCCGATACATGGTGCAAGTTTAGAAAGGCAGAGTTGCTTGCGGAAACCTATCATCATAAAAACAGTTTACCTGTTGCTGTTGTGGAGGCTATGCGACCCATTTTTAGGGATTTATCCAATCCAGAACTATTGAAAAAGTGTTTACATGGCTGTACCCAAAACCCAAATGAAAGTGTAAATAACGTTATATGGTCTCGTGTACCAAAGAAAACTTTTGTACATATAGAAGCCCTCTCTTTAGGTACGTATGATGCTGTATCTTCGTTCAATATAGGTAATGTATCAAAACTACAAATTTTGAGAAAATTGAACATTGAGCCTGGTGACTATACGATACAGGCAATGAAACGTCTCGACAAAGAGAGGCTGTTAAAAGCTCGATATTCTTGTTTACAAAAAACAAAAGATGTTAGAAAGGAAAAAAAGGCTCAAAAGGAAAAGAGAGGATGATAAAATAAAAAAAAATGTGGATAATTTAGAGTATGGGGTAGGAATGTTTTGATAGGTAAGTACTTTTACGTTAAAACTCATTTTTCTCAAAATGTGAATTTTTCATGTTCGATGTACCTTTTCTAAGAAACTACTGTTCATATATGTGTAATTTTTGTAGGACATGTTCATAATGCTTGCTAATATATACTGAAATGAGCTTTTTGTAAAAAATTGAAAAATGTATTTTTTGCAAATTTTTTTATATGAAAAAAGAGTGAAATTTGACAATGTTTGATATAATATTTTGTAAATTGATAAGAAATTAAAAATTAGCTAAAAGCTCATTTCAGTATTATAAGACAGATGTATTTTACTTGTGTAAAAAATTTCAAACTTGTATCTATAATAGATTTTGAGAAAAGGGTACATCGAAAACAGCCAATTTAACATTATCGGTATAGGAGGTTCCGACTCCCCTTAAGTAATTTAAGGGTGTATTTGAAAAAGTTTTTTACATAATTTCTTTGTACTAAACATAAGCAGTCTGTACAAACCTCGCAAAAGGCCGTTTGGCATCAATTTGCAATTATCTGTGGCTTTTTATTGTTCCATTTTTACATTATAAAAGTGATTCATTAATCGATATTCTATATAACAGACATATAAGTATCTGCAGCGGAGCTTTACAATTTCTATAGCAGGAACACATAGCAGCAACGGAGTTTTTCGAAAATTGAAGGTTAAATGGTATAAAAATTATTATTAAAATTTTAGATGAATTCAAATATAATGATTGAAATTATCGGATCAGCTTACAGTTTGGTGTTTGAAAAATAAAATCCAGTTCTCTGACAAGTATAATAATGAGATGAGAGAAGTATCCATTACCGCGGCGTCTTTTTTGAGGGACAGAAAACCTCACCTAACTGTTGATGCGAAGTTTGAAAATTCAGTAAACTAAACTCGCCACATCCATACTAAGTACCTCTGAGTTGAACCTCTGAGCAAGGGCCATTGGCATTGAAATGTGCATTTGCTTCTTCCACCGTTATTGAAAATTCGCGTCACGAAACTCTTTGGCGACTTTTCGAAAAAAGGTAAATAAGCTTGGATATATTTTTATTTCTTGGAGCCGTCGCGAGTGGTCTTCCGCGTGAAGTTTTTCCTCCTGGGAAAACGGGGTGTGACAAAATTTAGTCGTTCTTTTTTTTTACAGTGACATTAGTAAATCTGATGATGTCGTGACCTCACGTTTTGTGCTGGAGATAAAATTGGAGGTGAAGAGAGACGACTGATAGTTGTTAAAAAGGTGTATTTGCAAGCTCGTGCTTTGTTTCTAAATTTCTCCTTGCTTTCATTTATCTTTCGGAAGGAAGTTGTGTGGTATTCATGAACTTTTAGGAGTTTATTCCAGTTTTATTACCTAGGTACCGATACGCATCATTTTAATATGCTTCTATTGTCTGTTTATGGAATGTGTGCAGTGTAAAAGGGAACAGTGGTAAGTCGGCACGGGTAATAGACAAAATCCGTCACGTATTGAAAAAGAATTGGAAGTAACGTAATAAAAGAAACGAAAAGTAACGTTGCCAGTCAGAAAATTGAGTCGCAAACGTAACGTACTTTGGCAATGTTACAACAAACTTAAGTTTTAGTGACAAGAGAGGGACTTAAAGTTTGTTTGTAGTCTCTTTTGTCGGTGCAGATAAATTAGTATTCTTGAAGAGCCGAAGAGAGAAACGTATTTCTAATAACTGAAAAGATTACGGAAGTGCGTGCTTCTTTGAAATAAAAATTGTAGCATTATTAAATAATTGATAACATACAGCGAAATTTTTAACATGGAATTATACATTTGCTATTTCACACAGTTTCGTTTTCTGAGGTGCTTTTTTTTGTGCGTGTGTAGATAAAAATTTCAAAACAGATGGATTGTATCAGAATTTCTTACTTACTGAAAATTATTAAATATGTAAGCAAAGTGTAATTTTTCTTACGAAAAATAATTTACCGAAATAAAGTCTGCTCTTTAAAAAATGGTACTAATTATGCTAAATACCACCGTTCGTCTAACAGAAATCTGAATTAATTGCCTAATTTTGATTATAATTTCGGAATTAATTTTCTTCACTAAGTTTGAATAAATGTACTTGACAGCTTATTCTCTTTTTATATTATAGATACATTTATTTTTAAAATAATTTTTTATTGTATAATGAGGAACGCTTTTATTTTTGTTTTGTTTATTGTGATCTATTGGTTTATACTTCGATATATCGATCTATAGCACTGTTCTATCAATTCTATACTTTTTTCAATCTGCATTCATTTCTCGAAGTTGTTTATTCTAAAGTCTTAAGAAAACCGAAGTGAACTGCTTCTTTTAGTTTTGTATTGCAATCGGAAGGAAAGATTTATCCAGTGAGCATCATATGTCAATTTACATCTCGACTTACAGCAATTTACGCGAATTTAACTAGGAATATGTTGGACTGGAGTTAATTTTGTATGCTCGCTCAAATGCAGCTTCATATTTGCATCTCACTTTTGTTAAGCTATTTTTTAAAATTTTATTCACATAAGTCTAAGCTTATTTGTTTATACCTCTCAAGGTGAGAGAGTTTGTAAATTATTTGAAAAAACTAATTATTCTGTCCTTTGTCCGTCTTGTGGAAGTATTTAGCTGCTTCCAAGCCTTTGGACCACTTAGGGGTACCTTCTTTAGGTAGGTACGAGAATCATGAGGCACCCTAGTGATATTTTTCTTTTCGATAAGGTTTACTATCTTTGATAAACACGGATGATACTCCTGCCCCAGGATACCCTAGCAATCCTTCCCTAATTTTGATCCTTCTTCTTGGCAACCAATTTTTAATATCTTTTTTCCATTCGTTTCAATTGTCTAGATCACAATTACACCTTTTTTGGCGCAGCATAGCCATATTTGCCTTTTGCGCCATTAAATTTCACTCACTCACTCCAAGAATTTAGAACCATTTCAATTATTTAATCAAATAGAAGGTGTGATATTTCATAATAAAATTCAAGAGATCCCCATGAAATTTCAAATCTTTCCTTTTTTTATTACAAAAATTCTAAAGAATTGCTGTTACTGATTAGCTTTTTAATCCTATTTCTGCAAAAGATTTTATAATCTTGCTTTTCTTCTCCTTTTCAGTACAAACTTTTATATGTACTGTAAAATATATATGCTCTTTTTATAGTGTTCTTAATATCTAAAATTTTATGTTGCAAAATTGGCCGCCTAAGACTAACAGTAGAATGCAAAATTTTACAAGCATAAAATGTTAGCAAAAGCTATATATTTTTCAATATGGAAGAATAAGGAAGATATATATAACGTGAAACTCGTATAATATTCCAATAAAAATACTGATGTGTTCATCGTAGCCTTAAGTTTATTCCTGCCTTACTGACGTGAAAAAACTTTTCCTATATTTTCCGTTTCCATCTATGACTCTTTTCAGATCCAATTCTCTATTGCTATAAGAAATTGCTCCTCGATGCCAAAAAGATCAAAGAAAATAGCTACGCCTCTATATGGTTCGGATTTTCTGTATTTGGCGCGATTTCCATCCTTTCTTTGAGGTGGAGCGTATTCAAAAATCTGATTGTGTTCCAAAATTTCCATTTCTTATTTCTCATTTGCATGGCATTTGAAACGGAAGAAATCGAATTGTTTCCTGTTTTTTCCTCCTTTTCCTTATCATGCGTCCAGAATGCCGTGAGGATCGATAGAGTGTGGTAAAGTAAAAACATTTCAAATCCCACAGTCCCTTATTTGTTTGCCCTAGACTGTGGGATTTGGAAGAAAAAATATAAAAAGGCCTACTTGAATTTTTATTCTTATTCTTTCTTTCTGCTGTGGTTCTTTTCAACTTTTTGAAAAGCTTTTCAAACAAATATGCTTTGGGATAAACACTGATGTTTGTGAAAATTTGAGTAAAATACGGGGTGTGTTGCCCTTGGTTTATATATTTTCCATTGTTGATGTATTTTATTATAACGCTTAGTTGTAGCTTGGAACAATCTTGCTTTATTGTTTGTGTCTGAAATAATATTCTTCTTTTTTAAAGAAATCGAAATGAAAATGAATAATGGGTATTTTAAATTTAAAACAAATCATTGTATGACTGTAATTTTTCTCCGCTTATTAAAAGCAGTAATAGACGTTCTAATATTAAAAGGAAAATATAAATTCTTCAAGCCTAAATTCATTTAAAAAAAAATTCGTAATTTTATGGGATTTTCTTTCTTGAGTTTTTAAGTTATTCTCTTTCTTTACATTCTAACTATAAATTCCAAACGTTATATTTTAATAAGTGTTATATAACGATTAATGCTTTTGTATGACATTTTAGTTTTCGTTGTATTTTCCGCTATTTAATTATTCCCATATTAATTTTCGCATCGAAAAAAGTAGTTCACTCACTATCAAATTATTTTGTTTATGAAATTTACTAACAGTAATAGTTAACAAAAGATGGTCTCCAAGTTCTACTTTTGAAGTACTTTTATAAGATCTAATTAACAAATATAATCAAATTAGTATAATCTTCACCTCGTCCTCTCTGTAACACAGAATCGTATTTATGGAATATTATGTAATAAATGTGAAAAATATAACACTAACATTTTTTTAATATCTGCTTTTTAAAATATTATTTATTGTTTTATTTTTATTGAATAAATGAAAAGTCTCTTTATTGAACGTAACAAATTATGTGAAAAGAAATGTTGCTGGAATTTGTTGAAATATAATTATTTTTAAAGAAGAAAAAAATCCTCGTGAACTGTGTTCTAATTAATAATTAAAAGTTTTTGAAATTTAATTGTAGTTACTTTTATATCTCTTAATATCATTTGCGAAAATTTTTCCCGCATTTTAAGGAAGCAGTCAAACTTTTTGAAGAAGACTTCAACTATGAATCTTACCTCCCCAAAAAGATTGAATGAGTAAATAAACCAAGCGTTCATGTGCATAAATTTCCACACCACTCTTAATATTAAATCTGCAACTTCCTCAAAAAATAACGATAAAAAGTACGGTTGGTGAAAATAAGAACCGAATGTACCAATTTTGGAGACACCACAACCTCTATTACATCCCAGGCCATCCACGTATTTCATTTCCTCTTGAAGACGTTACCCATCCTCAAAAGATTTAACGAAATAAAAGAAGTAAAAAAATGACGCATCCCTTGTACATCCACTGGCATAAACCAGAAAACCATCAGTACGCAGAGCACCGGAAGATCTTTTTCCTAGGTAAAAATGGAGAGGGTGTTTTCTAGCCGCATCAGCTTTCATCCCTTTCGTTCCTGTTTTGTATATGTATCGTCTGAGCCATGCATTATTCATTAAGGAAAAGCAGATGCATTGCTAAGACTCATTTATTTATGTTTTCGGTACCCTCTCGCTCGTTTTGGTGGGAGGAGGAGAATTTCGAAGAACTAAAAAAGTTATAAAAAAAAAACTGAAAGCCACCAAAAATTTATAGCTTTATTATGTATATGTTTGTATAATATTGATTTATAAATTGTTCTTTGGAATGAAATACGGTTGTATCGAAATATTAAATTGGTTTGGGCATTGTGTTTGCCGGTTATTTGCATTAAAAAAATAGAGAGAATTTGGTATCGATATTAAAAATGCTTGTGATGAGGTAATTCAGATGTCAGCGACTTGAGCAAAATAACAACACAAAAAAAAAAAAAAAATTACGTTTTCACCAACTGAACACTCGTTCGCTTAACTTATCATAAAATAAAAATAAAATACTTATTCGTTAGAAATGTTATTGCATCAGGTGACTTTAAAAAAAAAACACCATGATAATGAAATAATAAATCATCCGCTAGAGGATTGTTGAAATGTAATATTTTTGACTACAAATAAAAAAATGCGGTGTAGACTTTATAAATGATAAAAGTTGTACCAATTGTATTTGGGAGTTTCTTTCAGAGTTCACATTGTTTATTTTCATTCTCAATTATGTAATAGGACAATAAATTAGTTTTTTAAATAAAATTTTACAATTCTCTTCCGAAAAAAGTTGTTTCAGGTATTCAAGTATAAATCAATTTGATTATAAAAAATATGCTGCTTTGTATATGTTTCATAATTCCTAAATTAGTAT
The DNA here is from genome assembly GCA_019974015.1 of Nephila pilipes. Classification (NCBI taxonomy): domain Eukaryota; kingdom Metazoa; phylum Arthropoda; class Arachnida; order Araneae; family Nephilidae; genus Nephila; species Nephila pilipes. The sequence goes on along the minus strand of BMAW01009785.1, from coordinate 1,567,938 downwards.
ACCATTTCTCTTTATAAAATATAATTTTTTAGTAAATTTTAGTTCATTCAATGTCTGATTCATTGTACAGTTGCAATGATCTGCATGTCTGGTATGTAGTCTAGACTACTGTCTGCTTGAAAATTATGAGTTTTTCGAAAAAAATTTAATGTATCCTTTAAGTAGAAAAGCTCGCTTTCTAAAGGATTGCGTAAAGCTCATATTAGGTTAGATGTAAAAAGGTTTTAAATTGTTTACCTTGCTGTTTAAATACTGATGAATGTAGAGATTGAAATGACGGACTGACAAATGTTTATTTGAGCATAAATTGTATTATATAAAAAAAAAATGATGAACGGAATGAAAAGTATTATTTCAAATTTTGATGCTTAATTTTTTTTAAAAACACATGCGTATATTAGTTTCTCTAAAGATATATAATTACATTGCCGATTTTTATATTACTTTGTGTAAAATAATGCATTTTGCACCAATTTTGAAATCATGGGTAATCTACAATTTCATGTTTGCGATATGAACTGGATTACGGTTTAATTTTCCTTTGTGCCAAAGTTTGGTCATTTTTAACATCCCTTGATGTTTCAACCACCTAAGGGGCTATTGTTTTAACGTCAAAATAGTCACCCGAGCACGTTTCAAAATAAAGTGTTTTCTGAATATATTTTCTAATGAGAGAATAAATGATTGAATGAATCTATGTTGATCAAATTTCCATTGTTGCATTACCATTTGCTTTTATTCAAGTATTTAATTTATTAATTTAATGATTTTTCTTTGAAAAAAAAATTATCACCTTTGATGGCTAAATCTTTTTTTCGCAAAACTTTACATGAAATAATTTTTGATAATTTCAGCAATTATGTTATTTTTTGCTGTCTTTTGAATTTCTTTTTTCTATTTTTGGCTGTTATGAAGAATTGGAAGTTTATAGATAGACATGTTTGAATATTTGTTTTCTTCGTGGTATGTTTTTTTTTGTCTATAATTTTTTTCCCATTTTATTGGTAGTTAAAAGTTCTTTCATAATAAATTTACTGTTAAGTATTTAATCTTATTAAGCTAAAATAAGTTTTGTTTCTAAATTAAAAAAAAAGTATGCTACAGGATGTAATATTACTGTATTCATTTTAGGGTGTGTGTGTGGGGGGGAGAAACGATAAAAGAGCTAAAAACAGATTATCTCGTTTTTAGATAGTAATTCGTTACGTTTCTTCAGAATAAGTAAGAATTAAAAAAAAATACAGAAGTATTAAATTTTTTGTGTCATCTACCTACGCAAAAGAACAATTGAATGTAAGCGGCAGTACTTTATTTTGTCTCTGATAAATCTTTTATTGAGAAACATGTTCGGTAGTCATTGTTGTGTGGAATTAAAAGCTTAAACATCTGGCTTGTCATTCTTCAAGCGTAAAAAAATTACCATTTTCAAAAATAATTTAAATTCTTGAGGAGAGCTATTAATTATTATTCATTTTTTATTCCAAAAACAAGAAGAAAAAAAAATGAAATTAATTTTTGTGATATCTCATAGATGATATAAAAATATTTCGATAAAGAAAAATGTATAAAAGGCAAATAAAAATGTAGAAATGCAAGTGAAATGTAAATGCATTCAAATGAAGGTACCTAATTGATTTATCCTTGGAACTTTAAAAAAAAAAAGTTATCATAGAATAGAAAAAAGAAAGTAACATTCATTTGACCTTAGGAGTATTTAAAATCTCTTGAAAAATTTGTTTCAGAATTGGAAGAAATGAGGGGTAAAAACAAAGAGAGAGAGAATAAATGTAATACAAAGCAGTGAGAAAGGAATTTTGGCATTTCTTTTATCTCCTCCGAGAAAACTAAATCAAATCGAAATTCAATGGAAAATGGCACTGGAACGGAGCTTTTTCTAGAATAATGAAAAGAAAAGAAAATATATATTTTTTCCTTCCTCGATTTGCTTAAAATTCTAATTTTATTTTATCTTTTTCTTTCTCTCTTTTCCTTTCTCTCTGGAATGGAATTGGAATTTAATGCCTCTCCGACGTAAAATGGAAGAATAGTTAGTTTCAAAGAATGTCCTTTAGCTAAAATATTTGCCAGTAACGAAATAAGGTGTTGCATTCTTTTCAAGTGCTTTTCTTTTGAAATGAGTTAAGAGTGAAAAAATAAATTTGATATTTTCTAATCCTCTGTTATTCACAACTTTTTTTTTTTTTTTTGGTAAATCACATTCTGAATTATATTGTGTAAAAGCGTGTTCTCAGTTTAAGCATGTTTGGGTTACTTGAATAAACACTCTAGATAAATGAAAAATTTTTAACAATGATTGTACAGGAATTTTAGCTTTTTTTATAACTAGTTCTCAAAGGATTCGGATTTGAACTTGGGTAACGATGATGAATTTACGAATTTTTATGGTTAATAGAAGAAGGATATAAAAAAATGATTTTGAGTAGCAAAAGTGTAATACATATTTATCTTTTCTTTTTTTATACCATGGGGATGTTTTTTTATAGATTATCTGCCCTCCTCCTATTTACAATTTCAGGGAAGTGTGTTGAGGAATTTTTTTTGTGTGTACAGAATGAAAAATATGAGGGTTCAGTGTTTGTTTTTAAGTATGTTTAAAGGAGCTCCCCATGCCTGGTCTGTTTAGATTTTAAGCTTATAACGCCTAATGTTCATTTTTTTTCAACCAATGCGTTAATTATTCCACTAAGGTTGGTTAAAATATTTTTTCAAATTCTATAAGCATAAAAACTACTGTGGATTAATTTTTTTTTTAATTAAGTTTCGTTCTTAGTTGAACAAATCTGCCCCCCCCCCCCCTTTTTTTTTATGCGAAATCAAATTTTTCTCCCTTCGATATCAGCACTTTGTCTTTTTTTAGACTTAAAATACACACTGAAACTTCTATATTGTTAATGAAAGAATATATTTTTTTAAATCTAAATAATTTAACTATCTTTCTGAACTTTTTTTTCTTTCTTTTTACCGAAAGATACGCTATACCCTTTTTCAAATATATGTTTGTGGACATAGATGTTCAAAGTCATTAATGATTTTTTGTCAAATTATATTATTAAATTGGTTTGAGAGGAATATCATTTTGGCGAGCCATTACTTTAATTAAAAAAAAAGAAAAAACGGAAATTTTTGAAGCTTTTTAAAACTCTTGTGAAAAATCAATTTTTAAAGATATTTTTAAATTTTTTTAAAGAATTTTCGTTTCTTTGCTTGTTTGGAACAAAATTTAGTGCGAAATTGAAAATCTGACTCTGCTGAATTTTAACTACTATTTTTGTAGCTAAACTGAAAAACCGTGAAAATTCTAAAAAAATGAGCTCATGTTTAAACATCAAAACTAGAACTATCAGGCCAATCCATACTAATTTTTATAATATATATACTATATATATATATATATATATATGAAAGTATCAACAAAAATTGCCAGACTACCTTGAACAGAAAAAAAAATGCCTTAGGGAATAGAAACCATTGGCATCGATAAAAATTCATGTGAGAAAAATGCATTTAAATTTTGTAAAGGCATATAATGAAAATAGTAATTCTTTCAGAGCTCTAATTTATTAAATATGTTATTTCCTAACTTATAAAGTATACTAAAATACGTTTTTATACAGTGTCGATAACATTGATTACGAGAATGACTGATTATTTAGCTTAATGTAAACTTAATGTTTTTTTAAAAATGCACAGTACATTGATACAAAATAATATTGATGATACAAATTAAAAGTAGAAATAACCAGCTTTGTATATCAACCTTATAATTTCTTCTCAGATTTAAGCTAGCGCAACTCAACAAGGTCGTTTTTTTTATGTCACGCGACTTCACATAGAACTGATTTTATTTTATATTATTTCGAAAGTATGTTTTCCGATAACCATTAGAAATAGTCAAGCGTTTTGATGTTGGAACTGTTTGGAAGAGGCAAATTATGTCCTGTAATGTTTCTAGTGTTTTTAACGTTCCACCTTAGTACTCAGAAATTGCACGCGATACCATAATATCGAAAGCCAATTTTTAAATTTAAAAAAATCATCTATAAAGAGCGGTTCTAAGTAATAAAATAAAATTTAATGTACAAACAAATATTGATGTTTAAAAAAACCTTTTTTATCAATATTATTGAAGTAACAAGAGAACTCGAAAAAGAACGCAAAACATGAACGATTTAATAGTAAAAGAAGATACGATTTTAATAATGAGAGTTGAAGTTAGTAATCATTTCACCTAAGGAAATAATTTATTTAAAAATATTTTAATTAATTCATTTTAAGAATGGAAAATGATTCAAAAGGAAAATGAAACGAACCACGCCCCTTTAGCTGTCAAATTTTGAGATTGACAAGCGCATAAAACAAGTATCTTTAAAAAACTAATTGGTCATCAGTTCCATAAAATTTGGAGCCAAGCTTTCCAACCGGTTGAGCCACCAAGATAAAAAGAAATATTTTTGTCATTGTTTGAATGAATTTTTTTTCTTCCATTTTTCTTTGTGCATTACTGGTTTTTAATTCTGCAGTAATAATCTAATCGTGAAACGTATCTCTTTTTGCAAAAAAGCACACATTTCTGTGGCATTGTGAGAATTTGTGTGACTCAGTGCAGTTTATTAAAAATGCATGTTATATTCCTCACGATGACCGTTGTTCCAACTTCGGGAACCACATGTGGAATAAAGACGTCTTTATAGCCCTAACAGTGTACATCCATTGTCTGGGAATTTTTTGTTAGTAGTAGTATAATATCCAAGGGATGTTCTATGAAAACGTTTGGGTTGTTGCGTGTCTGTGGTATTAAGAAGCATAGTCGGTTGCCTCCGTCAATACCAAGTTCAATGTAAACATTTATAGTTCTGATGATTTCGATAAAAATTTATTCTTTTCTGTCTAAGCAAAACGTAAATGATAAACAGTGTAACTAATGAGTAAAGCGATCCCAATTATGGCATGATGTTTTAAGCATATAATATATATTTGCGGTAGTCAACTGGATGGTATTTGTATACCGAATCGCTACAAAAATTTAGCAAATAAAAAATTATGCTTATTTTTAATGAAAATAAATCTTTACATTATTTACGAAATGTACTGAATGGGCTTGGGTGAAATTGAAGGATCATTGAAGATAATGTGTATATTTTTTGTTGTTTAAGATTAAGTGTAATATGAGGTAAGATGTTATGTGCAGGTTTCATAAGCTATTGTAGGAATGAGATTTTAGTTCTGTTAATCCCAAACCTTTTCTTTTTTACTTTGGTATCCTTCTTGGCATGTATATTGGAAAAAAATATTTTCAAACAATACTTATTTTGCCATGGATTGTATTTATTTCGTATTTAGTTATTAATTCTTTTGTTATGCTCCCTATGTTTATTCCAAATAGAGGCCAAGGCTGACGGATAATTATTTTTAATAGGTTTCTAATCATTACTATTCGATATTCGCTAATACTCGCATCTGAAGGAGCGCTTTTAAGAAACTTTTATAATTGGTAGGGGAGAGAAAGGCCAGATCTCATAGACTCTCCTTTGCACGCAGCTGTAGCTTATATACTGTTTTTTGATTACATTAATAAAATAATATTGCCGTTATTATTACTTGTTAAATGTTCGCGTTTTAACGAATTTTTAAAATAAAGAATTTCCAATTTAGAGAATAACCAGATATTTTAATCATTGATTTTTTTTTTTTTTTGACATTTAACTTAGAAACAACACGAGAACAATTGGCGGCGGACCTCGTAATTTTAGAAGCTGTCAAACGACGAGGATGACGCCCGAGCTGGCATCCCCTCTCGAAACGCTGCAACGGTAAGTTAAGTGGTCATGGTTGCAAGCTCATGCTGGCATTGTTTCCATCGAGTCGTGGGACCAAGCATTGATGCCACTGTTGTAGATCGAGCATTGAAGACTTGTTGTGCAGTGGAGTGATGTACGTTAAAATCTATTGAAGCTCAATAACCTCACGTTAGTATGATTGGTCCCAGGTGTTGCCCTAGTCACTTGACCATAGCTCAAAATTATGATGTTCGTCAATATTATCCTTTGAGTTGTATCTTAATGCTACTTTAATGACCCAATACTAATAAACCCCATTCTAAATTTCCAAGCCACATCAACAAGAAGACGTGGAGCTTCGACTGATTTAATGCGCTTCATCCTCGCTACACGACGCGTCTTTAAAGGCATCAAGGCTCGCGACCAAAATCATTCGGCTGCAATAGGCCGCAAGATTCAATGAACATCTCCATCATGATTATTATAAAAATAAAGGTAATAACTAATGTACTGAAAAATACAATGTATTTTTATTTCATTATCAGAATCTTATAAAATGACTGAAAATGCAAACTCATTTATTCATTTTCAAGAAGCAATGGGAAAGTTAAATGGAAAATGTTAATTTAATTCTATTTTAAGTCAATCATTAAATTGTAGCAAATTGAAAGCTAGCATTTTATAATTTGCTTACGTTAGCTTCATTTTTTAATTCCGAGTTTGAATTTGCAAATGCTTTGCGTATGGTTTTTAAACATTATTTCAAATACTTTGTTTGAAGATGGCTTCTTAGCCATTTGACTGTTTAGAATTAAATAAGTCGGATGCGCATCTGAACTTTATTTGCTTAAGTGCACTCTTGGATTCCTTTTCAAAATTGATGTGTTTATCCCCTCCTTCCCCTCAACTGGGAATCTAATTTCGAAAGTAATTTTCCTCTAGGAACCTGATCATCTCTAAACTTTTATTTCCAAAGCCTGTATAATTCCTTGGAAAGATCATATCTACTTGTCCTAGAGGGAATATGTTTAAAGCGACGGTGCTAATTGTGCTGAGAAATGACAGTTCGTTTATTGGAGGTGATCAGTTTTAGCAATCTATGGGAAGCTTTGAAGTGCTATACTTCGAATCTTGACCTAGAATTTTGGTGATATCACGTTAGCCTGATGATCGGATCATGAATTACGTGGGTTATTTAAGGTTTATTTTTATCAAAAAAATGATATGCATTGAACATTGGTTCTCAAATCTTTTCTGCGATGTATCCCTCACTTTTGACTTAAAGCCCTTTGATCATGATACTCATTGAGTGCGCGATTTCTAAGAAAAAATTTACGAATATTTTCTATTGTTTTTTTAAAGATTAGCTGAATGCTTTTATTTGGGTTTAAAATAATCCGAATATGATGTAGTTGTTAATTGATTTAACTTCATTTCCACTAGAGTTTCCTTTACAATCGAAACATCTTTAATTTGAATTTTAGAATCGGTCGTTTCAATTACGTCTTGGTTGATTTTTTGTCATTACTTGCTTTCTTTGATGTCATAGACAAAACAAATTACCAGTTCTCTTTACTGTGGTTAAAAAAATTGTTATGAGTTCGTAGCTACCCAAATTTCCTTAAAAAGGTTTAATAATATTTTCGAAAACTAGTTTAAAAACTTTTTTTATTAACAAAAGCCGTTCCTTTAGTATGTTAAAGTTAATTTTACATTTCAAAGATTAACTATATAATGTTAATTTCTTGATGACAAATTTATTACTTTGATAATTTATTGACAAATTTATTACTATGAAACTTTATTTGATGACAAATTTATTACTTTGAAACTTACTTCTCTGATATTACTGGTTAAGAAATTTAAAATAATGTCCTATAATAATAATAATTTAGATTAAAATAATAACTAGTTTTATATATATACAAGAATTAGTTAAATGTTTTATTATGAATATACTTCGAGTCTACTGGCGAAATAGTTATGATTTTCAAAGGTTCTTTTTAGCAAAGAATTTGTTGTGAAAAATTTACTTTTGTCTTTCCATTCCTGTTTAAAAAAAGAGTAGTGTAGCCCTCTAATTCTGAAGCGCATACCCTTGGGGTACATATATCACAGTTTGAGAAACAAGCTAAAGAATACTGTTCTTTAAATTTCAGCTTGAAAGGGGGGGGGCTCACTTCAAATTTAAAAAGCCCTATCTAACTTGATGGGGAATCTCTTTTGGCATGGTTTTTAAACACTGCAAAGCAAGACAGGACGAATTTTCTCCAGACCGACAAATCGAAGGTTCAAATAGGCCTCGTCATTCTTGGTCTGGGTCTCCAAACTAAAGCCCACAAGCACCACTAACCCGGTCCAACGTAGTTTAGTTTGATTACATTGTATAAAATTTACAATGTAAGTATATCATAAAAACCAGTTAAGAAATACAGTAAATGACATACATAACGTAATTGAATATTTTAACTTAAAAAAAAATGATGATAGGAGATTTATCCTAAATACTTTCAATAAGTAGTCTACGCAACATGGCGGATCTTCTGTAGCATCTGGATTCGAACTCATGATTTGACGGAAACAACGTCGGCAACAAGGTCGCAACCACTAGGCTACCGCCGCCTCCTGATCTTTACTCTCCGGACGATGGCACCGCATTTAGCATAATCACAAAAATACGTAACGCACAGCATACGCCTCGACAATCTTTGCCGTAATGACATGCCTTTGACACATACCTATAAGTACAAGCCGAAGTTGCAAATGGAGCAGAGTCCACCCGCGCCTCAGATATCTCATTTGCCGACCAGTCCTGAAACGAAAATTAGCACGTAATTCGAAACTATAGTATGTTGGCTAGGTCTTTACCTTTGGATCTCGGTGGAGGAGTCAGTGAGTCTAAAAAAGTTTAAGAGATCCTTGCACTAGATTAGCAAACCAGGAGGTCAGTTTACCGCCGCGGGGTTGAAAAACCATCCCCAAGAGGAGCGAACAACTTAATTTCCGAAAGCTTATCGAAAGTTTCTCTAGCTGTGCTGTGACGTTTAGACAAACAGACTCCAGGTGTCATGTTCATCACAGTCAAAATGGCAATGGCTGCTAATAAGTTATTGTGTTACTCTAATGCAACGTTAATTTAATAAATAAAATAAATTGTAAATTACTACAGTTCTGAGTTTGTGCCTGGTTAGTAGAGTTGTAATTTCGTATCCAAATATTTACGAGTTCAGATTTCAATTTAAGTTGGCTAATTTATAGAATGTTTGGAAAATAGCCGCATCGTGGGGGGGGGGGTGAAAAAAGTTGTTACACTTATTAAGTTCTATATAATCAAAATTCGTTAGTTAGGTTGCAGAAACTTGAAGGCAATCTTTGGCTGAAAAATTATGGGTGTAATACCCTATTCTGTTTAAGGTAGTCGTGTAAAATAATGGCCGTCTGTATGTTAAATTTGAGTTTCCGATCATGATATAAAAGCTTGGTTGATTGATCACTAACATCTCATTTAGAAATCAACATGAGGCAATGGGGGGTGGACCTCGTAATTTTAAACCACAATCAAGTAACTCGGGCAAAATCTGATTTGGCACCTCACTTTTCTAATTCCCAAATCATTCAAATTTGAGGACTTGGATCCCTTTGAAAGCTTGGAGGAAATGTACTCTCTTGTGTTTCATTCTTATCATGCTCATGATTCAAAATCACGAAGGTTTGATACAGTATTTCGTCAGGTAGCCAAGCAATTAACTAAAACAGAACATTGTAATAGCCTGTGGCGGATCCAGTCGGATTTAGGGGGAAGCTCGAAGTCACGATTAATATACCCATTAACTTATTACAATTAAATATTTTTTTTAGAAAAAATAGGTACATAAGACACAGAATAACTTTATTTGAAGGTCTTAAATTAATAGTAATTGTAATTTTCGAGCGTATTTTCTTGGCAAATAGATGTAGAACCTTTTCAGGGTCTACTTTCATGTATTTGTTTATATTTAGCATTCTCAGACCAAGTAACTTCTCTTGATCCATGGTATCTTTTTTAAACGCTAAAAGATCTTTCAGCAGTGGCGATTGTGATTGATGAAACACAAATAATTCTTAAAATTATTCTGTATGTTAGGAAACACTGAAGAAAATTTAAACACTTCTAATGTATTATATACTATTTGTGGATTGTTTATTAGAGTCCTTTCTACAAAAGTAACTCTCCAGGAAGGGCGGTTTATACTTGAAGGTGAGTCCAATACATATTTTCAAGCGGCATTTGTATAATTACCATTACGAAAATTTGATTAATTACCATTATAAAAATTTGATTGATTGTTTTGTTTATTACCCATGGGTACTTGGTCTTTAATCTAAAAATAAACTAAATATCTCTCAACTCTGTTATCAAATAAAATGGACAGCTCATACCCATGAGATATCTATCATACTCAACATCTAAACTTTGTGTTTGAACTCAAAAAACAACTTAGAAGTAGAACAGCTAAATAAATATTTTTTAAATTGGTTGAGAAAATTTAATTGAGATTTTCTGCTTTGGTATATCTGTTCGTGAAATTATGACAGGGGGAGGGGAGATCCACTTCCCCTGAATTTGCCACTGATAACAGCCTAATAAGGTAACCTTTTTCAGATTTGTTTGTTTACACGAGCATATTTTTATGTATCTTAATGCAAACAATTCACATAATCTCAAAACATAATTTCAATCAAACCTGTCCAATAACTTAATTATCTACTCATTATATAACGTTATAATTATTTTTCAACTCCATAAATGAATCCTTTTAATCACCACATACTTACAAAATAAGTACAGAACAACACTCATTACTCTTCATTTGACTCAAATGATGATAAGCAAACTGTAATAATTTTTCTAATCGTTGTTCCGAATAACAAGCAATTAAGTGCAACCTAATTGTTTCCCTAAAGTCTGCCTAGTCTGTCTGCTTTTGAAAAGGGGACTTCACGCTGATCACTGTCTGTGTCGCATATATACAGCACCCATAAGGAAGTCGGTGAGGACGGAGCTTCACTCAATAAATCGATTCTCAATAGACAGTTTCTTATTCCTTTGTCGTGTCTCTGGTGCAAGAATTTGGAGCAGGCTTCCCATTTATCATCGAATTTTAAAACTTGGTGGCTTGGATCTGGAAAGTAATGTTTTCTTTCGGTACTCAATAACAGTTGAGTTTAATGATGTTTATTACAAAGGACGTGTATTGTTTAGGGGAATGGTTTGTTGTGAAAGTTTGAAGTATGTATTTTTTGAAACTTTATGAGGCAGAAACGTATGGCTAGTTAAAGGATTTATTTGAAAATGGAATTCTGATATGTTTCTGAAACTCTCTGAAAAGATTAATAGACTGCAGTTTAGTGTTTAATTAGATTTTTCCCTGTTAATATATCTCTAGAGTTATCTAATGGGCTTTTGGTGATATAGTTAAATGACGAAAATCACACCTGAGTTTTTAACTCGATCTTCTCGCTGCTATATCACGCGAAGTGAAGGACTTTAAATTAGTGAGAAGTTATTCTTCACACGACAATTTTCAATCAACGGACTGTGACATTTGATCCCGAACACGCATTTGCCACGATATATGATACCTTAAGAATCGGTTGTTTAAATTTTATATGGCATTTAAGTGAAATCTCATAATTTTGTGTTGTATTTATGACTGTACTTGTTTTTGTATTAATACTTCAAAATTTCAGAACAATGTGTTTTTCCAGTATTTATTTAGTATTCTTGGAAAATAACTGTTCGAATTAAAATTCGTTTAAAATTGAATGCGAAAGAAGTATGCATTTTATAAGGATTTAATTATTTTGTTAAATGTATTTAATTTTTTTTTTCAAAGTGTTATCCCATTTTTTTTCTCTTTTAAAATAGCTGAGACGTCTTCGACAAGGAAAATATTAGTTTATTTTAAGTCAAGTTAAATAATCATGACTTCTTACAAGATTTTATTTAAGTTACTATATTCGCATGTATATATGTTTGTAAGAAAAGCATATCTTTCTAGTTCCAAATTTGTACTCGAATTTTAGCCCACTTCCTATTATCCGATCAAGCCGAAATTGTGCATATGCGTATAACTCCGATGACAATACAGTACTGTGGTATACTCCTACTTAACAATGCTTTACACTTAACAAAATCCAATGCATTTGAAATTTTACGCTCATATGTGGCTCATATAATTTCTTTTTCAGCCTTAAATTTTTAGACTAAAAAGAATTAAATAAATATAAGTAATGAGACTTTTCTAAATCAAGCTTTTAGTTAAAGGTGAACTAAATATATAGTAATTTTGAAAGAGTAATATTATATATTATTTCTAAAGGCTTGAGGCATTAATACTTATTTTGGTCTCATAAGTAGCTATGGTGTATTAGTAAAGCACTTCAAGTTCTTATAAATTATGTATTATTTAACATTTAATAACTATTTTTACATTTTTTAGTCCATTTCATATATTTACTTTTAGGTACATGAATCACGTTTATAGATTCATCTTGCATAAAATCTTCTGAATGTAAAACTTTAAAAATTTGTAGAGAGTACTTATGGATACATTATATACACTGAATATAATTATAATTTCAAAAATTAAATTTGAATAAAATAAAGTTTTAAATTTTATGATAAAAATTTCTCAAACTTTTTATACAAATATTGTGTAAAATTTAAAATGTACGAGTGTTTACTAGAAAAAATTATGTTACGTTGTATAGAAAATAACTACATTTCTTAATGTATAAAATGTGAGCTTTGAGGAAGTAGATTTTGAGGAAAGTGTACCGCAGCATTCTAAAAGAACCACATTTTGAGAAAAAAAAAATTCTCAAACAATTTTTTATATATTTTTTCCTCTGTGGCGTTACAAGTGTTTCAACAATTTTACAATTCTGTTTTTGTGAATATTCTTTTTATCTTGTTTTCATAAATATTACATCTGAATATTTAACGAAGCGTGCTCTGTTATATAACAACAAAATTATTTAGGAAAATGCAAATTTTGAAGCATTTTAGAATATCAGCTACCTTAAGTTGAGTAAATAATTTGATGATTAGAAATTTAATTATATGATAATAATATTGAAGCTTGTACGAGTTTTCCCTCTCACAAAATATCGCTTTTTAGCAAATAGTATTAAAGAAACATGAATAAAGTTTCTATAGTATTTTTAGCTAAGTTTGTGTAAGAATTTAAACGGGCTGTAATATTGTTCTATAATCAGTAATAGGTCATTATATGGTTGGAGGTTTTTTTTTTTTTTTTTTTTTTTTGTATAAAATAACAGATCTCTATATTATGCAGTAAGAAACATTTCATGCATCTAAGTTATAGAATTATTAGAATTATATAGTTAATAGAATATATTATAACATTAAACTGTGTTTAATATTAAGACATTACATACTACACTATGGTCAATGTTACTTATTGTTAATAAATTCAACAGTATTCATTTATAAATTAACTATGCGTATAGAAAGAGGAGAATACCTGCATCCTCATTAACGATTTCATTTCAACATGGGGAGAAATGCAGAAAACAAATTAAAGTAACGAGCAATAATAAAAGTAGTGAAAATAATTTTAAATATTTTTAAAAAAATAAACTGATACATGTAAGAGAAATTTTATTTTTAAGATATTAATATGAGTTAAAAAAAACGCATTAACCGTGTAACGTAGTATTTCTGTGTGACCGATTCGTTATTCCTTGCTTATCGGAAAAAAAGGTAGTAGAAAGGACGGATGCCTCACACATGATTATGGTGAACCCAAAACTCTTTTCGTGATGATTGATATACGAGGGTGATCCAAAAAGTTTCCGTGTTAGGAATGGGAAATGAGGTATTAAGAAAGGGAATGGAGTAACTCATTGAAGTGTTGTCCAGTGGTCTTTTTTCCTTTTTCTTAAGAATTCGTGAACATGACGCTCTACGCATCCCCCCAAAAATCACATTGGTATAACATTTCAGGTCGATTAGGCCATTTTGACCTTCTTTGGAGCAGATTCACCGAAAACAACTCATTGTTTTGATTGTTGTTGAATAATGATGAATCCAGATCTCTTAGACGTTGACAACTCGACACGGCACCAATCGAATTTTGATTTGGCAGTTACTGACCTCCAAATAAAAAAATAACCTATGAATCAATAGAAAATTTTTTTTTGGTGCTACTTAACAGATAGTAGCACACACTGATAACACCAAATCGCTTTAGCAACGTCATCTATCGTCAAAAATATGTACTTTTTTAACCTTCCTCTTATACTTAACAGGTTGCACGCCTTTTGCGCAATGGTGGTCATTTTAAGTTTCTTCATACTAAAGCTTGACAGCTGGTGGTTATTTTGCATATGAATTTTTTTTAGCCCTGTGTTCTCACCCGTAGGCACTTTTTATATGGTTTTGTATAAGCTATCCAATTATTTGATCCCAGGCCATATTATATCTTGATGTGTATTGGGGAGATTAAAGATTTTTTAGACAATCCCTCCTCCATGGGCATGAAAATATTTAAAAAAAGGTCATGAAGTGATACAAATATGTATAAACTAACAAGAGAATAAATATGATCATAAAAACATTTTAACAAAAGTCCTTAAAAAATAGTCGCGCAAATGGATTTACACAATCAGTTACGAGATTAACGTGTTAAAAATAATTTTATTTTAATTATCAGATGATCTTTGTAATAAAAAAATAACAGGCTCGAGATCATTGACAATGGTTTGGTTGTCGTCGTTGATTTTATAAACGTCGCACTAGAAACAACACGAGGGCTATTGGCGACGGATCTCGTAATTTTGAACCTCGGTCAAGTGACGAACCGTAGTTTGGAATGACGAGCAAAAAAAAATATACAACTGACACGGTGTTGGAAGTTTCATATATCAGGAGCTTAAAATTACATACCATCGTATTTTTAAATTACTAATTTCGTTGCCAATAGGTCATCGTGTAATTTTAAATCTACAATAATTAAAACAAAGCAAATCAAAGTTCATTAATATGATGGGAAATAATGATATACTGTCCGTCGATAACACATTGTTGAAAAATTTATTAACGTCAAAAATTTTGCTTACCGTTGGGTTTAAATTTAAACTTACTCTTCAGGTTTTTTTTTTTTTTTTGTTGTTAAATTTACTCTTCAGGTGACACTAAATAATGAATTCTCATTATGCGATGCCATTAAATATTTTGTAATTATATTCCGGATTATCCGTTCATCAATATTCAGAAAACTCGACCACTGGAAATGCCGTAAATAAGTTTTTTTTAAAAAAAAGTAAATTACTTTTCCTCGCTGTAATTGTAAAGAAAAAGCTGTATTAATTTGACGTTAGTGATTAGAAAAATTAGGGTTTTTTTTTTCTTTTATGATTTTCTTCTCCAAAACTTGAATCTAATTATACGTCGCTTCAAACGACAATCTGATTATCTCTTTTCCTCCTCCCTTCTGAAATCAAGAAAGTACGGAAGACCATTCTGTTTGGTTACCTTTTCTTCTTTTTCATCCCTTCGTTAACTGAATGAAGCTCTTGCAAACACATTGGACGTACTTTCTAATTTTAATTATAAAATATAATATTTGACGAGACTTTCCTATTGAAATGAATCGTAGCATTAAGTATTGTAAATAGTAAATCAGAAAATTAACACGAATTCCTGAGTTTTCTTTCGAAATTTCGTAATTCTTTTTTTAATTAATTAATTAAACAATCTACCTAATGATAATTCAACATTTGGAGCAGAGAATGTGGAATATTATGTTGTTCTTAAAATAAATCTTAAGTTATTTAGATGTCTGTATTAATGCGAGTAAAGAATTAATTTTGCACATTAGAGATCAACTCAAACATCCTTTGAATTTTACTTTATTGAGAGAAATAATGAGAGCAAATTGTTTTTGCATAGAGTTAGACAAACTTGGTTGTTTTTAACTTAACTGTCGTGCTCTTCAGATAATTAATGAAATCAATATAATTTCCAAAATTTTTCTATAAAGAGTAAATTAGTAGCAAAGTAGCGGATAATTTCTTAAAGATGTGCTTTAATGTTTGAATTAAAAAATCATAAAAAGTCTTCGTAAATTCAATATTTAAAAATTTAAATTATTTTATAATAAAATATTAAAAGTATTCCTTAAAAGTCATAAGCAATATATTATGAAAGTAAATAATGCAGGAAAACTTTTGTCTTTCAGTGTCTTGAAATGCAGTGCAAATAAAAAAATTGATTCATTTATATTGGTAATTATTTTATTTTACAAATAACATAGATAATTTATCTGTAAGTAATTGGGAATGGGATAGTTAACTAATAGAATGAAAAGCTAATAGATAGAAATTTTAAAATGGAAAAACATACTGGCAAAATTCATACCATCATATGAATTTTTCATTGATTTCTTGTTTATTAACGTCGCACTTAGAAGCAATACGAGGGTTACTGATGACGGACCTCGTAGTTTTGAATTTCTGTCAAGTGATAATAACGATATTTAGTTGGTACCTCTCTCTCCTAACTTCCATTCTACGCCAGGTTGCGGACTTTGTTAGTCCTGACAAATACATAAACATGTATCAACGCGAAGGAACTTGAATGGAACCAAGACTCGAACATGCAACTCGATTGAAATATCAGTTCTTATGGACTCGATATTGTGACAACTTGGCGAAGTAATTAAAAATGTGTATGTGTAACTTTAAGTATAATCAATTAATTCGCAAAGTTTAAAAAAATGAATATTAAAGTATCTTATTTTTGATATCCACAATTTATATTTCTTTTTTTCGTCCATTTGAATCGAATATGGTTAACTTTTTTTTAATAAAAATCTAATATATATATATATATATATATTTGTAAATTTAAGTATAATACGTTTTGTTGTCAGAATACATTATTATTTAATTACCGCGATAAGTTCAGGTTTTATTCTAGGCTTCAAAGGTTATCGAAGACTATTTTTAGCGTCCATCTGAATGTAACAACCTCGTGAATGGTATGTGAAATACGTGACTAATAGAGCTTCAATAACGCATCCATGTGTTATTAAATTGTAATCCTCCAGACAGATCGATAAAATGGTACGCGATAAAACGACGACCGTGGGCGGGAGATACTATCAGTGTCTCTTATTAATGATTCAAAATATCTTTCCGTTTATGTTGCGTGTCATGCCTTAAGTGTTCATTGATTAGAAATATGTAAATGTTTAGATTAAAAAGTAAGTATTTCTCCAAATGTAATGTTAAATGATGTAATTTTCGTAGATTTATGTAACTTGAAACTTGTTTCTTAGTACTTTAAGATGTATTCTAAAATTAATTCGCATACCCCTTCCTATAAACAGACTGTTTTGAAAGAAAAAAAATGTCAAAAATTAAAATGGCATTGATATCTTTTATCTATCAAATTTGATAATATTCTGTAATAACGGGCAAGTTTGAATGGGGACCATCCCTCAGGGCTTACCTTTTTTTAGGCAGGTACGGGCAACATGCCCCGAAATACCATAGTGATTTTTTTCTTTCATATAGGGTCTACTGTTTTTAGTAAACATCCCTAGCGATCCTGACCGTGAAATGAATAGTCCCACTGTAGCTTATGCATGTCGTGAGAGGTGACTAAAATGGGTACCCAGCATCTGCTGATATAGCTGGGCACCATGGTCCTGAGGATTGTATCAGGTGACCTCAGGGACTTGCCTTCTTTAGGTAGCTACGGGTATTATGACCTTGAGGCACCCTGGCGATATTTTTCTTTTCCATGGGGTTTACTGTCTTTGGTAAACGTGAGTGACTCTCCCCCTGAATACCTCATCGATCCTTCTCTATTTCCGACCCTCCTTGTCAACCAATTTTCACCCTTTTTCAATTTTTTTCACATGTCTAGACCACACTTAAATCTTGTTTTGCGCAGTATGGCAACATCTGGCTCATGAGCTCATAAAGTTCACTTTCACTCACTCTTTATTTTCGACCCTCCTTCTTGTCGACCAATATCTCTTTTTTTCATTGTTTTAACGTCTAAATCACAGATTTACCTTGTTTGGCGCTGTATGACTACATGTGGCTCTTCCGCCAATAAATTTCACGATCACATCACATCCTTAGCGATCCTCCTCTGCTTTCTACACTCCTTTTTGTCCCTCCCGAATTTTACCTTTTATTCCATTTTTCAAATATCTAGATCACTGTTTTACCTCCTTTTTGCGCTGCATAGCTATGTATGGCTATTGCGCCATTAAATTCCGCGCGTACTCACTTGCATGGAAACTATTTGAATCGAAACTGAGCGATTAGTGTACTTTTTTGTTCATCCCCGTTTTAATAAGTTTCAATATTGATTTGTTTATTATGTTTTCTTTTTTTAAAAAAAATTTTGAAATGGAAGAAAAAGCGAATATTATTTTACATTTTTAGTTTACTTCTCCATTCGGGCAAAACACAGCAGTTCTTTTCAATTTGACACTTAAGAGACTGGAACAAACTTATAACCCTCCGTTATTACTTCCTTTTCCCTACCATTTTTAATCAATGAATGGAAAATGATACAAGCATGATAGCAAAGTTATTTTATTCAGACCTTTGAATAATTATAAGTCAGTCCCTATTACTCGCATAGATATTAGTATTTGCAAGATATCGAGCATTTGCAGAAGAGAAGCATGGTATCAGTTGCCTCATTTACTGGTATAGGGAATTTCGACGCATGCAATCGAGGAATATAATCTGATCGCATATAACTTTAGATAGATCATTGATTCTTCTGTCAACTATATTATAGGTCTGTGGTATTTGTCGCCACTGCTTCGCATGTTATTCTCTGAACATTAGTTTAATCATATCAACAGCTTCTGATAAAACTGGTATATCAATACATTCGTAGCAATGAATTTAATAGAACAGAAACTTTTTTGGACATTTGCTTTCCTATATTTAGAACGCAATGTTCAAAGGTACCGAATTAATTTTCCTGATATCGTATTATCTGCACTCAAATCTTTCGTCTAAACAATCATTTTGGTTTTTCCTAGATATCTGTAACTTTAGAGAATCCTAAGGATAAACAGGATGCAATGTATTTTTTTTCTTGTCTATCTTCTTTCATATTACTTGTATTCCCATGACCTTTATTTGTATCAGTATTTTCATTATTCATAGATTTCCTCTTGTAACGATATACAAATTTATCCATTCGCTTAGAAATATTAAAATTAAATTTATACTTTTAAAAATACGATTTCTAAAGTGCTAAAAATAATAAGTAAGGGAACTTATGCAAAAACAATACACACATCACACGCCACTGAAATGCTTTTGTCGACACTTGACCTGTGAGCGATCTATGTTAGTTAAGTTATAGTCTGCCTAAGATGTCCCTTTGGGCTGTGCTGTAGTTTTTAGGCTTGGGGAGTTAATTACCAGTTAGTATCCAGGCTGAGTGTCTAGCCTAATGTTGAACTCCGGTAAATTTTCCAAGCGAAATATATACTCATTTATCGACCCCAAATGAATGAAATAATCTTCATACTCGGGATTATTGTCTTGAAGGTTTCTTCGATTTACACTTCTAGCAGCTGTTAACTAAAACTATTCTCTTCCTAAACATGCAATCTAATTAGTGCCTTTCCGGGGGGTAGAGGGGTGGCCAATCTCTCAAGCTGGAAATTACTTCTTTAACCTTAAACACTGATTTTTACTTTTTCATATTAAGTGTCCAAATAATTTCTTCAATTTAAAAGAACAAGGAAAGTAATTCATACATATATATAGCGTGTGCGTGTATTGCCAAATTTTATGGTAAAATATCAAGAAATAAAACAATTAAGGAAACAGACACTAAAATAAAAGCCTTAAGTTATTTTTTTATAATTATAAATAATATTGCTATTGTGAATTCATACTATTATACCGGTGCATACTACTGAATTAAAATATCCTCTTTATTATAGGAATATATAATTTTTCGGAGTGTCACTTCATTCTGACTTCTCAAAAATCGAGCTATTCGTACTCCTGCTTTTCTATCAATTTCTCCATGAGCTACTTCATCATATTTCCGTCCGCTAAAATAACATTTCCTTCATCTATAATTACACAACGTCTGTCACTCAAGAGTTAAAGAGGCCTTTAACGGACATTTATACCCATGATTTTAGCTTTCTTTGAGACATTCTAGTCTCATAACTCTCCATAAAAAGCATGATAATTTTCTCAAGGGTTAAACTCTGCAGTGAGGAATTATAGTCACTTATTTGGGTCAAGTTTTCTATGAGTTTTTAAAATCAATTGAACGGGTAAAGGTATGAAGGGGTATATCTTCGCTTCGATGAGTAAACTTTCTCTGAGGCTTGATAGTCACTTCAGGTGATAAAGCCTTCTCTGAGGCATAATTGTCAGTTCTGCTGATAAAGCCTTCTCTGAGGCATAGTTAATCGTATTATCGGGTTAAATCTCCTATGGAGAGTATAAAGTGAAACTTCAACTAGTTAAGACTCTGAGACATAATAGTCTCTTCAAATGGCAAGTCTTTTTCTGAGACAGTATTTTCTGAACAATGGGTAATGTCTCCTATGAGGCATTTTAGTCTCATTAACATATGTCTTTTTTGATGCAATGAAATCATATTAGGGAGCAAATATTCTATGAAGCGTTTTTGTTGGTAGTGATTGTCTTCTTGAGGAAAAGCAAGAAACAATGAAATATGCACCATTACGGAGAATGAAGACAAAAAAAAACGTGTTTGTTATTTATATTGCTATTTAACTTCTGGTAAGTAATTTTGACACAGAAAACTTGGCTGTCTCTTTAGCAATTTATGATAAAATCGTCATTGCAATGGAATATATTATGAAAAAGTCTTAATTTGAATTATAATAAAATTTTTGAATTTCGCCGTTTTTTAGTTAATATTTGTATTTATTAAGTTTGTGTAGCAAAATAACGTCCAAAAATTAATAATGTATTTTAAGAACTAAAATAAAAAATTAATCTCGATAAGCAAAAAGATATTTTTTCATACATAAAAATTATATTTTTGAAATGTAGGAAACATTGAAATATATTTCTCTTGAAAGGGTATTATTCACATTTTAACAACTACTTTCAGAGAATTTTATTATGTTTTTTTATTACATTTTATAACATTCCATTACATGCAGGATTCCCTCTAAAGACCTTTACCTCCAGCTTAACATGAAAATAACAATAGTTGTTATTTTAAACATAATGTCTAGGCATAATAAAGTGGGTATATGCTAAATAGCGATATCGGTTGCTGCGCCTCTTGGCGGCAAACAGCGGTATTAGTGTTCCTGCCTCGAAAACAGTAAGAAACACAGGAAAACAGTTAGTTGCAAAGCTTCCTTTATTTAGTATTTAAAAGACACTTTGAGCACAATATTGCTCAGAATAAAACTAGTGAAATGTTAGATAGTCTGTTCTCAATTTTCACCACTGTTTCGTCTTGAAAAGCTTCAGAAAAGGGGGGGGATTAGTTATACCAGCAGATAACTTTATTTTTGGTGCTCAATATGCTGTTCGTCAGCTACAAAGTACTTCTAATTTTTTTTAAAAAAATTTCATGCCTCAAATTTTGTAAGATATCCGGCAACTCGCTGTCACAAGTATCTGTAACACGTTGCCACGTTGTTTAAGTTCCTATAATATTGATAGGGGTCGCATACACTTTTTTTTAGGTATCCCCGCAGAAAAGTCAAATGAGTTCAGTTTAAGTGAGCGTGGAAACAATTTTACACAACCACCATATACGATGATTTGATGTATGAATGTTTTCAGCAGATACTGTTTTATTTTTCATGTCTTTAGAGAAGGTGCGCCGTCGTGTTACAATCATACGATCCGTTGTGAAGCCGCGGTAGATTCTCAACAAAATCAGGTAGAAACTT
Organism: Nephila pilipes; assembly: GCA_019974015.1. Taxonomy (NCBI): domain Eukaryota; kingdom Metazoa; phylum Arthropoda; class Arachnida; order Araneae; family Nephilidae; genus Nephila; species Nephila pilipes. The sequence goes on along the minus strand of BMAW01009785.1, from coordinate 1,546,181 downwards.
AAGATATGATGCTCCAGTTAATAATTCGCATTCCATTTCACAATTGCCTTCGTAAAATGCTAGTCCAATAGCCTGCTATTGAAAATTCTGCACTAAATATTAATTGACTTACATACTTGATATCGAACTTCAACATGATATGTGGGATTTCTTAGTGTCCAATAATGGGTGTTCTGTCATTTGTACATTTTATTGCGTTAAAATTATGCCTCATCTTTCGTTATTACTTTTTCCTGGAACGTTAGTTTCTCTTCTAATGGTTCAAGTTTAAGTTCACTAGTCGTTGCGTCTTTCAGCATCCCGAGCCAGTAGAACCTCTTAAGGTATATATAATCCGGTATGGATGAGTCCCTACCTTCGTTCAGAAATTTAAAAGTTGGATTTTTTTTAAGAACCTCAATTTCCAGTGATCTCTCTTATCTTATAGATGTACGAAAGCATGTGCCAATACCTCTTCAAATTGAAGTTGTCGCCTTACTTTAATTTGTTTGCCAGATCGATTGACTGGTCACACGAGGCGTCTCCCCTCTACGTTTCACAATATTTCAGATGGTCTCGTATGATGGATGCGGACCTCCAGATAAATGACTTGATACAGCCGCATTGCTATTCATGCCTTGCTCCTACACTCACCATTTCGCAATAATCATTATTAGAAAATTTATCAATGATTACGAGCTTTAATGTAAAACTCCGTGGAACTATCTTTTTTACTGTAATCCTTGCCAAACAGGCACGACGTTCCTTATGCATATGCTTAATACACGAATTCCAAGCTATATACATTTCGAAACATCGGTTGAGTTGAGTTGACGCGTTTTGTGAGACGAGCTTTAACAATCAGTATACAGTACACAAGTTGGTTTTTAAACATAGTTAATAAAGCATGTTGCCGCGGTATTTGAATAATGGTCTTTTCGAAAACGAATGGCGCCAGAGCACCAACGAAGACTAATTTTTCGTCCAAAAGATGATCTTTTCTCTGATCTTTTTGTTCATGTTTTTGTAACTTCACGGATTGGAGAAATTGTAATGAACGTTTCAAACGTGCGTTTCAAATGTCAAACGTGCGTTTTACACGTTTTGTTTTTACCATTATTGATTTACCATTAGTCATTTTAGTTTTTTTCAATTTGGCAAATCAATTATATTGATTTTGAAAACTTAATAAGCTCTACCTTCCCTCCCTAATGCTAATTTTTATTTTAAAAAGAAAACCCACGTGTTAATGTTGTAAATCTTATCAAATTTTAGTATTGTATTTAAAATTTATAGTTCACTTTCTGTTTTTGACAAAAGAAATGAAATGATTATCATTTTATTTCGACTCTGAAACACCTAGTTTTCAATACATTACGGTGTTTTGCGTGTTATTTATCTCCAAAAATTTTTTTTAAAAATTAGTATGCATTTATTAAAATAAAGTTAAAAATATTTTTGAATATTCCTGTCGACTATTTGTAGAAATAAAAACTTATTAATATTATTATTTTGCATTGATGCAGGTTGACAAAATAATTCCTTCTCAATAAAAAAGTGTTATTTAAAATTTCTTTGAGACATATCTCTTAAGAATGGAAAGCTAAGTAAACGGAACAAAAATGTGAAGAATAATACAAACACCATCTGTGACAAAAGACATTTCCTATTCTGTTCTATATTACCCCAGAGACCCTATCTGCATCGTGTTATAAATGAAAACAATCAGAACTGTCATCGTAAGGAATGATTTTGTCCGAGACGTTTATGAGAATTAATGAATCTATTGTGTCGTCACTTCATTTTCTCTCGGGGAATAACAAGAAAAAGAGAGCAGTGGAATATTTCATCCGAAGAAAACACAGCGAATCACTAACTTGTTGAGACAGAATGTAAAAGAAAATATTGTTTTTTCAGGACAAAAAATAAATCTAGACGATGATTTAAATTAAGCTGAAATTAGCACACAACTATATACGATCGTTTAATTTATGTAATCGTCCTTAATTTGTTATTGTTTTAATTATGTAAGAATTGGGCAGGTTTTTTTGTTCTAATTGATTAAAAATTTTCTTTTTGGTTTTCTTTATTTATTAACGCTGATTCATACGCACAATATAGGGCCTGATCACTGTGATTACAATAGTTTGTTTAGTAGTAATTTTATTTCTGTAAGTGACTAATAAATGTCTGATAAATATGGGGGAAATGACTCATAAAAAAGCAATAACGGAAAACAAATTTATAAAATAATGATAATTGCTCTATTTAAATGTCCTACATTAACTGTCCTTTAGACATTTTCCTTGATTTTGAAATAGATCATAGAAATTTTCAAGATTCTTTAATGTAAAAGGCTGTCAAGAAAAAACGAGGAAGAAAATTGTATTTGACTCTTAATTCGGGATTGTTAAAATAAACCTCTTAAATATTGTAAGTAAATGACTGAACAGTAAATAAACATGTATACCATTCTCTTCAAAGATTTTTTTTTTTCATTTCATTGTTATGAATAAATGAAATGTAATTTTTTCCATTTAATTGTTATGATGGTATAGAATATTACATATTTTTTGTGGAAGGATGTTATGTTAACAGTTGTTTTTTAGAAGTTACCTGGAGATAGAGACATATTTGATAGGTATAGAAAAAACTACAATGAGAGAACAGCAGCACAATTGTATTATGGTCATGGTTGCAAACGCATGGCCGATATTGTTTCAATCGAATCGTAGTTTCAAGTTAGGATTGGGGATCGGAAAAACAACCTGTTCTTCTAATCCAAATCATTTAAAAGAACGAGAATATCCGAGTCAGTGGTAAAGCCTTCTAGTTAGTGTATAACCTCCCTCAACGTGAGTTGTGTTACGAAAGGCACACCACTGGAGTATAAGCCCGAAGGCGGCGCCGACACATTTACTGGACTCGGTAGGATTGCTTTCGCATTGGGAGAATGCAAATGTCGTTTGTAGCCACACCCGTTCACGAGTTACCGTATCTCAGTCGACGACCAGGGTTAGCAATACCATATCCAGTGGCAGATACGGCTTTCCGCATACAGCATTTAACCAATGAGCGCATGGACAAGCCTCCGAAAACATGTGCGGGAGAAGAAAAATCCTTCTCAGAGCACTATCACCGCAAAGAGTAGAAATGAATGGGGCTGGAAAAAAAAAGTGACTTGAGAGAAAACGATTCGGACTAGATATCAGAACGACTCGAGGAGAAACATTTCAGACTCGAAATAAGGATGACATGAGGAGAAACTATTCAAAGTAATAAACGTCTCCTTTTGGCGAGAAACTCTTCGGTTCTTTTTCCACTGCTCAATTTTGTTTTGTATGATCGATTTCCACATTCAAATGGAAACCAATCAGAATTTTTTCTCCATTTAATTATATTTTGAATTTTCATTCTAATTTATATTGTTATTCTTAGACTTATGATACAATTTTAAATTTCTTGTAGTTTTGTTAATATAATATTTTGTTGGCCGTGATTGCCATACTCGTGGTCCTTCATGGACGCGGAATCGGGTCCAGCCTTTGTTTCCTTTGAGACATGGGTTCGAGTACTGATTCAACTTGAAACCGCCGTGTAGCTGGGCTGATGCATGGTTAATATATTGAGACTACAAGTACACACGTTGGCGTGGTGTGGAAGTATGGAGAGGGAGATGCGAGCTCAGGTGTCGTCTCGTTTCTTGACCGAGACTCAAAATCATGAGGTCCGTCGCCATTAGCCCTTGTGTTGCTCAGTACGACATTAATAAAACAATCAATCAACTGTAAATATTTTGTTTATACATTTAAAACTCTTCCGAAGAATATTTTTGTTTGTCAGCATATATTTTTGCTTTTATAATCTAATATTACTTGAAGGTATTATGCTACAGCAGGTCTACACATAAAAATACATATGCGTATGTGCAGTGTTTGACATTGCCACCAATTTCAATTGGATAAAATCTAAGAATGATTTCTGAAGAATTTTTTCTTTATTTTGATTATTATTGTAAATGAATAGAAATAGAATATGAAATTTAATGTTCCTTATGTGTACATATATTAATTTGCTTATTTGCTAAAAAATATAGAAAATAATTAAATAAATAGGTTTATGTACATAGTATTGAATGGTTTAAGTTTCAGCAAACTTAAAGTGAAATATATTTATATATGTATTATTTTTATGTGTTTTATAAGCCAGAGCATACGTCTTATTTATACATTGATTCTTAAAGAAACTTTATTTTTTCTTTATTTATTTTATAAAAATAATAAATGTTTTTGCCTTCAATTCATAAAGCTTTTTATATTATTTCATACATTTATATATATATATATATATATTACATAAATTTATTAGAATACATGGTTTTTTCAAAATAAAATTGAACCAAATTGATTTTTTTCCTAATGTCTATGAATGTTGTAATTATTTATAGTGTTAAATTCATTCGAATACTCGTACCATTGAGGCTTTGTTTGAGAAACTGAAGAACTATTGAATCAATTAACGGAGAGAATCAAAACAATTCTTTAAACATGAATAAAAGCATTTCATCTCCTGAAGAACAAGTAATTCCCATCCTTAATTCGAGACCTGATACCAATAAAGACCCGTCGTGTAGTGGAATGATGTTTGTAAAATCTATTGGGGCTTAAAGCCCTCGCGTTAGGTGTGGAAGTTAGCAGAGGGGGTGTCGACTCAGATGTCGTCCTCGACACTGATTATGATTTTACAAAATTACAAAATAGAGCTCTTGTTTGCTTCTAAATCCGCTGATTAAAAATTTATCATTCGATGAGCGAGCACAATTTTGGGTTAATATTCATCACTTGGATACAGTCATATAGATTTGATACTAATTATCATTATTTTTGTAAATTTTATGATCTCTCACTTTTAATGAGTTACTTTTAAAAGCATTAGTTTGTGATAGCATTTAATAATTATATTTCTTGTAGTGAAATGTTATTGTAACTTAGTTATTGATTCCCCATCTCAATAATACAGAAATAATTTAAGTTACATATGTGAAACTTATTGAAAATATATTTGAAGTTGAGCTTATATTTTCGAACAACAATTCTATTTTTGAAAGAACCACCTATATCTTAAAGCTCATTTTTCTATATATAGAAAATCCTAGACGATTTCTCAATTTATATTCGGAATTATTAAGCTTTGAAAAGGAATAAAGCTTCTTCCTAAGCCAGTCATGAATTGCTTATGATTCTTTTTGGTGTCACATCCGAAGAATCGAGAATCAATATATTTGGATTAAGGCTGTTCTTTCCTTTTCCAATTTAGTTTCCTATTTCATCCAAATCGGCTCGTTTAAAATTACGATTCTTATTAAGATATTCTTATCTAAAAGCATAGTTTATTTTTGACCAATTTCAGTTTCCTTACTGGTATACTTTTTGACTTTCCTCAACAACAGTGTTAATGTTATACGTAACACAAGGAGCATTACCCGCTTTTTGAATGTGTAGCTAGTGGCCCGGGCATTTTTGTACTAATGCATGCATTTGTTACTCTATTTCTCATGACTCTGATAATTACTGAATAATTATATATTATAAATCAAGTTCTATAATAAAATAATTCGAGATAAAAACCAACGTTTTTAAGAACAACGTTTTTATATTATGGCAAAGTATATTAAAGAAAATTATTGAAATAATAGTTAAAACTGGTCGAAAATATCTAAATATTGCATTGTTAGGCAAGTAAGAACGGTTCCCTAAATTTCAGAGCTCTACCTTGATGCGAAGTTGATTAAATTAATCATGGAAAATTTGATGACACACTGATACACACACACAGATAGACACACACCAAGTGAAATACATAAAAACGTTAAAACTAACTAAAATTAATTGATTCATCCGGTAAATTAAATGGTTGGAAGGCAGTTTTACCCAACCTCCCTTGGCGACAGGAATTATTTGGCGGTATTTTGCCCAATGTGGCTACCCTGGTCATTTTTACGGACTTAATGTTCAGCCAAAATAATCGCCAAGTTTGGTACCAATTTTTAAAATCGTGCCAAGTGGTTGGGCTAAACTGCATTATTAAGGAAAATATAAGTTAAAACTTGTTGCAAATGTCTAAATATTGCATTGTTAGGCGAGTACGAACGATTCCCAAAATTTCAAAGCTCTAGCTTGATGGGAAGTTGGTTAAATTAACGATCGAAAATTTGATGACACACACACACACACACCAAGTGAAATTCAGAAAAACGTTTTAAAATAGGCATCAGTTTTTATTCCTCATTTCAAAGTTGTTGTTTTTTTTTAAAAAATAATTACCGGCTATGTGTTATGCTTGAAAAATATCTTTGAAATATATAGCAGGATCATACTTATCTCTGAAAGCCGGAGATAAAGGGCACCATGTCCATTTTATTAAAACGTTTTTCTGAATTTCACTTGGTGTGTGTTTGTGTGTGTCATCAAATTTTCGATCGTTAATTTAACCAACTTCCCATCAAGCTAGAGCTTTGAAATTTTGGGAATCGTTCGTACTCGCCTAACAATGCAATATTTAGACATTTGCGACAAGTTTTAACTAATATTTCAATAATTTTAATAAGTCAAAATATTCTTTCCTCTCGGCGCTTTTAGGATTGAGGTAAAAAAAAATTTCCCCCTCTGGGAACACCGGACACTCCCCACGCCACATGAGGTATCGTAAAACTAACAAAGGGGAGATAGTAAGGGTTGCTGACTTTCAGTCAGTAATCATTCGCAAGAAAGAAAGTTTCCAATATTTGGCGCCGTGTCTTAACACAATAATTTTTTTTTGAATTCTGGTTCCCATTTTCTTTAATAGAATGACTTACAAACTTTCAAATGCATGTTTTGATTTTATGAGTATTATGAATTTTTTAATACGCTCACACGTGTCTCTTTTTAAGTAAATTTTAAAGTTAAAAATAACTAACAGTTTTAACTAATATTTCAATAATTTTCTTTAATAAACTTTGCCACCATATAAAAACGTTGGTTTTTATATCGAATTATTTTAAAATAGTAGCCAGAAAAGTTTTAAAAAGTAATAGCGCTTTAAATAAAGTATTACAGTTTTAAAGTCAGTAAGCCAAAAAATAAAATGTGCGATGGTTTATTAACAAACAAGTTAACAAAAAGAGTATCTTTAAGTTGTTCCTGTATAAAATTTTAAAAATGGACATACGGTCCAGTATACAGATATTTTAACGTTGAGTTTTAATATAAATTCCTAAATAAAAATGAAGTGTAAATAAATTAATTGAAAACTGTACTCTCCATATCTGAATAGGAATCAATACAATGCTTTACTATATCAATAATTTCTGGACTGAATTAAAATTGATAATTTTTTTTTTATTTTGCATATCAAATAAAAAAAATTAATGTTTCCATATTATTTAATGTAATTTTATCGATGAGTTAAATGACTAATTTTTTGTTAATTTCGCATAGGAAAGTATTAATATGTGAAGAATTCAAGAAAATAGTATGTAATAATATAAAAATTCCTCATGTGACAGATAAAAAAAAATTCTTTAAATTTAAGCAACAAATTTGATCAAAATTGTATAATTTTATATAAATCTGAGACAAAAAAAAATTAAATTTTTAAAATAATTAATTATATAATTATTAGTATTGTGCAAAATTTTTTCATTGAAACAATAAATAACATTGGGAGGAAAGCAAGTATTAAAAAATGGAAATGTAATTTCTGAAATATTTCTGAGCAAAAAGTTGTAATTCACTTGGTATGATACTTTTTAAATTTTATCTTGAAATTATTAGTCTATGAGAAATATAATTTTGAAGTAACATTTGAAAAATAATGAAAGATATTAAAGCACTTTGGCTGGCAATATCTATTTATACCATAATTATATATATAAAAAAAATCAAATGAAGAGGATAAAATATGAAGAAAAAAAATTAAAAAAATATTTTTCATGAATATTTTCAAATGTATAAACTTGTGTTATTTTACCTTTTGCTTACGTTAATAAAATAGTTCTTATTCTAGATTTTAAAAAAAATTTGAAAAGTTGAGAATAAAAATCATTTGTCTATACCTAGTTTTTAAAAAATATTTATACGATATAAAAATTATATAAACCAATGAAAAATTGCATGTAACAGCGAAGCAGGTTAGTTTAAATATTTTACTATAAAAGGGTAAACGATGTGAGAGCCGCTAAAAATAAAAATAAAAACGATATCTTGAAAAAATAATAATAATAAAAAAAAAAACATTAATTATAAAATGGTCATAAAAACAGAGTCACTAAAATGAATGTCGGTTTTATCGAAATTTCGAAATGAATATTTTTGATCAGCTGACATGTTTCGTTCTTTCGCTTAGAATGTTATGATGAAATCCGTTTCTTTTTTTTTTTTTTTTTTTTTTTTGGAGGTTAGAGCGTGTAAATTTTATTTCGTAACTTTTTTCCTGCTACATTGGTAGTTCAAAAGAAATATCTGACCGAAGGTTAATTTCCTTTATCGTTCACCGATTTGTTTCATCCTTCAAACCGAATTACAACGACACTACCCTTGAAATAACAGTAAAAGAAATTGGCTCGTCCTTCTGTTTGGAATCGCTTTGCATGGTCAAACACGAGGGAATCAGCGTTGGGTACAGATATGTCGGTCCGTTACTATGGTTACCGATGTTATCCAACGAGAACCGAAGGAATAGGAAAAGATATAGAGTGGGAGAGGTGGGTGGCCTCTTTATCGTCTCTGTGTGTGTGCGTCCTTCCTCATAATCGATTTCTCCGCACCTTATTCAGTTTAGTGAGGCGTTTTATTAAATTCTTTTCGGTTTTTTTTTATCCTGTATCCTTCGTGAGGATAAGAAGGGGTAAGGGGTGGAGGAGGAATGAAAGATGAAAGTGATAAGATAGAGATGGAAAAGTTGCGTATTAGGGAAGCGGAGAGATGTGTGATTCCTGAACTGAGGATCGTTTGATAGGGGTGGTCTTCGGAGTGGGGGGGGGGGCTTGAAAGATGAAAATGCGACTGATGACTATTATTTTTACGACTGTGTGATCTCTTCCTTCCACGTTTCGGGTTTTACTAATGAGTATGTTAGAGATATGGTTCACATGATGGAAAATTGTTTTCTTTCGTGAATTTTAGTTTGAAAAATTTTTCCGTTGCGCTTTCTCATAATGTTAGTAGTTATGGTTTCGTTATGATTAAAACTTCGCCTGTCGTAAATTTTGAATCTCGTACACATCATTATGTTTCGTGCTTTTGCTGGAGTTAATGATCTGGTTAATGAAACATTGCTGATTTCTTTCATTCGAAGTTTTGTTTGCTTTTTAAAAATATTTTTTATAGTGGTTTTAATACACTGTTTAATAATGATTTATAAGACTAGGATTTTATGCATTTTCTGTAAGTTTAGTTTAGATTTAACTAAGATTTATTTTAAGAACATAATTAAGAACAAAAGTACATTATAAATGTCAGTATGAAATTCTTTGTTCGTGCCTATTAAAATAAATGTAGTGCACAGTATTCTTATATGCATGATGTTCTAAATACATTATTTTTCTCTCTGTCTTTTTTAAACGTTAAATCTTTATTTCATCTCTGTGAATTATTTATGAACTGAGAATAAATAACAAAAGTGTTTTATATATTATTATATTCTGCAGTTACTGGTTATTTTATCATTTTTAGATTGAATTTTACACCGAATAACAAATAATTATTCATTAAAAACAATAACACTGTAAAGTTTATTGGTTAAAAATCTTATCTAAAACTGTGTATTCTTGATAAGAGTTAATATTAGCAAGAATCCTGTTCAACTGAAAAAAATATTCAGAAGTTTTCCTTTTTTTTTATTTTGAAATTTTTTCGATGCAAAATTGACTTAAATGCACATGAAAAGAATTCCAAATAAGCAATGAATATTTTAGATATGTTATGTGGCACAATTGTATAAATTTTAAGCATGGTTTTGTAATACATAGGTTTCCCCCTTAAAATTAACAACTTGTGTTTGGCACAATGTATACCATGAAGACTCAGTGCCAAAATTCCATACAATGAACCAACTTTAAAAATCACTTGGCCATTACTTGGCCAAAAATAACTTGGCCTTTGACTCTGAAATGTTAGTATTGTTTATTAATGGAAATATAATTGATCGTAAAGAAAATAAATGCACGTCATTAAATAAGTTTGGCTAAAAAGTTTTTATTTTAACAAAGAAAGGGCAATAATTTAAACTGTTAATATGTTTACTTTTTTTTTGTTTTATCTGACTATAAATCAATGTGCAATGATTTCCGATACATTATGGTTTTATGGTATTATCAATTTTGCCCTCAAATTTTAAAGTATTCTTAAATATGTATTACGTGTATATGTAAAATCGTATTATGTTCAATGTACATGTCAAATGTCACTATTTTAAACTTATGAATATTGTGAATTTATTATATTTTAAATAAAACTTCTAATTATGAGTACTGTTGAAAACCGTTTATCTATTAGGAACAAATTATTTTAATGTAATAAAAATTTAATAGTGATTACTTACATCTGTTGTTGTCCACCTTTATCTTGAAGGCATTCCTCGATTTAAAAAAAAAAATCCTTTCCTTATGTATCTTTTAGTTTAATATGCTTCCAATATATATAAGTCCTTTGAGCAGTGATTTTCGGGTTCCCTTCTTTCTGTTGCTTCGTGCTAAAAGCCTGCATGTGTGGTTAAAACATTTGGGATACAACAAGATTATTAATTGACGTGGGACTATTGTTGATTGATCTATTTTTTATACTCGGTGGTCCTTAAGCAAAATGTCAGAACCGTCTAATTATGGTTAAATGTTTTTTTTTCTGTATCATAGTCGATTGAATGTACAGGTATAGGTCCAAAATAATAAGAACATTGTTTGAGAAATGCAATATTTTTATTAGTAGGAGGTTGGGCCATCGTTATAGTTTGTGTGTGATGTGTGACTGACAGAGGTCGAGCACAAAGTTCAAGATAATCCATACCCATTCCTCATGTAGAATGGTCGAGAGCTCAGGTAGTATGCGTGGAATAGAAAACTGAGCATGAACTTTGTTCTTTTAAATAACCTCACAAAGGCTTAGGAGTGTTGAAATCAGGGGACTTGAGGATACCACATGAGGACTTTCATTACCATGTTCATTTAACATTGTTAGAGAACAGCGAAACGGATGAACTGGGACGTTACCATCTTGGAGCACAAGATGCTCTCCAGAAAACAATCTGAAGCATAGGGAGGCAGTGTATGCCAGAATACTGCGATAATGCTTTGCTACGATCTTTCCCTTCAAGACTATAAAGCGGCCTCAAACTACGTCAAAATATCGCCCCAACCATCACTGACCACAATCCTCTCCAGGCCTGATGGTAGGAACCAGACATTTAACATGAAGGCTGCTCGCTTCGGTTCGCTAGGCTGCCATACATCCGGTGCTCTGAAATAATGCAAATTATGATTTGTCTGACCAGATTATCTGTTCCCATTACTGTTATGTTCTGATGGTCACGGCACCACTATTGGCGCTTCATAATATTGTGCAGCTATTTTGCCGTTAAATAGTCGCAGTATGCAGCTCCCATTGAATAGTTTTGATGCATAAAGGGTCGGTGATGAGTTCTCATCTCAAAGGTTGTCTGCGGCAATGTGGTCTTACGTTTTCGAGTGAGTATTTTCAACAATTTTCTGTCGTGGTCAATCAACTTTGTCTTTCGTCCACTGTTATTGCTTCGAAGAGGACACCTTTCCCAGGTTTGTGTATGCTGTCATAACCCTTGATAATGTGGGTTATGACAGCATACACAAACCTTGAAACACTCACAAAGTTGGCTGTTCTCACTACGAATTCACCAGGGAGGTGAGCTTCAGTGATCATGTCTCTCTGGATGTCGAACAGATCGCTCGTAATAACGCTTTACTAGGAACAGAATTTTTTTCTTTCGAGTACAAGCAGTCACACTTGCCAAATGATTGACTAATACTTTCGATTTCTCTTCCATTAGATGGTTGACTATTATGACACGTGGCTGGGCTGCATTGGACGTCAAAGAACGATACATTTCGAAATGGGTGTTCCAATTATTTTGTCCAATAAATGTATATTTTGTTTTTGATACTATATCTATTATTTTATTTAGAAGAGAAATAAATTTCCTTGATTACATTCGATATTAACAAATTATTGTCGTTGGTGTGTGATATGTTAAAATAATTTATATTAAAAATAAATACAATACAAATGCTAGCTTCTTTATTATTCCTATATGAGATATTATAACGTATTTCTTTATTAATAACATTTACAACATATTTCTTATTTGAAAATAATCTCGTTTTGTTGTTAAAATGTTAAGTACACTTTAATTCATCGTTTTTATTTAAGTCAATATTTAATAGTTAATCCTTAAATGTTTGCAAAAATTTCATCCTTATGTTTTCAATTTTAGTTTTATTTTTTGAAGTACGGCTTCTAAGCTCTTCGACTAAAATGTTTTTTGCATCAGGATTGCTTACACCCCCCTTCCCAAGGGGTACGGGTACTTCTGTTGAAAACTAGTGTTTACAATTCAGAAGACAGGAACTATATGTATTGTGTTTTTTTATTATTATATGTTCTGTAAAATTCTGGGGCTAAGCTGTAATGGTGTTCATTAAAGAAAGGTGTTAAGTATAGCACATATTCAAAGATAATCCGAAGGAACTTATTACCATGTATCTTAATAGTCTCAGTTAGAGCGACTTTGAATACAAAAAAATACTACGGTAAATATAAAAATATTAAAAATTATATTCTAAATGTTACAAATCGTGGGATTCTATACGTTTTTAATTCAAAATTTATATTAAAAAGTTAAGATTATGGAATATATGAATTTTTGTTTTAAAACTTGAATGAGAAAATTATATCTCATTAGTTAAAACGTAAGCACATTTATTTTTATAAATTTGTGTTTAAAATTTTTCTTATCAAATTGTGTTGCGGATAATTCTTGATTAAAATTTCAAGAACTCATTTTATTAGATCAGTTCTTTAGAATTTTTGTATTCGTTTTGAATTCCATTTTTTGTTCACAAAAAAAAAAAAAAAAAATACTAAGCTGAAAGAAAAGAAATTTAATCAAGGGGGATTTATTGAAAGGAAAAAGGGATTATTTTCTTAATTTATAAATGATTAGTTCTATCATATTTATGATAAATGCTTTTTTTCTATTAATTTTACAACTTATGAATAAAATATCAGTCTATTAATGTAAAAAACGCTTTTCATACTGTTTCGGATAATTAAATCCATGAAAGAAATGTTGGCCATGTTTTGTTTAGAAATCTTAGTTAAAAAAAACCTCGGGTTTTATATAAAAGAAAATAATTTTTTTCCCTTAATTAAAGAAAAATTTCTGTAATGGTATTTATAATCATTACCAGGCGAGATAAAGAGCGCTAGTAATTAAATGTCTAGTCGTAATTAGCATATTTATTTTTAAAACAAAAAAAAATGATGAATATTTGCACATTTTTAGTAAAGTTTAACTATTTTACATTTTGAGTTAACCATTATTTTATGCAGTAAAAATATTATAAATAAAAAAAAGTACTTTAAAATTAATTAATCCGTGAATGTTTGAGTACTCTACACTTGCAGATTTTGAATTTTTTTCCCCTTGGTATTTCGTAATAAAAAAAGCATTCCATGATATAGTTTCGTTAAAAAAAACCTCGATGAATTTTTAACAATATTTTATTTGCACCCGTCTGTGATGCTAATTACTAAATAATTTTTTTCTTTAAAAATTGTAGTTATTTAATTAAAGTTCATTTTACGTCTGAAAAATAGCTAAGTTCAAAATCTAAAATAGAAAAAGAAAAAGAAAATAAAACTTTAGTCTCACCAGTTGTAGAATACACTTTTGTTTCACACAATACTTCAATATTCTGTTTTTCTATTACTATAATTAATATCATCAATTTTATATTAATGAACTAAATAATTACAAATGTCTTTAATAATATTCAGGCAAGTACTATCAATTTTATTAACTTTAAAAGCAAAATCCCGAAGAATTTTCGTTTCTCTTTATTGAGACAAAAAAAAAAGAGAAAGAAAAGGAAAAAGAAATTGCTATATAATATTTTTAATATTTAAATCCATATCATATTTATTATTTAAGATATTTTTTTCTATAATAACCACTATATCCATACATATTCACTTTGTATTTCTACCTCTGTTTTTTTCTTTTATTATGAATATTTTGAATCATTAAGCATATTGTAACTACTATAATTCTCATAAAAATATTCTTTTTTGTTATCTTATTAAAGAATTTGAATTATGTTTTTATTAAAAATCATAACATATTAAGACCGTATGAGTATGAAGAAGTATTGCAAGCTTTAATATGATAATTTTGAAATCATAGTCTTCTTATATTCTTTGGTTATGTATGTGTATATATATATATATATAAATCTTTTTAATAAGGAAACAGTTCAAAAATTCATTAACTAGTAATAATTACGAAAAGAAGTATACTTGGATAACATTATTTTTTTATTCAAAAATCAAACGAGATTAATCTTTGCGTCCGTCTAAAGAAATGTTCTTGAATCAAATACAACGTAGAAAGAAAACTTATTTAGTTTATTGTTAACAATTGCCTGTGATATTCTGATCGATCCGTGGGTTCGAGTATTGATTTAACTAAAGAGCTTATGTGCGGAAATTTAAAAACTGCTCCACGCTGAATTAGAAAGAGTAACTTATTACTTAAATGAAATTGAAATCAATAAAAAAATATAGTTTTATTACAAAGAGGAGTGCTCTGATTTTGCCTTCTCGATTTAAACGAGTTCAGAGATTAAGTATAATTAACAGTGCATTGTGTGGTAACTTACTAAACTGCTAAACTATTGCAGGTTTACTGAAAATGAAACAGTCCAAAAGACTGATGCCAGGGAATGTAGCTAAAGCTTTTCTCATGAAGGTCTTCCTATAATTTACTACTGTTTTTGATCAGTGCTATTTAAATAAGACATGAATAAGTTTGAATAAGTGGTAAAGGTTAAACAGAACGCGCGCACGCTCTATGTGTAAAATATCGATATTAATCATTAATTTTTTGAGAGCATATTTCTATTTCGATTGATAATACTAAAAGTTTTTTTTAAATTTTTTTTTAAAAAAAGTCTTTTCTTTTTTGAATCGCAGTATTTACAATGTTATAACATTTATTAGTTTTTTATTTGAAACTTTTGACTTTGCATGTTGTTCTGCTTTCTTTACATCTCTCTTTGGTCTAATAGTTATATTATTAATAATATACGTTGTAGATATTCACCCCAATGATATGTACAAAGGATGTCCAGAAAATAAAAGTACTGAACCTCTGACTTTGAAAAGTATTTTTTTCCGTAACAAAATTGGCCGAATTACGTGCAAGACGAAATTCTTGGGTTGGTAAAATCCCTTGTTATAGCACCGTGTTGAAATGAATGTCTCGTTACCGAATCCGGTCAGTTGCCAGTTGAGGAGCATAATCTGGTTCCTTCTCGCGAAGGGAAACGCGCCTTTTTAGATTTTTAATGAAATAGAAACTGTTTACAGGGATAGTGTGATAAGCCATACTAAAATGTACAGCAGTGTCGTGAGTGTAAAGTTTGCATAAAAATTCCAAAACCGTTATTTCGGCCCGAAAAATTCGTGGCCACTTTCTTTGGGGACTGAAAGGGGAATTCTCATGGAATTTTTGCTCCTGAGGAAAGCACTTAATTCCGAGAGCCGTTGAGAAATCTTGAAAACATTACGAAAGAAGATACAAAATTAAAGGAAGATATGTAAACAAAGAGAGTGTATTTGTTGTATGAAAATGCACGACCCTAGGCTGCAAACACTTTCAAGCAACTTTTGGACTTATTCCATTTGGACATCATCAATCGTATTCCTTTATTACTGATCTGGTACCTTCAGATTTTCATCTTTTCACCTCTCTGAAGTTGTTAATGGGTCAAAAAAAGTTTACGACTGCCAATGAAGTCCTAAGTGCCATCAAGCAATGAGCTATATAGGCAGCAGGTGATTTTTTTTTTTTACTGAGATATGAAAAAGTCAATTCCTCGGCTCAATAAGTGCTTAGTGAAAGAAAGCGACTACGTCAAAAAATAGTGTTTGTTGTACGTAATTTGTAAATTTTTAGAAAATGTACTATTTTTTTCGATTTTTATGAAATTGAGTGTTTTCACTTTCTGGACAATCCTCCTACTAAGAGATATTATTTATTAATTACCGAGTAATGTATGTATATTTTTTATGAATTGTATATTATCCGATTCAGACCTTTGTTATGGTACCTCGTTTGT
The DNA here is from genome assembly GCA_019974015.1 of Nephila pilipes. Taxonomy (NCBI): domain Eukaryota; kingdom Metazoa; phylum Arthropoda; class Arachnida; order Araneae; family Nephilidae; genus Nephila; species Nephila pilipes. Next base: position 1,529,794 of record BMAW01009785.1, on the reverse strand, counting down.
TGTCATTTTTTTAGGGAAAACAAGTTTGTTGAATTCTATTGATACAGGACTATGGGTAAAAATGAGTTAATAAGTTGTAATATTTTATAAAATGTCTTATTTTTTACTGCAGAGGGTATGAATAAAAATTTACTACACCTGATGATTTTTCATTCTTGAGAAACTTCGCTTTTCAATTTTTAAAACGTGATTAAGACCTTAATTATTCAGTTATAATTTTATAAGTATCATTTCAATAGAAATATTGTGTTATATTTCGAACTTGCTATTATAAGAGTTTTGGTGTGACATAGCTTTGAAAAATATTATACAAGTAAACAAAAATATATTCGGAATAGAGTTTTACTTGCAAAGACTTGTATCGAACAAAACTTCTTATATAACGTTTTCCGAAATAATTAAAACTAAATTTGGCTTTTTTTAATGAAATAATTTTCTGCCTTTAATTTATGCTTTTTATATTAATTATTTACGAGAATAAAATGAATATTTTGTGTTTGTATTTTTGTTCTTATTTTCTTATTTATTCAAAATAACTATCAAATTGTGCTCGAGTCAATGTGGCTTTGAAAGATTCTTACATATCATAAATACTTTGTGGATCGAAAGATCTTTACGTGCCATAGGTACCGTGTATACTGAAAAAATCTTAACGTATCAAAGATATTGTGTATGCTGAATGATTCTTTTGAATCAAAGATACCGTGTCTACTGAAGGTTTGTAAACATTGACATATAGAAATGGATTGTAAAAATGTATCACTGAATTTTCAGAGCTTTTGGACTAACTTTTTTATTCATTCTAAACTTTTTACATTTCATTCTGTCTGCTATTGAATTTTTCTATTTTCCTTCTACAAACAGTAATTCTCGTTGCTTTAGATTTTTCTTTTCAAATATATCTGTGTTATTTTTGTCCCAGTGCGACGGAATTCATATTCTGTGTTCAATTTGTTGTCATTGTATTGGAAAGCAACACGTAACCCTCCAGTTTATGTATTTTTTTTTTCTATCACTTTTATAACCTAGAAAATGGACTTTTTGAGAAAAGAGTTTTTTTTCGTTAAGTCTGGGATGGAATTTCTTTGGGGAATTGTGTTTGATATATAACTGTTTTATTTCATTTTTATGATTCTATAAAATGTATTGTATGATTTATTCATATTCGGAAGTCAAAAGTTCTAAGATGATTTTGAAATGATTGTTGTAACATTCTTGTGTGTTATTATAGAAAATGATATTTTTATTGATATTGTAAATTGTTGTAATACATAGAATGTGATATTATGAAAAATTCCGGAGTAATAAACTGTGAAAATTATTTTGTGTACGTGCTTGTTTTATTATACTCGTCTATCTGTATCTTTGAAATAGTAATTTTCAATTGGTTGATGCTTAAAAATATCTTCAATTTCCTTCTGATATGTTTTTCATATTATGTGTGTATATTTGAATATTTTATATTATATTTTAGATGTTTTAATTCAATACCTTGCTTCTTTCAGTTTGCTTTGTAATTGTTCATAATAATTATACCATTTATGCACTGTAATTATCCTCTCAGAGTAATTATGATAAGTGGATCTTAAGGTTTTAGTAAGCTTTCAGGAATCGAAACTAGGTGATTAATAAGATTTAGAATTATTTATTAGTTGTAATATTTCAAAACCTCATGAATTAATCACACAAATAGAATAGATACAATCATTAGTTCCCTTGGTGTAGTCCATCGTTCAGTCAGAAGTGATACTCTGAGAGGTTATGGTTAATCAATTAATTAGAGATTATAGTTAATTTATTAATACCAAACTAATCAATTAATGATTAGCCTGGTTTTATTCATGTCACATTAGAGATGTAGGAGAAGAGTAAGCAACAAAACCTAATAATTTTGAACCATGGTCTCAAATTAAGATGAATATATGTGATCTGATCCCTATTTCAATTTCCACTCCAGAATATTATTGGAGAATTTTGAGATCAAGTTACATTTGAAGTCCTGAAGATTCAATTATTTCTCCCAATATTGTTTAATACGATCGGGACTCGAACCCACGACTTTATTTAAATATATAGGGCCACGGGTTTTCCATCATTACTTGGCTACCGTGACCGACTTCGATTTAAACTTATCAGAACAGTTTCCAAAGGAATATATAATGTCAGCTTGTATAATTGTATGAGTTGCTGAAAAATGGGAAGCCTCTGCTGGTTTTTATGATTTTGATGTTCGGTTTAAAATTATTTTAAAAATTACGAAAAGAAAATTATTTACTATGAAATTTGGCTATAACGACATTGTCTTGCTTTTTTAAAAAAAAATAGTAGAGATTGTGGACTTTTGGAATTAAAAAAAAATTATTAAAAGTATAATTTGTTTTCCCATAATGTATTAACTTATATCATGATTCATTATTATATAAAAAAAAAACTTATTTTGAATTCATTTTACATAAGCATAGATTTTGAAGAAATATCATTCAACATGATGCAATTTAATCGAATCTCAACAATGGTAAAATTTGAGCAGCATCAATTAAGTTACAGACACTATATACTAGTAGATATAAAATTTCATAAATTTGGCTACGGTCTCGGAATGCCTTTATCAGTAATATATTTTTCGTTTAAATAAACTGAATAGTGTTGTAAAAAAGTGTGTGCTAAAAACTATTTCTTTAAAAAACCATTTTTTTAAATAAGTATTTTTTCTTTATGTAGTCATTTAAACCCGGACTACTGCGTATGATTTCTGTATAACGTAAAAAATGAAAAATAAATGAGTTATTAACAATTTAGTCTCAAATAGTTATTGCATAAATTTTTCTGAAGAAAAAATATGTATAATTTACCTTAAATATTAAATGCTTGATTTTTTTTTTCGCAAGCAATGTGTTCATTTCCAATTTATAAAATATACTGCAATTTGCAAAATATCATTAGGAAACATTTAATTTTTCCATGCTATTTTTGAAGACAAGTCCAATCAATCTTAATAAATGTTAAATAATTTAGTGTAATTATTTAATTATGTTACTATTTAAAATTATATTTTAAAAATATTAACTTTTTTTGAAACTAGTAATACTTAAAGCAGTAGTTGCAAAAATTTAAATATTTTATTTCATTAACGTAATAAAATCTGTGTAATTAAAAATTTTAAAACTTGTATTATCTTGTTTTTGTGGAAAGGAAACGCATAAATAAATGTTTATATTTAATGGATATTATTATTAATTAAATTATACATATATTATTTGTTATAAAATATATGCTGTTATAATTTTTTTTGTAAAATTATATTATTGCTCTTCTGCTGATAAATGTTTCATATATTCAAAGACAGAGAGTTAGAGGGGGAAAAATGTTTATCTATAATCTCTTTCCTAATGCATTTTCTTTAGAAAAGGCCGTTAAATTAAAATCTTACTCATCAATATTAATTAAAATTAAAAATTTGTCAAAATTGTAATACAATTTAGTATTAAAAAAGTATGAGTAAATACGAGTCGTAATTATTTATCCGTCTTGATTATCTTTCAAAAAAAGGTCGATTTTGAGATTCCTTTTGTTACTTTTTTGCAGTAGTTATTTATACTCAATATTTTCTTTCTGTTTATTTAATAGATTTTGTGACAAAATACGGTTGCACTTAAATCCTCCTGATCGGTATTTATTTAGTTCCACTCTTCCAACTCCTGTCAAATGTTTCTATCTAAACTAGGTCAGGGATCTGTTAAACATTGCGTCTTTTTTAATTCCACCTTTTGAAGTCACTTTTTGAAAAAAAATTACTTAAAAATCACAACGAAAAGATCTCTGTGCATGGAAGTTTCCATATTTTCTTATTGAATAATTGATAAAAAAAAAAATTTCGATTGCATTATTTAACATTATTGATGTTTCATATCTTACACATTTTCTCTAATGTTGCATTCCACCCAGTTTTGATAATTCAATTACGACGGAAGTATATATATGTGCATATTATAGTTTAAAATGTATTTAAGTTTTCATTTTTTTTTAAAGTGAGATAAGTTAATTCATGGGTTCGCTGATTTTGGTTATAAATGGGGTTTTTTTTTCTCCTTTTTTTTGAAAAAATTAAGTTTCATTTGAATTTCCCCACCCCACTTTTAAAAATGTGCCCTTTTCGTGCATTCTGATTCCAGATTATTTAATTCAGTTATTTATTTTTATTTCAAGTGTAAATTGGGCTTAAAATACCAAGTCGTCTTTTTGGTAAAAAAAAAAATTCAGATTTACATTAAGGATGTATTTTCGAGATATAATTTTGAACGTTTTTAATAAAAAAATTACTTTTAGTCTCAATTACAAAACCGTTTCTTATGTCAGTATTTTTTCCTAGTAAAGCGGATTATTTTTTACGGTAGTTTTAAAACATGACGAAATTAAGAAGATATAAAAAGTAAAGCACTTATTTATAATAAGTTTCAGTAAATTTTTCTAATGAACCATTTTCCAGTGCTATGTTTTGCCAATAACTTATGTATTACATAATTTGTTATTGATTCTTTGAACAGATTCTTGTACTTGTGGTTTTATCGTTGAAAGGCTGTGTAAGAAAAAGAAATGTCTTATTTATTATTCCCCATTTAATGTACATTTATTCTTTATAATCATTTATTGATTTGATAATCTTCCAAATTCACAATTTCTTCGATTTAACAATTATTCTTACAATTACCATTCAATAGTAAGTAGGAAAATTAGTTTGCTGGATTTAAATATGAATATCTTAGATGTAAAGATTTTTTTTTCTTTTCGATTGTAGTTTTTTCTACCGTAATAATATTTATATCTCAAACTGCCAAAATAAAAATAATGACGGATTATTAATTTTGAATTAGTCTTAGTTTTTCATAATTTTTTTAATGATAGAAAAAAAATGTATATAAAAACCATGAATATGTACATGTTCCTTTTTTTTTAAATTTTTAATTCTTTGCTTCGGAATTTTTAGAGTTTTTATTTTCAATTTATGAATGTTCCCAAAGGATTAACGATTTATTTTTGGCAGTTCTGTGACCATCGGTCGATTGAGGCTTAATTACATTTGAAGAAGAATCTTTCGTTTAATTTCGTATAAACCTAGCTGAAATATTATTTTTTATATATATAAATTTGTATCGTTTACTCCGAAGTGGATAAAAAAAAGCATTTCATTTCCTTAGATACATCTTAGAAATTCTGCATTGGTTGGAAATAAAAAGAATCGGTTTTTTATTCTATTTCTACGAGACAATAGTTTTGTTTTTCTCCTTTATTAAAGAACATGGATGAAAGATTTTTTCTGCAATGAATGTTATGTTTCTTAGAAATTAAAAAGCTTGCATTCGGGAATGGCCACGGTAGCCTAGTAGTCTTGGTCGCGAACCCGTGGCCGGCATTGTTTCGTCGAGTCAAGGATTCGAGTCCTGATGCGACAAAGACGCACTGTGTAACTGGGTAATTCACGATAAATCTAATCGAGGTTCCAAGCCTTCCGGATGGCGTTGTGTGGAAGCTTGGAGAAGGGAGGTGTCAGCTCATGTGTCGTTCTTGTCACTTGGCTGAGGTTCAAAATTACGAGGTCATTATCAGGAGCCTTCGTGTTGCTTCTCAGAGTTACGTTAATAAACAACTCACAACTTCACAAAAACTAATCACAACTTCACACAGACCTGACATTTATTAAATTTAAAAAGACCTCAAAATACTGTCCTGGTGTGGAAGTTAGGAGGACGAAGTATTGACTTAAATATCGTACTCTTCTTTTGAGCATAGCTCAAAAATCTGTCGCTTTTAACTTTTGCATTGCTGTGCTAATTTTAAATCGTATAATAAATACCATTCAATAAATATGAATAATCGCTCCCAAACGGACATTGTATAACTTTCGTATTTTTCAAGTAGAATACACACACAAAAAAACAAAATGTTTGCTCCTTCTAGTTCATTCAAGTACAAAGTATCCAGGAAAGCAATTGTTTTTATTAACGAAGTAATCAGAAAAGGTTATGGGGGGGAGGTTCTGAATAGCAATGATTGATTATCATTGATTCTCCATTTATAAAACTTCCTTTTTCATCTAAATAGGGAGAGATTTGTATATATGATATAGAGACTTTTGTTTTCATACAAATTATATTAAATTGCTTCCTTTAGATTTCCCTTTATATGAAGTTAAGTGTTTTTTTTACAAATTTTGTTTTGATAGACCAAAAATATGTGTATATATCACTATTCTTATAAATAAAATATAATTATCTCTTAAAATAATTTCTTTTTGCCAAAAATATTTTTAAAACACTTTTTAAAGAAGCTTTAGTTTTCTTAATTTTTTTAGTAACGGAAAACTAACAATTATTTTAACAAACAAAATGAATTAAGCTGTAAATGTTTTATCTGCTTACTATGATATTTATGGTGATATTAATACATTATTGATTGCTTTATTTTATAATATTTTAAAATATCGTTAATTCATAATGCAATATTGCTTGTGAGATTTATTATCTTTTTAATATCCTTGTGACGCCTGCCCTTCATTATTTAATTCCGTGGTCTCATTGTTCCATTTAACTAAACCGTTATTAATTACGAAACTCCAACTGAAGATATTCAAGAGTAAGATATAATATTTAGTTTATCAATAAAAAGTAGATAAGGTCGCTCTTTCCCGTGTCCGAATTAGTTCAACAATAATATAATACGATTTAAATATGAAATCATAGCTTATCAAATCGCTAATTCTGATTCAATCCCTTCACAAAAACAGTCGATTCTTAACTTAATACTTTAACTGGAATTCACTTCAACCCACAATACTAAGATGCTTCTATGTAAATTTATAAATGTCTATCAGCAAGTCGTTATATCCTCTGTCTCCCTTTCTTTTCTTGCAACTCTTTTTCATTTATATATCATCATCTTGAATTAAATTCATTTCTATCATCATTTAGTGTATCTAATCACGTTTCATTTTGGTTGGGAAGAAATTATAATTTTGTATAATTAAAATTATTATGAAGTCCCCGAGATTGTTGAAGAGTAAGTCACGAATAGCCTAACGTCATACCCTGAGTGTTTGAATTCCAAAAATATTTAGCAACTTTACCTGCACAATAATTAGTTTATCTCATAAGATTATTGAACTTTAGTTAGGTATATAAAAAAAAAGAAGTGTATGTTGTATATGTTTATACAAAAGCAAACGAAAAACATTGAAAATGATTAAAACTTAAATGATTAAAGAACTTACATTATCGGTTTCAATATTTAAATATTCTATCATCATCGAAAAATATTTTATAATTTATTTTAAAACAGCATATCCTTCCATCCAGTACGAAAACTATATATATATATATATATTCATCACGTAACCCTACTGCTTTGACATCATGACAAATATCCCTTCCATTATCCGCTTTTCCTTATGTCCCAGAGCACTGTCATCTTAATCTATTGCCCAAGAGGGTGGTCGCAGCAAAGAAGATGGCGAAAAAGAGCTTAGCTTGACAATATTTAATCAGCTTTGGATGCTACTGCCTCTGCTGCGTCTGCATCATCTTTTCTAGATTAAAAGACCGACCGTAATCCTTTTCCCCAGCTTCGATTGAGATGTCGTCCGCATTCGCTGTTATTAGGGAAAGAGAGAATCTGTTGGGGATTCGCATGTGTTGCGGGATGTTTACTGTGCTTTTGTTTGTTTTTGCTGATTGGTGGAAGCATTTTTTTTCCCTTCTCCTAAAAAGATGGATGAAATAATCCGTTCTGTATTTGGTATTAATTCTTTGGAGTGAGTGTGTAATGATGAAGTTTAATGGTGCAAGAACCAGATATGGCTCTGCTGCGCCAAACTAGGTGTAACTGATCTTAGAGGGGTAAAAAAGATAAAAATTGGTTTATAAGAAGCAAGGTTGAAAATAGAGCATGGATATCCCGGAGTGCGTCAACGTGTTTACCAAAGACAGTAAACCCCATCGGACAGAAAAAGATCCCTGGGGTGCCTCGAGTCAGTGATACCCTTACTTACCTGAAGAAGGTAAGCCCCTAAGGGCATTAATTCTTTGGAAGCACATAGCTCTTGTTTGATAATCTTATCGTGTGGTAATTTAAGCTTTTGTTTTCTATTCTGTGACTTTTTTCTTTTTTTTTTTTTGTAAAAAATGCTGCTATGGTGGAAAAATAATAAACATGTCATCATTTTATTTTTTAGATTGCCTATGTGGATTAGTTACCTTAAGCAGTTCTTACTAAATATGAATTCTGAATTCTATCATTCATACAATAAGAACATACAAATGCTGTCTCAGCGATGGATATATCTTTCACGTTAGATAAATTGTGCAGTTTTGAAGAATTTATTTCTATCATAGGTAATAGATGAAAACGTAGCGTCACATTGCAGTGGTTATAAGCCTATTTCTCAATCTTGTCAAATATCATTAATTCATGGTGTCATTCAAAATCACACTACTTTTTAAACCTTATAGAAATGACACTTATTATGCCAATTAAAATCGCGTATATTTGCTGATTTATATCTGTATTTGAGAGTATTTATAATTCCGAAAGAACATTTTCAGCATTGAAACTTGTAAAGTAACAATACGGAATATTATCAATAGAAGACTATTTTCAAACAACCTAACTGATCAGAAATACTAATTTTTAACTTCAGTGATGAAATATTATCTCAGGAAAAACAGTCATAAAAATTAATCATCATCATACAATATTTAATCAGTTCTTCAAGGCGTGTATTAATTAATGGAAATTTTTTATTCGTTTTTGTAAGTATCAGCATGCGTATATAAATATTATGTAAAAACTTTGTAAAATTTTACGATATGACATTTTTCGAAAAAACGTTTACCGAGCCTTGTACAAGAGTGACTTTAACTCTAACCATTTGATGATTAAATAAAAAGTTTGAGATTTTCTGTAATTAACCAAGCTATATCTGTATTTAACATTACAGCTGTTAAAGCTGTTATAAATCTGTATTTAACTACTGTCTAACATTGATATTGTAAAATTTTATTCACAAAAACTACATGAAGCAATAAATAATTAATGTCACTTAAAAAATCGGGATTTTTTTAAATCATGTTTATTAGTTTATGCATTCGGAAATGAAATGTATAATTCACATTTACTTAAATATAGTAATACTTTATATCGTAAGGAAATATTTTTTTATAGAAATAATTGTTACTTGTGATATTTGTGTGCGTAATTAATATAAGTATGCGTAATTAATATTAGTTAGGGATTGAAATTATAACTTATTTATAGTTTTATCACTTTTTTCATATCTTTTAAAATGCAGCAATCTTACTACTCTGGCGTGAATCATTTTTTTTTTTTTTTTAAAAAAAAATCATTTTCTTGACATTCCTTATTTCTTGAAATCGTTATAAATTCACCCAAAAACGTGGAAGAAGCTCCAATGTAATTTCTTTAAAAAAAAAAATCGCTCCATAGTATCATCAAAGAATTTCTTTGGAAAAGAAAACAAAATGAAAATCCATCATGATTCATTTTATTATATTGGAGCCTCTGCATTATTCGTGAATAACTTGTTGCCTTATGCATTTAAAGAAAAATATGCCAAGTTCCAGGGATCAACACACAAAGAGAAAGTTCAATTTTACATGAGATCAAAAACCACAAAGCCGTATCTCCTTTCAGTCTGGTACGATCGAACATCCTTGCTTATCCAACCTTGGATTTAAAACGCTACGCCTTAACGCCCGTTATAACACTGAACGATCCTTCTCGCTTTTCTGCCGTTAAAATAGCTGACTTGTAACTCCGAGAACGTTATTGTTTTATTTTTCCAAACCCAGCTCTCAGTGATTACTTCTTCAACCCTCTATTTTATTTCTTGTTTCTTTCTTTATCTTTTTTTTTATCTTTGCTTTTATCTTCAGATTTACACTGCATTTTCAGCAGAGCTCTTTTATAAAATAAGGAAGATAAGAAATGAGAAAAAAGAGATGCAAGTGACGTTGTATCTGTTGTCACAAGAAAGCTCGAAGCTGCTTTTCCTGATTCTCCCGATGCGGACGAACTAAGACATTTCCATGACAATGACACTTATTTTTCCTTTCGATACGGAGAATGGTTTTCCAAGAGCAAACGGAGAGAAAAAAAAGAGGGAGGAAATCTTGGCTTGTCACGTTTCATGATAAAAAGATGCAATAGAAAAGTGAAGTTGTATAAAACGCTCGCGACCTCGTTCAAAAGAGACTCGAAAGTTTTCTGTGTTGGAGAATGAGTTTTTTTTCTTCTTTTTCCTTGGAAGGGTGGAGGTTTTTTTTTTTTTTTTCCTTCTCTACGTTTAATGTATTTTTTTTCTAGTTTAAGAGGGAAAGAGATATCGAATGATGTTATTCCTACTCTACCGATATTTGCGTTGGTAGAAACGCTTTCTGAGCGTTGGAAAATGGATGTATGGTAACCATCTGCAGTTCGAATGGGAGCCATTGCATGTTTTTGTGTGTGCTTTCACTCCCAATACAGTATGAAGACGACCTATAAAAATAAGTAGGATAAATACGGTCTGAGTTCAATCCCGCAGAAAAAGAAACGATAGGAATTTCACAGAGGGAAAGACTTTTTGTTTTTAGGTTAGATAAAGAAAAATCAAAGAAGTTCTCATTCAAGTTTAGTTTTCTTATGTAGGTAAGGGAATTGGCTTTCCCGTGAGAGTTTTCAATTATAGAAATTTTTCTTGGTGTGTTTTTACTAGTCATTGTGAAACGTCTACAATAATGTTTTGATTGATTATAACTGATTTTTAAACTATTCAATCGGAAGTTTTTTACGCATATCAAACAAAGTTTTTCTATGAAGATGCAATAAAGAGAACTGCTATATATATATATTTATTTATAACAGTTCTTCTTGTTGCATATATGGGTTTTTAATAACTGTTTCGTTTTATTTGTTTTAGCTTTTGGCTTATAAAGATTTATTTTGGCATTTGTGTGTATTTTCTTTTTTAATTTTTTTTTAAATTTAGCTTTCGGATTCTTTCAAATTATATTTTTGGTTTTGTAACCGTTTTTATAATGTTTTATTGATGGGGATAGTTTGGCTAACAATTTTAGAGTAACCCAACTTAACAGTCTTCAAACTTTATATAATTTATAATGTCTGTGTGTGTTAGTGAGTGAGTGTGTGTATGATGGGCAATGCTGTTACTATTACCCACAGATTTATTTTAACTTAAACAATGAATTTCTTTTCTGTACCATCAGTTACCATTGACACTTTACAACAAGTTTGATAGAAATTTACATATCGTAAGGGCATTATACTTGTAACTAAAGGAAGCTATACGGACCACTTTAAAAAAAATTTCTATATGTTCCCTTTGATTTGATGAGTTACTTATTATTTTGTGTCGTTTATTTTTGAAAATATGGAATTTTGAAATGGAATGAATCATTTTCAATAATCCTGTGGATTAACATTTAACATCTCAAAATTAGTATATTGCAATTCCAACCTGAATTTAAAGAATTTTGTAAAATGCAGCTGCAGTTTCATTCATCAAATTAATATTTGTGTACACTTTTAAAAGACTTAGAATAGATTATATTGGATGGGTAAATTTTGTTTCTTTTGTTATATATATATACACACAGGGTAGCCATAATTAATTTGACAGAGTGTTCTGTAGAGCAATCTAATTGCAAGAAATGCGTCAAATGTAGTAAGAAGATTAAACAATCGGAGGATGAAGGATTCCGCGAAAAAAAAAATAGTTCCGTCACTGCTAATGAAATATGTGGTGCTGTGTAATTGAAAAGAGAGTTTTAAGAAATTCAGAATCAATACTAAAATAAAATTATACCTTATTACTCTATACCGGGGTATTGTAAATTTATAATTATTTCTAAAAATAACAAAGAAAGAAACTTAATTCTTATGTACTTTCCTAAGACTTTTCTACATAGACACCAACAAGAATTACACATTCCATATATGTAGTGTTTCTTAACCTTTTGAAGGTCATTGTAGAACTCAGCGATTGAACTCCATCTTCTCTATACTGCAGGTTACGAGTATTTCAATCTAAGGCTTCTTCATATCAACCCTAATAGCTGTAATTTACATCATTATGTACATAATGATCAATTAATATGCACAATACATTTTTATCCAGATATCTCGGTTATGTCTTAGTAATAAATTAAAATGCTCGATATCCCTCCCCCCTTTCCACTTGTTTCTGCTGCTTTGAATATATTCGCTTATAGAAGATTAATGTTATGGGATCATGAGCATTGAAAACCTTGCAATTTTAAGTTTTATATATATATAATATATATATATATATATTTTTTTGCTTCTATGTTTAGAGCAGTGTTTCGTCTTTAATGGCTGGAGAATCAGTGGAAGAAGACTTAATTACACTAAAAATTACCGACTAGATGAAAAACAAGGAGTTATATACATTTAATGAAATTTGATCTCAAATTCTCAATTAGCCGGATGTGAAATTTTAGATAGTGGGGCACTAACTTAAATGTCGTCCTTAGCATGTGATAGTAGTTCAAAATTTTAAGGTTTGCCTCGAATAATCTGCTAAGTACTTATGATATGGTTTCAATCGAATTTTCAAATAATTATGTATATTATCTTGTTTAAAATTTGACTCGTCTTCCCTAAGTTTGTATTGTATTGTTAGTTATGTAAATGAATATGTTGAATGTTATTTTTAATTCAAATATTAGTAAAAAAATATATATTCTTTCACATGATCAATAGAGCTGCTCTTGCGTTTATTGAAACATGATGTTCTGCTTTCGGTGAAGATAGACAATTTTTAAAAGAGAAATTAAGAATAAAAATGAAAACATAATTATAATATTTTGAAAAATAATTTCTAGAAACTATTGTTCATATTTTTTCAAAAAAATATATGTGCGTGTTTTGTGAAATACTAATGTAACGTATGTTATCTAAAATAATATGTTTCTTTATTATTAAGAAAGAGGAATTTTATATCTTAGCTCTAAAATGCATTAACCCGCTTTTTTGTTTCATGGTGTAAAATGCACCATAATCAAATTGATTTTCTTATTTGATAGAGCAAAAATTCCCCATATGTTCTCAAAAATCTTCTGCCATAAATCTTCGAGCATGTTGAAGAATGGCCCATTTTTGCGTTTGTAACCTTTCGCGAGAAATGGTTTTGATAACAAGCTGATCTAACTCATTTTATGACATCTTCTGTTGCTGTGATTGAAAGTACTGTCATCTAGAACCGCGTTACAAGGGGCTACACCCTCTCGGAAAACATGATTCGGGAAATTGGATTCTTGGGGCGCGATTACATGCGATTGTGGCGTGTGTGGTGTCAGATTTCATTTATTTTTTGGTCAGGGTCCAACATTTTTTTTTGTGGAGGGGTTATTGAAATTTGGAATATTCATTAGAATTTGCATTGGCTTAAATGGAATTGAGTCTAAATGAGGAATAGAAGATGCCACATAAAAAAAAATGGTTTTTTTTTAAAAAAAATTTAACTCATGAGCTAACAGAATCAGATAACTTTATTGAATAGTCAATATAATGAACTTGATTAGAAAACTAAGAAAATTTTTGAGAAGCATTTTATATTGTGAGACACATTAGAAGTTTATGATTGATGATCATAAAATCAAAATCCTATATATACATAAATTTCCCTTAACCAGTTGTTCTAGTTTTGATTAAATGAAGAGAAAAAATACGAAGGTTGTTTAAAAAGTACCCGTAACATATATGGGGAATAGGAATAAGGTAGTATTTATTCATCATTGGCTGTTTTTGCTTTTTCAGGGAAGTCCGTGAATTTGATCCTCTCACATTTCAAAATATCTTTGCCATAACTTTTCCGACACATGAGACCATCTTCGCCTTCTTTGGAGAAATATTCACAGGTCTAATCGTACCCGTTGTTTTGATTGCATCTTGGTTTCCGATGTGGGATGATGAATCCGGGTCTCGTTGATTGTGACAACCCGATGCCAGATGATGGCGACAATTCGGAGTGGCAGCTTTCAAAACTAACCTATGAATCAGTGTCGCATTGTTGAATAAAAACTAATGCAGTTTTTTTGAGGAGATAAAATTAAGTGTTTTATCTCTCTAAGTCAAATTTTCATCTTTATCCTCTAAAAACAAATTCCATTCATGCAGCACAGTGCATTAGAACAAAGAATATAAATACAAATTCTGGTTTGTTACATAATTTTCATATGCATAAGGTGACATCCTAATGTATTATATAGTTTTCGGTAATTTAAATCATAATTTAATTTAAATATAAAATTCAAGGAAATAATGGACGCAGATTTTTAAGTTTTGTTAAGCTGTTTTTTCGAATAACTGAAATTAATCCTTTAAGATTCAAAAAACTCCACTACTGTGTTGTCTTTGTTTCCTTTTATGTATTTACTGATAAATGAATATTTTTTATGTTGCAAAGGTATAAACGTAAGTTTTTGGTTCCCCTATTAAACTCCAATGACTATTGCAAAAACTGTTGCCAAACGGTTTAAGGGGCTTTATTTTTGTGAAATTAATTCTTATATTCTGTACAGAGAAGTATGTAAAGAAATGCATGGACACCCGTAAGTCATTTCAAATATGTAAAGGGGTTAGTTACTGAATTGAAAATAAATTTTCAAATGATAAGGAAACCAAAAAGTCAACGTCGTACGTTTGAAAAGAAAAGCAACTTGACAGAAACTACACTTCTTACTTTCTTGAAATAAAAAGATTGTTGAGTTTTTTAAAATAAACAAATCGTTGAAGGATGAAAGCAAGCATCAACACTCTGTTCTAGATGTTTTTGGAGCTCTTTGCTGCATTTAGAGGAATATTTTGAAAATTCATGCATCAAAAAAGATTATGAAAATAAATTCAGTAACAAAGGATTATAACTTCAGTATTCATTTAGCTTTCATTTTAACCTTCATTCCTTTAATCAAGCTTCACGAATATTTTTTTTTGTTTTACTATTATGCACACTGTAATTATTTAACCCCACTCACTCAATCTATTGATATATATTATAATAATATCAATAGTTATGTGCACGCGCGTGTGTGTTAAAATAGATTATCTATAAAAATTTATTTTCTCAAAATTCCAAACAATTGAATTACACCCCCGAAAACTTTTATTCAACGTAAGTTCATCTACAAGAACTTTAGTGACCCACTTTGTTTCACGGTACCCTTGTTAATCCTTTATCGTATTCTTCAAAACACACAAACACTCTGTGTGCCAGCATAGCATGAAACTATGCTATCAGGCCTTGGACACATCGGGTAGCTGTATTATGACCGGATGGAAGGATCGGTGCGCTCCGTCGCCTAGACGAGGGTCATTCTTCGGACTCTTCTGAATGGAATGCGTTCTCCAGTTATTCGCATGACTGACCAACCGGAAGTCCTTCACTTCCCACGAGAGTTCAGTCCCATTCTGAATATTCCGAGAAATGTGGATGGTGTTGCTTCTGTCGTCGCGTCTGGAATCGTGACTATTGTGTTCTGAATCCGAATTCGAGAATGGGACAGCGAAAATAAAGTTGTGTTGTTGGTGGTTGTGTAATTGCTTGTGATATTTTCGCGTTCCTTTTTATTTGAAATTATTGCCATAGAGAGAAAACAGTGGGTTGGAAAATCTATTTGCCGGATATTCCTTGAATTAAAATGCTGTTTACAATAATATATATATATATATATATATATATATATAATATTACTATGACGCAGCCAGGGCTAGGCAGGCAATATGTGCCTCCCACCCCTGTCTTAATCTCATGTACAAATAAAATAAAATACTTGAACAGGAAATCCTAACAAAATTTAAAAGTATGTATTTTGTTGTTTTACTTCAACATTTTTTGCTGTGTTCATATAGCTTTCAGGTTGCTTCTAAGGGCGATGCTAATAAATAATTAATCATTGGTAGAATCGGTTTTCTTTTACAGTTTAAAATTGGGGCTGAAGTGACATCATCTTGTGCAAAATTTCAAAGCCCGACTTGTCATTAGCGGCATCAGGGCTCGAACACACTACTCGAAAGAAACAATGCTGGCCGCGAGTTCGAGACCATGACCATTAGGCTACCGCTGCCAATCCACAAACCCCGCAGTTTAAGAGATAATAGAAGAAAAAACTGTCTGATTTTTTTCTTTATTTGTAATTATTGTAAAAAACAATCCGGTTTTACAAAATTTGATAAAGTCATTTCTGAAATTATATAATTAATCTGAGAAATAGAATTTATATTTCGAATTTATGAGCATTAAATTAGGAAAAAATAATTTAGATTAAAAATTATCGTGTGTGAAAAAATAAAAATGGTTTGCAGAATTATAGCAAAAGGTTTATATACATTTTCTTTATAATTTGGCACTTCACCAAATCAGCCTGCCAATAATCCATCTTATTCACACATGCTGACAAGTCATGGAAAATTATTTTATGCCTTCTACTGCAGTGAAATAATGCAGGGTATCAATACACAATAATACTTGTAGTTATAATTAGTTCGTATTTTAACACTTAATTTTCATGTATGTACTGTTTTACATTTTATACAATAATATATAGCTTTTTATGTGCTTAATTGCGTTATTATTTGTAATTTTCCAGAAATCATGCAGTGCTCTGGTCTGATATCTACCGGATTACCACGAGTCCTGTATTTAGTAAAAATGTACATTATATATTATAGTACACACACTAATATTGATTATAAACTAATACCTAAAAAATATCTCAGTCATACATGAACAAAGACAATTAGATTCATAAATTTCATTAATAATTATTTAGATTTAAGCACTTTATTTAATTGTGTATTTTATGATTAATCTGCAGTTTGGCTTAAAACATTAATTTGTTTCTGTTTAAAACTAATGAAATTATAATGCCCGAAGATTCCATTTGAATTTCCATTTTTTAAAATCTCTGAAAACTTGCAATATGCAAATCTTGCTGAAATTTCGCACATAATAATTATCAATATGAATATAATTTCATTATTATATTGATAATCATTATGTTTAGTAATTAGATAATAATTGTCAATATAATAATGAAATTTCTATTATCTATCCATCTTAAACTTAGTAAAACATGATTTAAAGGTTGCATAAATTAGACTTATCGTCCCTTAATAAAAAAATAAATTACGACTCTTTGTTTGGCAATGTTTAGTCAATTACAATTATTGCTTCAATTTAACCTTGCATGATTTTGTTCGTAATGAGGGATCACGGTGTGTCTTGGAATAATTAATTAAATGCATTATGTTGCTTCATTAACGAATAGAAAATAACAACGGGATTATTTCCTGAATACGGTGTCTGTATTTGAATGCGGCTGCTAAATATTCGTTGTTTCAAATTATTTATTCTTGTGTCAGTTATTTTCAAGAATATTGTTATTCGTTAATTTCTAGAATTTTCTCATGATTTTTCAGTTTAAGATCTTTTAATGTCTCGTTTACTTAAAGAATTTTATTTTGTGTACCTTTAAGGTTCTGCGTTCTATACTTATTTATCTCATACAGGGCTAAATCTAAGAAAGGGAAAGGAGCGCGAAAATTTCTAGGTTTTCATAAATATTGAATAATTTTTAATTAGCCTTGTACTTAGAAGCTACACGAGGGCTATTGGACAGATCTCATAATTTTGAACCTCGGGTGGCGAGAACGGCAACTGAGTTGGTACTCTCTTTCCACACTGCGCCAACGAAAGGACTTTGATCGGCGATAGATTTAACGTGCATCAGCTACACAATGGGTATTTGGTGGTATCGGAATTCGAACATTTGACTGACTGGACAGAAACAACTCTCGCCATGAACTCGCGACCATGACCGCTCAAATATCGGGATCAGATTTCTCTTAAAGAAGTATAGTGTCATTCAAAAGAAATTGTGAATAATAATAGGAAAATTGAAGGAAAAGGATAGCTATAAAATGTAAAGAGGGAAAAATTGAACCATTACGTAATTAGAAATTATCGAACAAATAAACAGGAAGACATAATGGGCGTTAGTTTCAAATACATGGGTCAAAAGAGATAGATTTTTCTCTATTAAGCAGAATAGCGACACTGATTATATATGCTGCGAGTTGATATTAATAAAATTTTTATTTCATCTCTCTGTGTGTTCCCAAATGTGACAAATAATTTTTCATTCAACACAATTGCCTCAAAATATAAGACACACATAATAATTCCTTGGAGTTTATTTTGGGCAGTAAATAGTTGAAAGTATTTTATATTCAAATGAAGTATAAACCCTAACTCGAAATTAGCGAAATTTAATTTATTCCATAATGAGAACTGTTCTCGCCCTCTTCTCGAAACTCCCAGTCCTCAGAACACATTGCTTTCCAACTGAAAAGTCACTTACAAACAACGATGTAATTACTCACGAAATAGTTCAAAAGAGAGTTGTGGGAGGGGTTTTTGGAAACTGCCCTGGGGAAGAACCACGCCAACGCACGCCAATTCTCTGGTGAAATTCGACATCATCTCTTTTCCAAATGCATGATTGAATTAGGAAACGAACTTGCCGTAGAAGAGGGAGAGAAAGAGAGTAATTCAATAACTCTGAGCGAAGTCCCATCCGTTTTATGTATCGTAAAAGTATATTTTTATGAGAATTTTCCTCGCTGCCGTACAAAAGATAAAAACGGTAATGAAAACGCTCTTCACAAAACTGTTTCTGTTGTTCCATTGTGTATTGCGTAATTAATTGAATGCCTGTGCTGAATAATTAATTGTCTTGAACTGGGAATGAATAAAACATTATCTGTCTCAGCCCTTGTTGTGTTCGACTCGGAACAGGACGGCTCTCTTTTTGTTATTTGTATTTTTACTTTTCGTGGGCGTTATATGAAGCGTATCAGTGTCGCAGCTGCCAAAGGTCGCTGATTTATTTAAAGGTTTTCTTTAAAAGCATATTTATTAATTAGATGACTTACAAACAACCGAGGATTTAGAATTGTTTGTTCGATGAAATGTTTGCTTGGTATAATGTTAGAAAGTCTGACGGGAGAGGTAAATATCATTGACGAAGCGTTCAATTGTACTGAGAATATAAAATAAAATAATGGCTTCTTAATATATACAATAATTTGAATAAAATAATTTTAATAAAATGTTGAAAATAATTTTTATGTTACTTATCGCTAAATAAATTCCATTTTACTGGTCTTATTTCCATGAACTGTTTGTCCTAAGAAATTTTAATTGGGCTGAATGTCTTTAGTATTATAGCGGGACTTCTTTTCCTTTCATCTAATTCTAAAAGACTTTATGTAATTGTAATGTGTGTGATTATTTTTTTTACATTGCTCTGAGAAGCAACTTGAGGGCCATTTGTGACGGGCTTCATAATTTTGAGTCTCGGTCGAGTGATGAGGACGACACCTCATCTGGAACCTCCCTTTCCAAACTTTTACGCCACTCCAACGGGAGGATTTAGGATATCGACAGATTTTACGTGCATCAGCCCCGCTACACGGCGCATTTTTAGTGGCACAAGGGCTCTAACCCCCGACTCGACGAAAACAAATCCGCTACCATGATATCTAACCTACCGCTGCCAAAACTTATATGTGATGTTGTTTAAATCAAGAAATCGCTTCCAATTAATGAAACGTGATTTATGTAGATTATAATAGAATTCTGGAGATGCAAGTATAACCAAAGAGTTGAATAAGAGAGAGATGAATGTTGTGATAGAGATAATGAGGAGAAGTTAACAACATGAGACATTTGTATCATATCTAAACAAGGAACTCCAGGAGTGAACATAGAGTGGATCTACAAAGGATCAGTGAGTCAAACACTCGTGTAATGCTCTACTAAATTCCTTATACTGATTGGTTCAGTACAGATAAGTAATTAGTTATGATATTAAACGTTAAATTCAGACGTGGGTGGGAAGGAAATCCACAGACTTGATTAAATACTTATCTTGTGTTTTGATTGATATTCTAATAAACTCAAATTGAGTTACTGACTGATTAGAAATCTTTAGTGACCGTGTTGGTTAGTGATTCGCTAAATAATATTAATTGTTGGGGTAGGAAGTAATATACCGAGGTGTTGCAATATTGATTGTTTGACAGCTTGCAATGAAGTGAATAAACTTTTGAATAATATTGTGATTTAATCACCTTTCAGTAATTCAGTTCCTTTAATAATTTCAGTACATTCAATGCATGATAGAATTAAATTATGACATGAAAAGCTTTTCCGATCAATTGTTTGATCTAATGATGGTTAAGTGTTTTGAAAATATGAATTTATGTGAGAGTGTAAATGAAATGGTAATTTCTGTGTTATTTTGTTGTGTGCTGTTATGACTTATTCCACATGGTCAAATCAAAAACTGAATCATGTTCACGAGACCAAAATTTTTTTCATGAAACGAGAAGAGGTGAAATAATCATATCTTCTCTGTCAAGTTCATGCAGTTTAAAAAGATGCTTGGGAGAGGGAAATATTACAATTTGTTCGGGCCGGAAGGGCTTTCTACCCATTGTCGAAAGTAAGACTCCTAGTGTGTCTGCAAATGGTGATTTTGACACCTTTGTCTCCCTTAATAGTAAATGCATCTTCAGGAGCGTACCAGGTGCACCATTTGTGAGGCTTAGGGGATCTGCCAATTGCTAGTTTGATATTTTTATTTTTGGTAATGTTTTTACGGAAGGTGAAATAAGTAATTGGACCTGTTAGAATATCTGCTCCTTCCGTGGCGAAATTATTTACTTTTCATTACCAAAAACACGGATATGAGACAGAACTCATTAAATGTAGATTTTATGTTGCTGTGAAAGATGTTTCAGGAATAGAAACAGCTGCTCTATCGCCAACTTCAGTCCAGTTCCTCAGGTGAGGGAGAGCGCTGCGGTTATCTTTCAAGATCCAAACATCAATGAATGAGGTTTTTGTTTTAATTGCATTAAGTACCTCTTCAGTAGCAATAAGCTCTGATATGAAAAGTGAGCAAAAATTTGGATTCTACTTCTTGCATTATCAGAGAAAGTAGGGGCCGTAATGAAGACACCACTGCCACACAGGCATTGTTTCCAAAGCTGCTGCAGTCCGTATGATAATTTCCGAATAATATTAAACTTTGAAGTTATTAATTATTGCATTATTTAGTTTTAACGTGGTGGTTGAACGCAACTACACTCTTTTATTTCACTTCTTTCATGTCTACGGCAAGGATTTTAATAGTAATTTTCATTTGTCAATCTTTTCATGCACACGTGTGATGTATTAGAGTTCTTTAAGTTTGTACAGTTATGTGTGTTCCAGATGACAGTAGAAAATTTTAATGTTTTCAGAACTTATTTATCAATTAATAGATTAATTTTAATTAAATTTTTATTACATATGAGAAGCGCTATCCGGTAGAGAATTTAAGAAAACTTGGAGAGTCATTAGCTGTGTGAAAAATGCTTATATAAATTTTTTTCACTTCATTACAGATGAAAAGAAAGTTCTTTATTAGAAGAAAATATCATTATTTCTCATTCTTCTAAAAAGAGTGAAACGAGCGAGTATTTGCTCATTACAGAATTTGTCTGGTCTTCTATTTTAGAATAAATGAAACTATTTAGTTCATCTGTGTAATTTCTGTAAAAATACGCGGTATTCCATTTGTATATTTGGACTCGCGTGTAATTAACATAAATATTTGCAAAGCTAAACATGAAATTTTTTTCGAAAATATTTTTATGATTAAAAACTGTTTTCGTTATTTGTATTGAAATGGAATATTATCTTAATCATTAGCAGTAAAATAAAGTCTTCCAGAAGATATAAGCTATGTACATGGAATACATAACAGAAATAAGGGAAAACGATGTATTAAACTAAAAATAATAAATAATTGTTAATAAAAATTTTAAAACTCGCTTTGTTGGAGAACGAAAAAATAGAAAATATTTTTTTTTCCAGTTAAATAAAACTTAGAAATATTCTTAAGTAAATGGGAAATTTCATCATGTATATTATATTAATTTTCAATGAGTGTGTAGGAATTTTTCTTAGGATTCGCTGTGACAATTTCTTCATATTTTCCAGTGCTTTGCACTCTTATGATTTTTGCTTGATATATTTCCGGTGTTTTTCTTATTAAAAAAAATTGTTTCTTACATCTTAGTACACTACTAAAAGCTTGTTTGTTATTAATTTTTTTACTCGAGTTCGATTGTGAGTTTGATGATCCTCGTTTTTTCTTCAGGCTAGTGAATTCCTTGAAATATGTAATAATTTGCAGAGTATAAGTAATGGAATGAAATATTGTATTCTTGATTAAAATGGATTGCCGTAATCTAATTAGCTAATACGCAATTTGGGAACCATATAATTGTAGATATGAGATTAGATTGCTCCAACCAGCGTTGTATGAAATAATTAGTGTTTATTCGAGAAAGGTGTTGCTGTGGCTCCTCTTTTCTGCGCTTTGGAGAAATTTGATTTTTTGAAATATGAAAAAATAGTTCCGAAAAAGTATTTTTAAAGCGAAATTATTACGAGCCTCACTCTGTGAAATAAACTTGCAACACCCTTTTTTTATGATTTAATTCTATTGTCATTGCTCCTTCTAATTAAACAGCTAATAAATACTAAAGACTCCAATTGAAGACACGTAAGAACTAGATAAAATACTTTATTGATCACTCTTGGATTGATAAAGTCGCTCTCTTTGGAATCCCACTTAATTCATCATCAGCTATTAAACTCTTTGCTTGCCAATTCAGTTGTTTTCTTATTCAATCATTTCACATAAACAGCCGATTTTTATCTTTATATTTTACTTAAGATTCGTTTCAATCTTGAAGAATAACTACGATGCTTTAATATAACTAATTAGTATATATCAGTCTGAGACAGTATCTTCTATTTCCTTTTCAATTCTATTTTAATTATATATCACTATTTCTTATTCAAATAACTTTTCTTCTATCTTCATCTAATGTATCTAATCACACTTTATTTTCGTTCGAAAAAAATTGTAATTTATGCAATTCACATTAATATAAAATTCCTGAGGTAAGTGAAGAAAAAAACGCGAGTAGCCCAACGTTACAAGTTAGAGCAGTCACATTAACTAAAAATTTCAGTCGAATACAGATATTTTCTCACCAAATGGTTTTCCAACCTTATTACAGTCTACATTGGTTTTATTAAAATAAATTTAAAAAAATTGTCTTATGATGTGCATTAATAGTTATCTGTTAACGGAATGCTGGTTTGTTTTTCTTCTATGTGTGACTCATAATTAAGGTTTCTTAAAACCTTGATCCGCGTGATAGGCAGAAGTATGACGTAATAAATAATAGATTCGAGGAGTTTTGAGATGACAGGCTTATGTCATGTCAAATGAAATTGTATCTTTTGGATGGTGATACCCATTCTATTCATCTGTCAGTGAGATTATTTATCTGTCAATGGTTTCTCTTTTATGAGTGATTGTAGTAATTATAATGTTAATGTCCTCTCTCGCGCACGTATTATTTTTTGTATGCGATACATTTGACAGTTTGAATGACGAAACTATTCACCAAGGAATGGCAACTAATGAAATAGTGATTTCTAAATGTTTATTATGTGTTATGTATATATTTTATTTGCCGTTCTAAGAAATTTAATTTCTTTTCGTAATGTAAGGATTTACTATTTAATTGATTGACATCGAAAATGCGAACTGAAAAGCATTGAAATACTTGGCTTTTTAGTTCTTAATTACGTGCAGGTAAAAAAAAATGAATTTTTCTTATTAAACAAATTTATTAATTAAATACATTCATTAATTTTATCTTTTCGAGTAAATGTTAAAATACAATGAAATTTCTATGCAAATCATGTATATTAAAAATTATATATAATGGCTAACGAGAGCTCATCTTATTTGTTGCAATAAAACTATCTTTACTTATATGATTAATTTTTGTATCATTTTTTTGTCATTATTGGAATACTTGAATTATTTGTGTTTTAATAAATTTCTCTTTTCTTTTTTTAGGTAAGTGTGGACTATTGTTTATTCGAAATTACCAAATTATTATTCTTGGAACTGTAAGTGATTTCATATTCATTTTTGTTCGAACATTTTAACTAAGTATAAGAAAACTAGCAAATAATATATATAATACAAATACAAGCATATTTTATTTTCGTGAAAGTGAACAGTTTTTCCTAGAACATAGTGTGTTTCACTAATCAAAATTAAAAATTTTCAACTGAATAAAAAAGATTGAAAAAAATATAATTCGCTTATTTGATTTCTTTCGATTATTTTTGTTAAATGAGAGCATTTAATTTTGTGCAAAAATATTAATAAACTTATATGGTTGTCACGAAAAAAAAATCTAATGAGAAATTGATTCTCTTTCATTCATTCTCATAAATAATTTAAAATATTTCATGATTTTTTTTTTCGTTATTGTTGTTACTTTGAATACACTCACACACACAAGTAGATGGGATCAAACAAATATTAATTAAGTATGCATTGTGTTATATTGTGTAATTTTGTTACTCTGCTAACTAAACTACATTATTTCATCCAAAATGTTTCCCATCAGGTTATTCATTTTTTTAGTAACATGAGACAGAAAACAGCGCATGCTTTTATCTTAATTGGAATAAATTACTTTCATGTAATTTACTTCTCATTTCTAAAAATTATAGTCATTCCTCCGGATTAATATTCATTTGTCGTATCAACTCGAAAATTTTTAAGAATTTATTTTGAATATAAAAAAAAAAAATTCTAACGGACTGTAAATGAATCATTATTATTTATGAACTTTTGTTAAATGCTAAGAAATTAGATAGAATTTCTTCGTTTTTTTCATGAAAAAAAAAAAGATTCGAATACGGATAGAAATTCTCTCTCTTGGTTATGAATCGATATTTAGAAAGTATAGTATGAAAGGATTGCGTATAATATACTGCTCTTTATAATAGTGTAATGTTCTTCCATTTGAAAAAGTGTATTTATTACGTATATCATATATTAAACATTAGACGAAGATAATCTTAAATATTTTTTAAACTCATTCGATTTGTCTTTGTTTCATTTCTATTTCCAGTGTTAAAACTTTTTCAGTATCAATTTATGGAATAATTTTTTCTGTTCTGGACTTTAAATCAAGCGGCTGTACTAGTTCCTTAGTTAATCATACTGCACATACCGCGTAACCTTTGTCTCTAACTTACGCTTCCTATTAAATGTTTCATTCTGTTGGATAATGGGCATATAGTTCTCTTAAACGATTAGTATATTTAACTATTCCTCCTAAGTTATAGCAATGTAATGGGTGTATCTCATGTAGAAATTTATATAACTTATGTAAAGTTATTATATACGCATACATGTTAAGATGTTTACTGTCTGTATACCACATAGAGATTATATTTCAGAGATAACAATGTTTGATTCTCATATAGAGATGCAGAATGTGTATATCTCTTGTAGAGATAGATGTGTATTCCTATAGACAGGGGGATGATGGGTGTATTCTATTATCGGATGCCTACCAACTTTGTGTAATTTTATTTAAAAAATTAGCTTAGAATAAGTATTTATTGAAGGAATTAATATTTGAAAATACGTTATTTTACCTTTTTGCTTTTCCCCAAGGACATCTAAAAATGTTTTTATTACTAAAATAACTTTATCACTTATTTAATGAATATGTATGTTAGTGTTAGAAGAAATATGCTTAGAGACATATGATATTTGTGCACGGTACTTTTCCAGCTGTAGATTGATACCACTTATGCCTTTTTAAGGAATGGATTGCATGTTAAAGGAAAAGTTTCTTAAAATTAGTAAAGTTTATTGTGATGTGAAAATAAAATTTGTAGAAGTTTATTACGACACAGATATTTTTTTACGAATACTTCTTTTCTTTTGCCGCCAGTCAAAAAATAACTATATCTTTATTCTCATTAATGCATAATTTACAGTCGTTTCATAGCCCTAATTAATCTGCTTAAGCCTATAGTACCAGCCTTATTAGTGAACGTGGAATTAATTTATTCCATACATATAGAAGAATTCGTATTTTTTATAAGAATGTTTCTATGTTAAAGAAGAGTATTTTCATACTCACAAATATGAATGGTCCTTTTATATTCAGGCATTATTAATAAACTGAAAAAAACGAGTGTTTCGCATTTTCTTTATATTTTATGCTAAATTTTTCTTCTTTGACTAATTCACTGTCAGAAATACTGTAAAAGTATGGCCGATTAAAGCAAAATTGAATAAAAGACTTTTTATTGCTTTTTTTTTTTTATGAAATTTAACCTTCTACGTGCCACCAGGAACTTTATTTTTCAACAAGTCGCATGCTATGTGATACCTCTATTGGGAACTTTTTATAGTGTTATAACTGATATCTATTTTTAAAGAACATTCACTAAGTTCTGCAAGGTGTGAATAAAAATGAAATTTTAACTATTAGATTTCTGTGGGAGATTGCTTCAAATCTTTCCAACTTGTATTTTGTTTGTATCACCTTATTACTATTTTAACCCTTTATCCAACTGTATATCTCTATATTCGTAAAACTTTTATTGGTTAAATAAAAAATTTGATATTTGTATTTTTTATACATCGTGATTCAGAAACAGCTATTGTTAAAGAATCGGAAGTAAGCATATATATATATATACTGAAGACTGGTCTAACTTTTTCGAAAACGTTGTCGTGACTACTGAATAATAGGACCAATATAAGTCCAATTATAAAAGTTACAAAACAACATCGTTGAAAAACTTTTATATTCTGCTGTTTTGGAGATCAAACTCAACAGCTTGAATTCTTTTCCATTTATGGTGGGGTTTATATATATTTAGTAGCTTTGTTACTCACAAAAGGAATAAATATTATTTTCAATAAATAAAGGTTATTGAATGCGAATTCTGTGTTATGTATTATATCATACTCTCTATGAAAAAGGAGATTCAGGATGGTTAAAGCACGTATGAACGCATCATTTTGAGTTTTTGAATGTTTTAAAAAGATTTGGCTTAGAATGTGATTACTGTATTTAGACTGTTATACTTATTTAATTGCGAGTAAAATGCATTTAGATAGATAAAGAATAATTAACAGAAAGATTTATTTTAGGTGTATTGAATTCTTCACTCACCCTTTCACAATAAGTTTCAATTGGCATAAAATTTTCAGATTCTTCTAAGAAATATTTAAAAATGTGCTTGTTAATATTATTTGGTCTTAAAACATCCATTTCCCCTATACAATTTCTAACAGTAAATGAAATAAATGTCGTATAAAAAATTTTCTTACCAGAGTTAACATTTGCTTAATTAATTTCTTAATTCGAATAGAAAACCTCTTATCAATGATAAATGCTGCTGTTCAAACGAAATTTTAAAAATTCGCTGGTGAATTCATTGTGTAAGAAACAAATGAGAAAAGTGAAAGTCTTATTTTGAGAAGTGATAAGATAATTCAAATGAAATGAGAAATAAAGGAGTTTCTGTTCTCGAAATGGTGTTTTATTTTTGGAGTTTATAGGTAACAGTATGATTTTAAAAACGAGATGCTCATTGTAAATATATCTGATTGAAATTTGTTGAATTACCTTATATCATCCTATGTAAGGAACTCTATTTTGACAAAAACTGAATCCCAAAATAGGAAGGGGTCCTTTTGATTGGATTATATTATAGATATTAACAAATTACTGGATTCTTTGAAACTTTGGTCTTCATTAACTTGCAAAACTGCAGTCATCATGTCAACACCCTACAGTCGTATAACAGATGAGAATGGTAATAAACTTAATATTCTCTAGGATGATTTTTTTAAAGAAATCTTTTATGTATATCGGAATATATATGTGTGTGTGCATGTGTTGAAACTTCTCTCTGAATTTTAAACCTAAAACACAGTGTGTTCCTTTTACACGGACTCCTTTCCTTTTTCCAAACTTTTCCTCCCTGGCCTTCTTTTTTTTTTATTTATCCTTTTTATGCAATGCCACCAATTCATATCAACATTGATTAGGGCTAGCAAGATCACGGACGAGGTGATCGAAAAGAAAGCAGAAACACGCAGATCACCAACCACCGGCTGTGCTTCCGTGACCCCAAGCACCGCCGCTGTTGATCAGTTTATCGGCTCACTATCGATTTGCGGACCGGAGACGTCTCCTCATTTCGCGTACATACCACTAAATCTATTCCTAGGACATGGATGT
Source organism: Nephila pilipes (assembly GCA_019974015.1). Taxonomy (NCBI): domain Eukaryota; kingdom Metazoa; phylum Arthropoda; class Arachnida; order Araneae; family Nephilidae; genus Nephila; species Nephila pilipes. Next base: position 1,501,492 of record BMAW01009785.1, on the reverse strand, counting down.
CATCCAGAAGCACTGACCGCCTTTATTTTTTTATTTCTTGTTCACTTATTTATTATTTTGCTGTTCGTGAGATGCATGGAAGGGTTGGATTTAGTAATTAGGTTAGGCCTTGCGCTGCGGATCGTACTTGACTTTTTTTTTTTCTTGGCTCCCATTTTCTCTTTTCCCACCTTGACGGGTGATTGTGCCTTAAAGTGCTGGAACTATCGATTTTTTGTTAATTTTGATTGTTGATGCAGTACTAGTGGATGTGCATTCGGAATGGTGAAGAACGGCTGTAGGTTCTATCTTAGCGTTGGAAATGTTTAAATGTAGTACCGTATTTTGAGGTAATAGAAGCGTCTTCTACAAGAAATACTAAACTAATTTTTTGCCAAGTCTAAATAATCCCTACTTTACTAAAGCAAAAGCAACAGAAGTCGTATTTTGAAACTGAGGTATCTGTGCACTTTAATATGTGTTTATGCAATTAAAATCAAACATTTATAAATATGAGAAGTTATGTATTAGCAATTAATAAACATTAGCTGTGAATCTTTCACTACACAATATTAAAGTTCCATAGGTCATTTGCACAATAAACACTCATTTAGTGGACTGTATTAAATATCTCTTTACTAATTCACAAAAGACACCTGCACGTGGTGCCTTCACATATAGCTCGTCTTACACTTCACTCGAATACACGATGAGCGCTTCCCGCTCTTCTCTCAGTTACGGTTAGAATCACAGTTACCAAACTCCTCATTTACAGGTGGCGCGGTGATAGCGCATGCAAGCGTTAACACACCGGCCCCCATTGACATGTTTAAACATTCAATCATTGTATGTAAAACACTATTTCACAAATTACACAAAATTTGAAGATACATATTCAATAATTATCAGCAAACAAGCAAAAAGAACACTATTAAATTACATGAAATTCTCAGTTTAACACAGCACACAATTAATGAATATGGAAATACTTTCAAAGAAATACACTAATAATATTTACAATTATCAATAAGAAAAATAGATATGTTTACATATATTATTCAGACACAGGTAATACACAAATTTTTGAGACAGATCTCTTAAATAACCAAATTGAGTTTTTATTTGAACTATACGAATTTTTTTTTTATCATCTCCAAGGATACACCAATAATTTTACTTAATTGCCATTTAAGTGACAGCACCTACATGAAAATATTTAACATAAATATAATCAATAATTAATAAAGTTTATTTGTGATTTTTAGGCATAATAGCAGGTTGTTTCTTAGAAAAATTATAACCTGAGTTACCCAAGCGTCCTCCAACTCTCATGACTCCATCAGCATCTAAGAATGGATTTAGGGATTTTAACTTACTCTTTGGAAAAACACTCCTTTGTTGCTTGAGACACTTAATCTCAGCTGAAAATTCCTCCTTTTGAACCATTTTAATTAAAACACTTTCTGCATGATTCAGTTCATTTACTTCAAGTGGCCCAGATACTCTGTACAAAGGATTTTGTACATTATTTATGAACCTGAAAACATAACTAAAAATACGAAGAACAGTTATATAATTATTACTCAAATTAAGTATACTATGAATAAAATTATTAACAGTCACATTAAAAGCAGATAATTTTTCTTTAAACTCGTAACACTGACAGTTTTTAAATTCTGCTTTCAATTCCTCACATTCTTTGGACACAGAGATTGTTTGCTTTGGATAAACACTGTTATATAGAAATGTGGAACCTTTGAACCACATTCTATTGTTGACCAATTTATCAGAGACCACTCCCCGTGAAAGGATATCTGCTGGGTTCTGTTCAGATGACACATGACCCCACTGGTTTATGGATGTGTTCTCTTGAATGATGGCAACTCTGTTCTGCACAAATGTTTTAAGATCCTTTTGGATCCATGAAAGCACTATCATGGAATCACTCCATAAGAATACTGTTGTTTCCAGTTTCATTGCAGACAGGACTCTTTTCACTAACTTTGATAGTAAGACTACAGCACACAATTCCAACCTTGGGATTGTAAGACTTTTCACCGGCGATACTCTAGATTTGCTAGTCACCAGTCTAACCACAGTTTCACCAGTAGAGCTGAAAAACTTGCAATAAATCACTGCTGCAAAGCAACGTTCTGAAGCATCAGAGAAACCATGGATTTCTATCTGGGTAGCTTTTTCAATCACAATTGGTCTCTCAATATCAATGTTATTGATGTTTTCTAACATAACCAAAAAGTTATGCCATTCTTGATACTCTGCAGTTGGAAGTGTGTCAGTCCAATCAATTTTTAAGCGCCATAGTTTCTGCATGAATATTTTAGCCTTAGATACAATTGGACCAAGCAGTCCCAAAGGATCAAATAATCTTGCAATAGTAGACAGCACACTCCTTTTTGTGTATGAAGTCCCAAGCTCCACTTTGACTCGAAAAGAAAAACAGTCTTCCACTGGTTTCCAGGACACTCCTAAGGTTTTGGTTTCACTTGGATTTGAGAAATTATAATTTCCATCGACACTTGGTGATAGTTCTGGATGGTTTGTGCACCATTTATGAAGTTGCATTCCAGCTGATAGCGCATGCAAGCGTTAACAAGCTGTATTTACATTTGTAAGTCATGTGCTTACTTTTAGATACATCTTGCATAAAATCCACTACATTTATAACTTTAAAAATTTGCAGTGAAATTAACATAACACTCTATACATTAAACATAGTTATAATTTCAACTACTAAACAAATACAATTTTTTAAAAATTTAATTTTATAATTTAAATTTCCTATAATATTTATACAAATATTTTGCTATACTTAAAATATTTGTTTGTGTATTAGAAAACAAATATGTTCACTGTACAGAAAATAATCTCGTTTTATAATGCGAGAAATAACAAAATTATGGATAAAGTAAGGTTTTCGGGTAAGTGTACTACAATCCTTAAAAAAAATGTTTCTCAGAAAAACGCAAATACAGATATTTTTGTCTATGCCGTAGCACGTGTGTTTAAAATTTTTGAATTAAGGTTCAGGAATTTCTATTTATCAAATTACCATAAATAATATATCTGTGGAAACAGCGAAACACCTATTTTTTAACAAAAAAAAAAAAAAAAAAAAAAAAAAATTTTTGGAAAAACATCGAAAAAAATATTTTTTAAAAAAAAAAAAAAAAAAAAAAAATGCAAATTGTTGGAAGACGATGATGCAAATTCATGTAGTTCTACATCCATAACATCAGATGTGACTTATAGAAGTTAATCTAGATACCACACAAAGGCTGTATATAAAAAGGTGATTTCTGAAGTTGTAATGATTATGAGAATATAAAGGACGGTGAATATGAAAATATGCAAAAAGTATTCAAGAATAAATATGAGATGAATTAAATTGAGATATCATTGCTTTGATATTCTTTTTTTCGTTTTTAAGTAGTTTATTTCATTTCAATAAACTAGTTTTGTGAAAAACTGTCATAATTTTCTCCATAAATTAGAAGCATTTTAACATTTCAGTTGTCTTAATATGTTTGAGGAACTCTCTCTGTGTGTGTGTTCTTTTTGGGGGAAGGGGAAGCTAAAAATTTGGAAGAAAAAGTTTTAAAAGATATACGTATATTAAGTTATGAAAAAGGATTTTTTTAAAAAAATTATAATAGAAAATATTTTTCATGTTTTACTAGGCTTTTAAATGTTTTAAGATAATAAATGTATCAAGATATGAGTTTCGATAGATTAAATAGTTTGTTGATATATGTAATACTATCTTGTAGAGGAACCTTCCAACCTTCTATTTTTCTGACCCAATTTTTCAAAAAAAAAAAAAAAAAAAAAAAAAGCTATATTCAAAGTATTGCAAAGAACAGATTTAGCAATCCAAGGTGCGCTCTTTCTTTTATAATTACTATTAAATTACTCGATTAAATATAAGAATTAAAGTCTGCGATGAAATGTCGAGAAATGGACAGTAGTAAACTTTTCCGATATTAAAATTAAAAGCAATGATAAATTATTAAATTGAGTATATAAGCTAAATGTAATTAAAATTAAATCAAATGATAAATTATTAAATTGATTATATTTAATATAAATACAGTTGAAATTGAAGCAAACGATGAAAAAATTGAAAAAGTGATCCAACTAAAACAATAGCTCCTTAGGTGATTAAAAAGGATTTTCAGATACACATTACAAAACGTTATTGGAATTACCGAAGCATGGGGGGGGGGGGGGAAGCTGACGAGAGAATAGAAAATGATACTTTAAATGTGAATTACATGTACCATCATATAACACTGACTTTACACGCTATGTTTAAGAATAGAAAATCTAAATATTTGGAACATATTTTAATATACAGAAAAATTCCAAAAATAATATAAGTTGTTTAATGTGTTTCCATTTTAACGCGTGCGATTTGAGATAAAATTCCATCAATGTGTAGGACAAGAAATATAAAACGTATGATACGTAGGAAAATGATCGATTCAAACAAAAAAATTAAACAAATAAAGTATTTCTATTTTACAACGTTTTTCTGAATTTCACTTGGTGTGTGTGTCATCAAATTTTCGATCGTTAATTTAACCAACTTCCCATCAAGCTAGAGCTTTGAAATTTTGGGAATCGTTCGTACTCGCCTAACAATGCAATATTTAGACGTTTGCGACAAGTTTTAACTAATATTTCAATAATTTTAACAAGTCAAAATATTCTTTCCTCTCGGCGCTTTTAGGATTGAAGAAAAAATTTCTTTCCCCCCTCTGGGAGCACCGGGCATTCCCCACGCAGCATGCGGTATCGTAAACCTTTTGTACTCACAAAGGGGAGATACTATCTCCCCTTTACTATCTCCGAGATAGTAAGGGTTGCTGACTTTTAGTCAGTAATCATTCGCAAGAAAGAAAGTTTCCAATATTTGGCGCCATATCTTATCACAATAATTTTTTCTGAATTCTGGTTCCCATTATTTTTTAATAGAATGACTTACAAACTTTCAAATACATGTTTTGATTTTATGAGTATTATGAATTTTTTAATACTGTCACAAATGTCTCTTTTTAAGTGAATTTTAAAATTAAAAACAACTAACAGTTTTAACTAATATTTCAATAATTTTCTCTAATAAACTTTGCCACCATATAAAAACGTTGTTTTTTAAAACGTTGGTTTTTATATGGAATTTTCCCCCTTTAATATTTAAATTAAGGGATTAATTGGACAGAAATGTGGCGGCAACTGTAGAATCCATTTCATGTGGGGAGAATACTGCTTCTAAATAAATAGAATACTAAAAATAATAGGAGAATACTAAAAATGAGTTTTGTTTAAATATGTTGTTTTTTATACAACAGTAGAATCCAAATACGGTAATACCTCTCTACAAAGAACACCCTACAGACCAGATATTTTCTCCCTTAAATAGAGGTGTCCCTTCTTCAGAGATTATGAACTAAAAAATGCAATTTAATGAGAACTTCAGGTTTTATCTAGCTTTAAACATAAATGATGTACAAATAAGTAACGTAGTCACGGTATTTATTTAAATTTGAAGTTAATGAAAATTGAAATTTCTTAGTTGCATAAATTAATCCAATAAACGGATTTGTTTGAAAGCACGTTCATTGCAAGTTATTTTTCCATGTGGATATTAAAGTCAAAGATAATCTTAAGTCAATCACTGTCATGAATCATTAATTTTTATTAGGGTGTTATTAATTATATTCGGTTTAATTAATAATATCATGGATTTTTTTAAAACTGGAACGGGTATTTTTTGTCACACTTTTTGTCCTACTCTGCTACGTCTTTCACAGTGCCTTCCAACCTAACTTTTAAAATTCTCTGTAACTGAAATGAAAGATTTTATGTCGTCATTGGTGCCTTCAGTGCACAAGTTTTCATCGATTTCTAAATATTATTGCGTTTGCACACATATTTTGAAGAGTTATACTAATTTATTTTCATGAGTAGTATTTTCACTGAGGGCACTCGAAACTGGAATTTTAAAGCCTGTTTTCTTTTCGGCGGCCGGTGGTTTTCCGACCCCGAGGAGGGAGAGAGAGTTGATGACCTTGATGCGGCAGCGTTGTTTCGAACCCTGGACGAGTGGGTCCGAAGTTGACGGTCCTACCAACCAGGCTGAAAAGACATATCATCTGGCTGGTTGAGTAAGGCCTTCTAACTTCAAACGTTATTGTGAAAGAGAGTCGCTGCATCTTAAACAGTCTTCTTCCTTCCGGTTTTGGAAAACCTTATAACTTTTTAACACTGTTTTTCTTCCATCTACTGAGAACTGTAGCAAGAATAACTGGATTTTGAATTCCATGAATGTGAAATATCCTTTTCTTTTCACCGCAACTTGCTTTTTCTTAAGGTATTATTCCGCTTTTCTCTACTGTTGTTTCCCCTTTTCCATTAAAAGAGAGGGATTAACTTTCATTTTAATGTTCCCTTGTCACAAAACTTATATTTCACTACACAAACTTGCTTTTGAAATCTCTAAAGATTATTAAAAAAAGTTTTTCTATTTTTTTTTTTTTATTTATTTACCTCTCTCTTTACTTTTGAAACTTTTTTCAGTGCTCTATAAGAGGTAACTACATTAAGGTTCCTGTTCAAAGGGACTGGGACCAACAGAATTGTCCCTTACGCCAGGTGCTACTGCATATTATTAATAATAAATATTTTTATCTGCTTGAAAATTCTTTTAAATTCCAGTTTCATTTTTTTATTGTTACATGAAAATAGTCTAGAAAAACATTTAAATACAAAATCTAGGCTCATTCTGTATATGGGATACAAAATTTAGAATAATATTATATCATAATCTGTTTGTAATTAAATTTTTTTTAAATAATATTTTTTTTCTTATTAAATTTTTAAAAATGTTTTTTGATCATCCTGTGTGATATAAATAGCGTAAAAGTAAACAAAGAAAAAAATTTAAGCTAAACATTGTACGAGTGGATGTATAACTGAATATGTATAAATATGCACAGTGAAATCCTTTTATAGCGATATTTTGGGAGTCAAAATAACATACCATTCTTGGCCTTGGGAAGAAATCTACGATAAAAATTGAACATGCCTAAGAATCTACGAAGTTGTGTAAAGGTTGTGGGTCTTGGGAATTTTTGAATATCATCTACTCGATCAGGGATTGGAGAAATACAACCATTCTAAAGAGAATCATTATAGAGGGAATCAATACTGGAATGAAAAGAATTTTGCTCTTCATATCAAGTGGCGTCTCCAGGGGTGCTCTGCTTTCATTAAGCACCCCCTCGCGTTTATACAAATAATAATATATATTAAATGAAGTGAGAACATGTTTACAGTGATGAGTAATTTTTACAACCCCTAAGTTTAAGTGAAGTACCCTTGCTCAGGATTCTGGCCACGCTATAACCTAGAAATGTTTAGCGCATATTTAGATAGTAAATTTTCAATGTATAAATAAATAAAACCCCAAAACGCTTTCTGTAAAATGTATTTGATAGTTAAATAAATGAAAATACATATCTATTAATTAATCCTTATTTATTTGGAATTCTGCGAAAAGAAATCAGAATTTTTTGGTTTTTTTGCATGATCCAGAGACAATCACTTGCAAAAATAACGAAATGCATCTAAAGAATTTAAATTCTCATCTATATTAGGTAAGCTATAAATAACGTTATGAAGAGCATCAATTGAATACACCGTCTTATTTTTATCTAGTTTCAATAACCATTCACTTAATATTTTTAAAGTCATTCAAGCTCGCTTGTTCGCGGTGTAGTCTACTGGTATGCTCTTAATGTATTTAAAACATCTTGGTTTTAAGAATCTTCCAATTACAAGAGGTTTTAATATATGCTTTCGCAACATATTTGTACACAGCAATACTGTTAACATCTGTTTGGATTTCTCCTTTTACAGATTTCTCCTTTGAAAGCTAGTGTTCGTTCAGTTAACATATGGAAATATAACCCCGTCTCATCTGCGTTATAGACATTATCAAAGGAATATTTTTCAAAAATTTTAAAAATTCTCTCTGACGCCATATACGTACGTCATCCAGCAGCACTGATTTTTCTTCACCGTGTAACCCATGGACAGATATCCTATGTCGATCTCGAAAACTTGTTGCCCATCCATTGCTAGCTTTGAAATCTGGGTTCCCTATCATACATGCAAATTTTCTGGCTTGCTCGGAAAAAATTGGTTCATTAATAGGTACAATCGAAGCCCTTTATTATTTTAACCTTCTCAACGCTGCAGCATCTATTTCGTCATTTAAAGCTGTCTTTATCCTCTTTCTTTAGCATCTATTTCTTAGATATCATTAGAGTTGAAAATGTTTTTAATTTCCTTCCGCTTCTTTTAAAATGTTGCAACAATCGGGAAAAATGGGAAAGCTCTTTATATCACTCTGCAATAATCTAGACTCTATAAACGAAGTTAATTAAGAACTGTTTAGGAGCATAAACCTAAAGATTTTAAAATGTGAATACATTAAAACCTCGAAATGAATAAATTAAACTTTTAATTTTCTTTTGAAAATACAACAGTAGTTTAAAAAACTTTTGATTTCTGTAAAATAAATTTAAAAAATTAAATTGTGGTACAATTTTTCCTACATATAAATATATCCTTTTATTTTTTAAATAAAATATCACCTAAGATTTTGTTAGTTCTTCGAAATATTTGTAACGAATAATGTTTTATACCTTAGCTGGTAAGGAATATCTTATTTTTCCACCTTAGTATATGTAGATTTATTGGAGTACCTTGCTAATTAATTAAAATTTTGGAATATTTACTACCTATTAAAAGTAAATATGAATTATCACGCAGGGGAATTATGTTGTCTAGCTGTGCAGTTATATATATATGGATATAATTAAATAATCCTAAATGAACAATAATAAAATGGTTTATGGTTCGCTGTTAGTTACAAATTATCAAATTTTATTATAATTACTATTCGTCTGCTGCCCTTTATTTCTTGTAGTACGTAAAACTGTTATATATGTGTATATTGTACCGTTTGAAATAATTTATTGTTAATCAGACAAATAGGTAAATTCTGATTTTTAAGTTTAAAATATTTAATGTGACTATGTACAGCGATTATACAAAAATATGTGACAGGAGATACCAAGACGTCCGTCTGGACCGGGAACCAAGCAGGGACTGACGCTCTTTTAGGGCCATCGACCTCCAACGGTTTTTCGTCGGTGAATTTCCCCAATCTTCACAAGCTGCCGAAATAGCCACGGTCCCCAGCCTTTTGCTGACATCTCGGGGATCAGGTGTCGCTCGGGCAGTCCAGATGCATGAGTGTCAAAGTTGGTAGCTCGACCAACAAACATTGAAGAAGGCCGAGGAAAGTGGATATGCCACAGACGTTACAATATGCTCGCATGATTGTGTGTGTTCCAATTTTAGTAATTGTTTATAATTTTATTCCATGAAAAATGACTTAATTGGTGTTTAGACTGAGGTCTCCATGTTTCTCATTGTTTCTCGCATCCCGAATGTTCCCCATTTTAATTTTAGTAATATTTAAAGCTCCTAAGGAATTAGAGATATGTTGTACAAATTTTTATTTTGAGAAAAATAATTATATATTGCTCATTATTTAAGGAATGAAACGAATGTTTATTTTATTGTATTTTATACCAATGTAAATCTCATAAAATTATTCTTTGGAAAAAGGTTAAATCTATATATTAACATTGATATGTATTTTGTAAAAAATTAGTTTTTTGTGTGGTTATGTCGTTTTTACTTTATTTATTTTCTCTCTGTGTGTGTGATGTTTTAAGAAATAGGATCCCCTCGTGTGTGTAATTTAACTTCCTACTTCTCATTAATTACTCTCAGTATTCGTATAAATTTCAAGTAATGTTTGTATTGATATTTGTTCTTTCCTTTATTGGAAAGTAATATGCTTTACATCTATTATCATAAATTGTTTTTATTAAAATTCGATTGCAGTTATATGTAAGATATTTTTTTGAAATTTTTCTGCTATTTCATTTATTGTATATTACGGCTTACATTGCATGCCAATAATTTCAGGCTACATTTTTTAAAAAAAATTTTAGGCATGTTCACTGTATAACGTGCACAATTGTCTTTAAGAAGCTACCTGAAATGCACGTGTGCAAATTTCTTCCCTTTTGAAATCATTCAATGGAAGTATTTTCATGTTTTTTAGAACAATGGTATACTGAATTGACAAGCGATACAGGAAACAATATGTGCGCGGGGGGAATGATTGGGGGTTTATATAATTTTGCATACAGGGTTGGTTTTATTCAATGCAGATGTGCACAAGAATTTTATTACAGATTTTCGTGAAAAGCTATGCACAATTTAAAGTAAGAGCAAAAACTTCCGAACCGAATGAATTCTCTGAATTATGAGTCAGATATTTATTTCCTTTTACTCTAATTATTTTGAAGTGAACATCAAAGGCTTTAATAAATCGTACATTCTTTGGTTGAAATTCAGTTAATATTGTGTTCCTTTTAGTAGTAAGTACGTGTCCTCCCCAACGAAACTAACGCAATGCAGGTTTCAAATTCAGAGTTATTCAATTAAGAAAAGAAAACGGAAATCATACTACAGCAAGGTTGTTCAAAGCTCTGTACGTAATTGGAAGAAAAATAAAAACGCAATAATGAATACGTTGAATATATTGTGAAATGAACATAAATGGTTCTCATAAAAACAAGTCACGAAAAATTTCTTATTACCGCAGTGCTTTCCTGCTTAGCGATCGGTACAAATTTAAAAAACATGATAGTTTTTAAATGAAAGATGATGTCGCGATGTTATTTGTCTTATGGCGTTTACATTCATGAATACGATGAATGGTTGGATGAGAGAGAACGAAAATGGTTCAAATTGCAGATAAGAAATGTTCGGCAAAAGCGTCCTGGTGTCTAAAAGAATTCAGAAAGTCTTTCAGTTGGAACATGTTCATATAATGGATGATAAGAAGAAATTGATAAAAAAAAAGTGTAACACAGACATGGCAGTTATTCCGGGAGAATTAACGCTATTAGTTCAGCCTTCAGATGTGTGTATCGATAATTCATTCAAAAAAAATTTACGTAGAATTTTGAAGAAATATCTTTTCACCTTCTAACATCCCCGTATTCCCCTGTGGATGTGTATCACCTGGATTGTCGCAGCATGGCCATATCTGGCTCTTGCGCCATAAAGTTTCAAAATCACTCACTCCCCTGTGGATGTTAGAGAGTGAAGAAACATTTACAAAAGGAGACCAAATGCGTCATACCTGTCTAAAAAAATGTGTGAGTGGATGATAAAAGCATGAAAAAGAAATTAATTATGGCATAATTCAAAAATCATTTTAAAAGTATATATAACAATCTAGATGGAACGGAAGATGATTATTCATGTACAGATCAGACAGAGTAACAGTGATGAACAGAATTCGAAGTTGTTCCCGAAGATATAACGGAAGACGAATGTGATGAATTTTCCATGTTATCTGGTAATAAAAAATTTTAAGTTCATAAGGTATATCATTTCTTTTAAATAAACAGTATTTAAGTGTATGTAGAAATGTAATATTTGTGCTCATATTTTCCTTATTTTTAAATCTATAATTGTTATATTCGGTATATAACGTGCATTCGTAAATTTCTGTCTTATTTTTTTTGTTTTAAAAGTGCAAGTTATAGTCCGGAATATACAATATTTAAGAGTGTTATGAAATCAGTTCGTTATATTTATAAAAAAAAGTTATTTTAAAAAACTGGTCTTTGAATGCATCTTTGCTTTTCTTTCATATTTCTTTGGTATTTTGTTACAAACATTTTAAGATAATAGTTGTAGAAAAAGTGATCTCATATTTATCATTTAGTTTTGAAGTACGTTTTATCTTTTTTTTTCATTTAAATGAAAATTTAACTTTCTCTGAAAGTACTTCGTTTCCTTTTCTTCTACTTTAGCAGTGTATATTATTCTCGTTATGAAATATAACGTAACAGAGAAATAAAGGGAAAGGGAATTGAAGGAAGAATAAAATAATAAATTTTCATTCCAAAACGGGTCATTAGTCATGAAAAGAATCATATATTTTTAGTATATTTTGTATGTTTCTTTTATTGTAACTTAAGGTCTATGTATCAGATATTATTTTAGATTTATTTATAAAATGCAATTTCGGCTTACAAGAAATATTTTCTTATTTTTAGTTACTTTATATAAAATCGTTTTTTCAGAAATAATATATGGGGTACTTAAAATTGGAGGAACTAATGGAAATGTGTGTGTTTTTGATGTATCAAAATAACAGCACCCCCACGTATAGTGCTTCAATTTAAAAATGATAAATATTGTAATATCAATGCCAAGATAGGAACTTATGTAAAATTAGGTTTTCTTAAAAAAAAAGTTTTTGGTCTTTAATGAGTCTTTAACTTCCCAAGTTATCAACTTCAGTATTATTATTGCTCCAGTTATTTAATTCTTTTGCTTTTTTTCATATATTTAAGATAATTTTTCTATTCAGTTTATAGATAATTTCATATCAATTACTTCATATTATTACATGAAGTTATTGCTGAAATAAAGATTTTAGTTTTTTAAGAAGAAATAAAACTCAATCCATCTCTTTACAAACTTGAATTCAGTTTTAGCTTATTGAATTTCTGATTTTATTACGAATATATATTTGAATTGCGAAAAATCATAAAGTAATTGATATATGTACAGAATCATATATATTTTTAGATAGTGACTGATGTTTAACTTCTGAAAACTCGGGAAATAATTTATATATTATTATTATTGTTAAAGTTGTTTTAATCTGACGGATTAAATATTGGATTGTTTTTTTTTCCGTTTTCTTTTAAATTATGTTTTGGTACCTCTTTGTATTTATATATATTTTTATTTGGTTTTCATGTTGCAATGTATAGTATTCGGTAATTTTTGAATTCATGGAATTTCCATATTTTTGTAAAATGTTTTTCTGTAGGTCAATGTTGGTACTGTAAAATATGTTAAAACATGTTATTCTGTCACAAGCCACATTCAAAACTTATAAATGTTATATTTCATGTTCTATTATAATTTATTTCTTTCATTTGTTTTTATTGTTTTTTTCATGCATAGATTAATATTTTTTTTTCATGTTTGAAAATTTATCTTTATGCTACCTTTATCGAGTTTTTTTCACGTACTTGCATTCTTTCATATTTATTTTGTGGGGTAATTTCCTTTTTTTTCTAGTTTTTTGCAACTGAAAAACGTTCATTTTTCTTTTACTTTTTCTATATTCTAAAAAATTTAAATGTTGGTTTTCTTTGTAATTTTAAGCAATTCTATTCAGATTTATTTGGCTTCTGAATTTTTTTTTTAAATTTATTTCAAATATTTTGTTATATCAGTGTAGCTCATTTTTATTATATATGTATTTAAAATAGAAATTCAATAATATGAAATAATTCAAAACAATTAACTAAAATTAACATATCAGCAAATATTTAAACTGAAGACAGTTTTAAAAGTTACAAAAAAATGTGTACAATTAATATTTTTAGGTTGTAGAAAAAGTATCAAGATAAATATTCACTAATTTTCATTTGCGGAATACTTAGAATAAAACGAAGAGAAAAAATTACATCACTAAACATTTAAATCGCTCTGTAACTTTATGGTACATTTTAGGTTTTTTTAAAAGTAATTTCATGTATTAAACATTATAATCATTAAAATCCGGTGAATATCATGACAAAGTTATAAAGAGTACAAATGATACATTGTTCTGCTTTCAATCATTTGCTTTTGCAATAAATCACTTCATTACGTGATCGATGAGAGAATGTTCTTCAAATTGTTAGTATACATAAACAGATCAAGTTAAAAGTAAAAAAAAAGATTCTCATCTCGAAGCTGAACACATGACAGTCAAAATTATAGTTTAGGTAATTTGTTGATGTCATCTCTTCCTCCTGTTATCCATTTTTCGTAACTATACGATCGAAATAATACATGTAGCTGCATAGTTTCCATTCTACGCTCCAGTTAAGTATGACGGTGTTAGATTTAACTGATATTTTGAGTATTAGCTGCAAAGGAAAGGAATTAGATACGATCGAATCTAAGAATTATTTTACGTACTGTTTATATGAAACGCGTTGATTATTATCAATTATGCGAATCAAACTCGTATTGAGATTATTTTTTTTCTCACTTTGCACATATATACATCTGTAACTGATTCTAACTTTTATTTGATACCAACAAACATAAAACTTTTACAGTGGTCTGCCTGAGGCAAAATGACATTTCCACCAACCTCGATCGATATAAATAAAATAAAATTCAATTCACTTTCTGGCATCTCTGGGAAAATACACTCTCGATCCGGATGTGACGCAGGTGGTAAATCCGACTAATCGTGAAAGTCCACATCTTGAGCTCTTCCCGACAACCGCTGTTAAGTATGGGTTGGTCAGTAGGTTGCTCCAGGGGTTTTTCGAGCAAGGGGGGAGTTACAATGATTTCAACTTCCGCCTCAGTGCGCTGAGTGAGTTATGCTCGAGTCCATCGGTAGCGGAAATGATGGGATTTTCTGTTGGGGTATCTTTGATTTATTTGTTATTTTGATACCTTGGTATAGATTTCGTGCTTTCATTTATTTATCTGTAGCCTTTGATAATGAAGTTTGTCAAAAAGTCTCGTTTGACAACTTTCTTGTTTTTAAAATTTTGAAAGTAGCCTATAGTTAAGGCTCTAAATATTTAGTGACTATGCAAAAACGTTACCGTTTTACGATTTCTAAATACAGAACAGAAGAAATAAATTTTCGATACAATCATATAAAAGAGATGAATTTTCTTCCGTATCAAGAGAGCGCACCAGTTTTTTGAATCTCTAAGACTTTTAATAGATCATTATTTCAAAATCCTTTGTATGATGATAATTTGGGGCTTTTTTTGTTGCCTAGACTTGGCTTAACTTTTGCTGTTTTGATTGATTGATATTTTTTGTTCTAAACTCAGAAATTGCCCAGAAAAGAGTTCGTGAAGATGATTTATAGCAGGCGCACGTGTATGTATAACCTATACATCGACCTTTGTCGATTTTTAGACAGCATCATGCAAGATTAATATTTAAAGTATTTTCTTCTTTTTCCGAACTAAAGTCATCCCAAAACTTATTTTCTCCGTTAAAGTTGCTGCTGACTCTTGTTCATTTCCATCCAGAAATTCGTCCCAGTGTAGAACGAATAACTTCTGTGTCATTACAATTATCTGATGTTTCATTTTAATAGAAAAACTTCGTGTTTTTTACAACGTTTTTCTGAATTTCACTTGGTGTGTGTGTGTGTGTGTGTCATCAAATTTTCGATCGTTAATTTAACCAACTTCCCATCAAGCTAGAGCTTTGAAATTTCGGGAATCGTTCGTACTCGCCTAACAATGCAATATTTATTCGTTTGCGACAAGTTTTAACTCATATTTCAATAATTTTAATAAGTCAAAATATTCTTTCCTCGAGGCGCTTTTAGGATTCAGGGAAAAATTTCTTTCCCCCTCTGGGAGCACCGGGCACTCCCCACGCAGCATGAGGTTATCGTAAACCTTTTGTACTCACAAAGGGGAGATACTATCTCCCCTTTACAATCTCCGAGATAGTAAGGGTTGCTGACTTTTAGTCAGTAATCATTCGCAAGAAAGAAAGTTTCCAATATTAGGCGCCATGTCTTATCACAATAATTTTTTCTGAATTCTGGTTCCCATTTTTTTTTTAATAGAATGACTTACAAACTTTCAAATGCATGTTTTGATTTTATATTATGAATTTTTTAATACGCTCACAAATGTCTCTTTTTAAGTAAATTTTAAAGATAAAATAACTAACAGTATTAACTAATATTTCAATAATTTTCTCTAATAAACTTTGCCACCATATAAAAACGTTGCTTTTAAAAACGTTGGTTTTTATATCGAATTTTTTATACCTCTCATTAGCATGTTCGTGAATGTAGGAAGTGGAATGTCAGCTCAGGCGTCGACCTCGTCGTTTGACCTTAACTCAAAATTGCCAGGCATACTGGTGACATAAAAGCGCTCCAAGGCCTCGTTGATGAGCTAGGATCTTCATAGTATAGTAATAATTATGCATATGCTACAGATTTTAGATTTTTCTTAAATCACTGTGCGTTAAAGACAACATTATCATGTTTTACTATATTTTAATTTTTTTTTATATTGGAAACGTTAAAACAAAAGAAGGAAGCATATCTTTTTTTCCGAATGTTTCATCGATTGTTTTCGAAGTCAGTCACTCTTTAAAAGAATGAAATTTAAATTTTTTAGATACATAAATTTTCTTTTTTAAGCTCGAAATAACAGTACCAGAAACTTGTGGGTTAAGAATTTTCAAAAAATATTGTTAACGCTTTAACGTATAAATTTTGTTACGTTGCATAACGCATTCTTCTCTTTGAGATTACCCAATAATCAAGAAACTTATTCAAGTTAAAAAGCAACTATTGATATGTTATTTAGCTTTTTATTCACAAATAAGGTAAGTTAAGGATTTTCTTCTCAAATGACAAATACGGAAGTGTTTATTGTTATAAGTAGGCAATATACATTTCCGTGTACAAGCCGAGAATTTTTTCAACTTTTTCTGAACTAATTTACGGGATCGGGTTATATATGAATCTGCTAGTTCGCAAAAAAACGTTGGCACATTTCTGCTAACCTCACGCAAGTGAAAAATAGGCAAATATATCACGTTTCTATCTCTTATGTATCTTAAGTTTATGAGGGAAGTAATTTTAAATGAAAAGATCATTTTTTTAAAAACGAAAATAAGTTTTTTCATGGTATTAATATTAATGATTTGTTAAGCAGTCTTCAAAACGGAAAATCAGATGCTGGAAAAATTTGCACTCGGTTAACGAAAAAGTGTAGCAAAGTAATTTTAGAATATTGCAGATAATGCACATATAAAATATAACAATAAAAAATTACTCTTTTTTTTTTTTTTTTTTTTTTTTTTTTTTGTTATCTTATAACGTACATTTTGGGTTTTTAAACGCAAACCTTATGGAAAACGAAAAAAAGTCACATGAATAATGTAAAGTCTGTGTCGTCTGGAGTTTTTCTTTACAGAAATTTGATTGAAAAACATTCTACTTCTGATGGTGTGATGAGAATGTTTGGAGATTGAGACAGCTCAGATGCCGTTTTCGTCTTAGGATCGAGGCTCAAAATTATGATGCTCATCGTCAATAGGGTTGTTGTATCCGAGTGAAACGTTAATAAACAAGCAATCAATCAATCATGGTATACGTTCCTCCTGTTACACCTGCTTGGCAACACTTTCGACTTCCTGGCCCTTGTACGTTTCAAACACTTATGCGCAGAATTTCAAAAACATCTCTCTCAGAAATATATTATTTTCATAAAAAACAGATTCCGTCAGAAAAAATGTATAAACACAAGAACATTATATTAAAAGTTATAGAATCCCCCCTCTCCCCACCATTTTGGCTCGCATACGAGATTTAAATTTTGAATAGCTTTCATTAGGTTTGGTAGGTAGTCTGTGCTGGTAAAACGCGCGCGCGCGCGCGCGCACTCTCAGCTTATACGTGTGTGTGTGTGTATGTATATATGTATATATATTTATATTTATATTCTGGTTTTAGTTTATTTAATATTCCTAATTAACTTTTACTGATTAAACTTAAATCTCATAAATAATTTGTATTTATGGGAAGATTCCACTCTTTTATGAATCATAACTATATATATATTAATGGATTTGGGTGATAGAAGCTCTCTAGAAAGTTTTTAAAACCTATCCTTAAAATTTTTAATAAGAAAATTATAAATAAAATATTTCATTTATTCTAATTATGAACCAATACCGTCGTAGATTTTCTTTCTTTCTTCCATTTTTTGTTTCCTCAAAAATTAATTTGCAGCATTGCTTGATTAAAAAAAAAAAACAGTTTATCTTAAAAGAATGGGTTTACTAGTTTTAAATGGTTAAATGCTTTAAGTAAAATAGTAATCAATTCCTTGTATGAGATGCGCACTAACCAGTTTGAATGATTTTAATTTATTGATACAGGGTTCTTTTTTTAAATTTTTCGAATTAAAAAAAAAGAAAAATATTCAGTATTTAATATAAGTTTTTTTTTTTAAGTTTATTAATTTTATAACGGGTATTTCTTTTTAAAAGAAAGAATAATCAAATAAAATGATTGTATTTTTTTAAAAATCCAAAAAGAGTTGTGACTTCACAGTAATTGAATTTTTACTCAAGTACTTGATCAAAATAATTGTATTTTGATTAAATATTTACAGTTTAGATTAAAGAAAATAAGTTTATTTATATTTATTGGTCGTATCACTTTGCAGCCTTTTTCATTTCACCAGTTTCTTTATTTAATTAACTTTTGAATAAACTTTTAATAAGGTTTTTTATTGGTTTCTTTTCTTTTTACCACACAGCTGTTTTTTTTTTTCTCCTCTTTTAATATAAAAAATTCACTTGGAACTAATTAATTTGAAGTTAGAAGTTTTTTCCTTAATTTTATTTCATTGATAATTTAATCGTTTTGAATTTTTAATAATCTTTGCACATGTTTTATTTGTAATAACAAAAAAATTTCTTTTTAATTTAATATTATCTTTTGTTTTAATATATAATTTTTTTAAAAATTTTGATTTTTAATATTTTTTTCTCCTCTAAAGTAAAATCTTTGTATCGTATGTCTATATAATAATTTTAATTGGTTTTTGTGAAGCAATTCAAACAACTTTAAATTAACATTTTTTTTTTTTTTTCATTTTGATATTTTTGATGTTTTTGTATAAAATTTTCTTGTTATTTAAATCCTCTTTCAAGTATTCATATTTCATTTAATTATCTCAATTTCATGTTACAACTTTTGTATAAAAATACAATTTATTTATCGCTATAAAAACTTCACGTAACATTATACGAAATTCTCATTATATTATCATTAATAACATTTGCTATACATTTTTTTGAATTTTCGAACGAATCAATTTAGGAAAAAAAGACAGTTTTATTTCTAAAACCTTGTTAAAAAAATTATTACCTCCAGAAATATATAGAATAATAATTCGCTTCAAAAAGGCTAATATAAATAATAACTGTTTTTTATATTTGTTTTTTAATTTGGAAATAAAGTGTAAGATTTTATTGTTTCATTCATCCAGAAAAAAAGAAAATGTCTAATCAAGCAAAAATGTTTAACCAGCTACTTCCTTTTATGTTTTTTCAGTGGCACTTTTTATTTAATTTTATTCTTGGATAAACCATTCTTTTAGCGATGGAAAAAATGTTCGGAGCAGTCGTGTGTGCCAAGAGGCCCCGTTGGGTACAAGGGAAAGCTCAATTTATAGAGGAAATCCTTTTTTATTTGAATCGGGCTTTTCCGGATTCGGCTGGTTTAATTTCACTCGTGTATAAAATAATTCGGTCAAAGGATTGCTCACAAACAACTAGTCAAACATTCAATATATTTGAAGGAGTAATAGATATACCCGATTGATATCAGCGGCCGCTCCGACATAAACTTCTTTAGGGAACAAAGAGAACAAAAGGCATTGTTTTTGGTTGGTCTGATGCAGTTGTACTGATTTGATTCTGTGTTCTCTTGGGGTATGTGTGAAAATTTGTAGTAAAAAATCTTTCAGTGGAATTATGTTTGTTGGGTATTCATTTTAAACATCTTTTTATTTGTCTGAAAAGTATATTCCCCCCCCCCTTCTCCGATGTTTAACATTATTTTAGTAGTTTGTTTCTAGTGGCTTTGATATTTTAATATTGGAATCGTATTGGGATTTGAACCAAATTAATTCGTTATTGTAAAATGATTGAGTAATCTATTATTGAAAAACGCGTTGTTATCGCTTTCTATATGTGAATCCATTCTCACAAAGTCGGTACATCGTTTGTTTCTTTATTGTCATTATGATGACGCTATGCCATTTATTGTCTTCGTGTTTCTTAAAATCGAAAAGATGATTCTGTTAAAATTTTCAATTTATTCGAACTACTAGAGGGCGGCTAAAAAATTCTCCGTTTTAGGAATAGGAATTGGGCAACTCAGTGTAGTATTCACCATTTCTATTTTTTCCCCTAAAAAGTTAATGAATATGACGCCCTTCGCATATTAAAAAATAGTCCCCATAACCTTTCCGGCGCATTAGATCATCATCTTCGTATTCTTTGTAACAAACTGTGGTAATCTATTGTTTTGATTGTTGTTTGTTTTCCAGTGTATAATGAGGAATTTAAGTCCTATCAATGGTGACAATTTGTCATGGCACCTATCGAATTTTGGTTTGGCGGTAAATAGATGCCAAATCAAAATTAACCTCTGAATCAATGTCAAATTTGTTTTGGCTTCTTTCAATATAGAGCAGCACACAATGGTAACACCAGCACGCCTTAGCAACGCCATCTGTCTTATAAAACATAGGTTGTTTAAACCTTTCTCTTAATATAAAAACATTGACGTAGATATAAACCTAAATTTGGTTCTAAAAATTATACACTGAGCCAATATTTCATCGAAACATTATTTCTTTGGCATAGATTTAAAGTGCATAAGCCCAGTCTGTGATTGAAATTTGTAGCTGAAGTACGATTAACAAAATAAAAATTTCAAAATAATAATAATTTTTATTCATATTTAAGCGCTTTATGGTTTAATAATTTTTTAAAAAAACTTGTTGTCAGGTGTTTTATTTGATAAGAAATGCGTCCCACCATGAGATATGTTGCAAGTACAAGTTCGAAATCAGAAACTACCCGATCCTTACAATGGATTTAGACAAAAGCAATTATCACCATTCACGAGGAAGATATAAATTATAAAGAGATGGTTTCAAATCAAATTCCAATTTACCAAAGTGTCTACATAACATTTTTTAAATCCTTGAAAAGCATTTTTTCAATAATTTACGAGATATTTGCGGGAGAAAATATATTTATGAACAGAAAAAAATACTTTATAGGGTTCGAAAAGGAAGCGTAGATCATGTACAGTTTGTTCCGCCGTATATTCGTTATATGTGCAGAATGATTTTTCTATCACCAAATGTACTTTTAAGAAGGTTTAAGAATATTTTTCGTATGAAAATAATAATAATTTTTGTACAAAAAATATTCGTTTTGAATTATTTTTTGAAATTCCGATTTACATACATTATTTTTAATAGAAATGTTTGTTAATAATTAATGTTACAAAATAATACTCCATGTTAAAAGATATCTTTATCATATCAAAAGAAATTCCCAGTAGAAGTGAAAAGAAAAAAAAATATGAAGATGAAAAATTTTCTTTCTCAATTATTAATGAAATTTTAAAGTAACCTTGTGAAATTACGCATGTGACTTGGCGAGTTTGTGTTAAACGATTGCATTTGATTAAAATGAAATGTTAATGGTTTTGTAAATTATGTATCTTTATAAGCCATTTGCAGTTATTGCAGGTTAATTTACTTCTTTAAACAGCTTAAGCATTTTTAAACAGGTGCAAATAAAAAAAAAAAATTTCTTCTTTTTCACTTAAAGATTTCCAACATTAGACGTGAACGATAAATATATTCTTTGAAAAAAACACTTCTTTTTATCACTATTTTTTAATAAATTGTTAGTCTTTCTAAAGAATGATTTTGTTAAATACATTCAAAATGAATATTTGAAAATTAATCCAATTCATTTAAAAATTAATAAATATATTATTTGACTAAAAAAATAAGCAATACCAGTATATACCGCATGAAATATGTAACTATAAATGCAATCTGTAATAATAAAGTACTTGTATTTCAGTAACTTACTGAAATACATTATTTTTTGTTCTTGCAATTCATAAATATATATTATAATATCTAAAGAAAAATGCGAATAACTGTTTATTTAAGAAAAATATTCCATTTGCCCTTCTAATTAGGAATGTATTAACACCTTTGGGACATTATATTCTTTATTCAACATTTTTCTTGTTAAATTCTTAAGAATTGTTTCCTTTTTATTTTGAAAGTATTAATTAGAGTCTAATTGTAATTTGTGCAGGAGTAGTTACTATTTTTTGTTCCCCACTTATACGTCGTTGACATGTCTGTTACAAAGTTATTTTTTAAACAACTTTCTATTTTCCTTGTTATCAAGCAGTGTAATGAACTCAAATAATTTTCTTTTTAAATTTCTCGTAGAAATAATTACATAAAAGTAATTCAGATTTTAACGATCTGAAGAAATGTTACTGAAAAGCTATAATAAACCAAAAATAATAACTACCTCTATGACATTTGAAGTGAAACTCCTAATTAAATTTACCGCATTAGATAGAAAAATTTAATTTCATTCAAACATCATATTTATCTCACGAGTCAAAAAGTAAAAATTGTGTGGTAATGAATCATCATAATTAAAAATCTTCTTTTCCAATTGATCCAGAAAAGGCTTCTTACATTTTTATTGTTGAAAGGCCTTCAGTGTACCTGAAAAATGTTTACTTTAACATCGCGTAAATTTCTGGATCGAGTGTTGTGAATCATTTAGCATAATTCTTTTCGCATTGTTCATATTATGAGTGTGGTTTAAAAAGTACTTGTATTTGAAGACACAGATGGCATCATTAAGGTAAAGTGTTGTTACCATTGCGTGCTGCCATCTGTTTAACGGAGCCGTAACAAATTTGATACTGATTCATAAGCTAGTTTTGATTTTGTAGTCATTTGCTGCAAAATCAAAATTTAATTGCTGCCGAGTGAAGTTGTCATCTTCTGTGAGACCTGGATTCATCATAAAGCACTAGTAAACAAGCAGCAATCAAAATTTTGGGTGAATCTAGTGAATCTGCTCCAAAGAAGCCGAGGATGGTTTCATCGGCCGGAAAAGTTATGACGTAGGGTTTTTGAGGTGCGAAAGGAGTCATGATCAGGAATTTGAGAAACTCAGACAGCTGTCTAATGAGTCATAATGCTTACCAAAAACAAACCATTTCCAATGCTACGAGCATCGTCTCTTGGAATTTCTAAGGACTTATTGAACAACCATCATAAAAAAAATTGTACAAAAATGTTAGTTTGTTTGCTTCTCTTTTCGTATTGAAATCATTAACATCCAATACGATGGCGTTACTCTTTACAAACGAATAAAATGGTACTTAGTAATGCTTTCGTATCAGATGCTAATGATTAAAAAAAAATTCTGAGAACTTTCTAGCTTTTTCCGTTTTTAAATATTCCTCATACCGAATCTCTTAACTGACGGAATTTTTGAATAATAAGGATCGTAAGATTTTGTTTTGAATTGATAAAGTTTTATTACTGTTTAATACAGTGTAATGAAGCTTGAAAAATATTATCAACCCTTTTATTTTTGATAGCTAAAAAAATCACTCTTGTTGACAGAACCATGCAGAGTTAAAACCCGAAGGAACTGCTTCTTCAGCCACATACCCTCATGAGGGAAAAAAATCTTTATATTATGTGTATTAGTATAATTGCCCTTCCCGATTCAATGGGCAGCGGTAGCCTTGTGGTCATGGTTTCGGATTCGTGGCTGGTGGTTTTCGTTCAGTTGCAGGTTCGATCCTTGGTCGCTAAAGATCCGACGTGTAGCCGGGGCTGATACACGTTAAATCTGTTGTAGCTCAAAGTCCTCCCGTTGGCGTGGTATGGAAGTTAGGAGAGAGGGTGCCAGCTCAGGTGTCGTCCTCGTCACTTGACCGAGGTTCAAAATTACGAGGTCTATCACCAATAGCTCTCGTGTGGCTTCTTGTGCGACGTTAATAAAAACTAAAATAAAATAATCCCAATTCAGTGACGGCATCAGAACTTGTCCATAGACGCGTTCCCCATTAAACGGGTTTAAAATGAGTTAAATTCCTTTTTGCATGCAATACTCAATTACCGAATCCAAATTAAGACTACAAAATATGCATTAAGGCTGTTTTGACGTAATGATAGAGAACAGGGCCC
The DNA here is from genome assembly GCA_019974015.1 of Nephila pilipes. Taxonomy (NCBI): domain Eukaryota; kingdom Metazoa; phylum Arthropoda; class Arachnida; order Araneae; family Nephilidae; genus Nephila; species Nephila pilipes. Next base: position 1,477,469 of record BMAW01009785.1, on the reverse strand, counting down.
TAAATTGGAACACTTTTTCCGATAACAATAACGTTCGAACGATAATTTTGTATTCTGACTTCTCTATCTTTTAGAGGACAGCATATTTTACAATATTACTCATTTCTATCTTAATAAATCTCTTTCTTTTTTTTTTGTGTGTGTAAAATGTGTTCCATGTTTCGTGCCCTGGAAATTATAATGCTGAGTTTTGAAATTTTCGTAAACTAGCGAAAAATTACATGTTTTTATAATGTTCTTAAATTAAGAGTACTGTGTCATAAATGGATGTACGTGTTACAACGACACAAACTTTCATGAAAATTGGAACAATTTTCTAACGGAAAATGTGTTCCAAATTTCGAACATTGGGCTCTTAGACATTGGCTAGAAACAGCTTTATAAATCTATTGTACTGAAACATTATATCCCAATAATAACGTCTTTAAATGCATAATAATATCTTAAAATTCATTCAGCCTGGAACATGTTTATAATAATTTAACGATGTTTTAATTTTCTCGCTTGATTTTTTCATAAACTTATTTTATCCATATTATCAAAAATATCTTAAAAACTTGAATGTTGTTAGCTTTAGGTAGTTGTTGGTAGTTAGGTAGGTAGTTGTTAGCTTTAATTAAGTTGATGGTTGATAAAAATACACACAATAGCCAACTCTTACTGTCTCCTTCCAGATGTTTTAAATTCTGTTTAATAATCTCTATTCTTAATCTAATTTTACTAAGAATTTCTTTTAAATTTCTTTGAAGGAATAATGAGCTCGTTCCTTTGCTTTTCTTAGCTAAGAATAAAAAAAAATTATTTTAAGCCGATGAATATTTTGTATTTAAAGTAATTTTTAACGTGGGTGACCTTTTTTTTTTTAATTTTATCATTCATTAGGTATGATGTACGGTTAAATATGTGGGGAAGCAAATCAATCCTTTACATGTCATAACACCAATAATCAAAGCGGTTCATCATTTTATTGGGGCTTAAATCTATTAATGTAGATTGCTGTGTTTTAACTGAAGACAGTTGAAATATGTTAGATACTTAAATATAAACTGCTGTTTGTAGAAAATGCAACACCATGAAGGAATCATCAGAATCAAATGAAATTCGCAGCAAATGTCAATTATAGGATATTATGCAAATTAATAAAGTTTCAGAGCCATCGCGCGTGCGCGGCGCGCTCAGCGCCCTCTGAATTGATGCTGAAAGCGTATAAATAAAGTGCTGTAGCGGGACGTTGAAAAAAGTCTATGATTATTTGTTAGTGGCAAACGTTTAGTGAGACCTGAGTATGCCTCCACGACGGAAGAATAAGAAATTCAAGCAACTTACGGAGTTTGAACGAGGGAGGATAATCGGCCTTCGAGAAGGAGGATTTTCCTATCGCGCAATAGCAGCTCGTATGCAGCGGAACAGTTCCACAGTGATGCGAGTTTGGAAGCAGTGGACCGACGAGCACCGAACAACTCGAAAAACAGGCACTGGACGACAGAAGGTGACGTCAGAGCGCGATGATCGACACCTGCTCCGCATGGCGGTGAATGATCGCACAGCTTCCTCCAGGCAGCTGGCAGCACGTTGGTCTACTGCTACAGGAGTACAATTGTCGGCTTCGTCAATTCGTCGTCGTCTGCTGCGCCGTGGATTGCGTGCAAGGGTGCCTTTATACAGGATTCCCCTCACGGCGAATCATCGACGGCTGCGTCGGCAGTGGGCTCTTGAGCACAGAGACAGGCGAGCTGATTGGCACCAAGTTGTCTTTTCAGATGAATCACGCTTCAATTTGTGGACCCATGATGGCCGTGTTCGTGTTAGACGTTATGCCGGTCAACGCTGCCTTCCTTGGTGTATTATTGAACGACATAGTGGTCGAACACCCGGAGTTATGGTCTGGGGTGCGATTTCGTATCATGGACGATCCAATTTGATACGAATTGAGGGTAATCTCAATAGCAACAGGTACGTCCGTGAAGTGCTACAGCCCGAAGTCGTTCCTTTCCTTCAAGGCATCCCTGGAGCTATCTTTCAGCAGGATAATGCACGCCCACATGTTGCGCGGACTGTTCGAGACTTCTGTTCAGCACAACGCATGCAACTTCTTCCTTGGCCTGCTTATTCACCGGATATGTCGCCTATTGAGCACGTGTGGGATATGGTTGGTCGGCGTCTCGCTCGTGATCCGCGTCCTGCAGTTTCCAAAGACGAACTTTGGTTGCGCATACAAGCGATATGGAATTCTCTTCCTCAAGCAGATATTCAACATCTGTTTGACTCCATGCCACGTCATATAGCAGCACTTATTGCAGCGCATGGTGGCTGCACCAAATACTGATTTCGGACGCTTAATTTGTTTCTTTTGTTTTGAAAATTTCATCATTTATTTGTATCAGTACAAGTCGTTTCTGCATTAAATTTCATTTGATTCTGATGATTCTTTCATGGTGTTGCATTTTCTACAAACAGCAGTATATATTGGCTCGAGCGACGATTAATAAATTGTATTGAATGCTTGGAAACATTACGTTAAAGTTACAGACAAATTTTAGTTCCAATAAAGAATATTTTATTAGAAAGACTACTTTCTGTCACAACAAACTGTGAGAATTCAAAAAAGAACTTATTCCATCAATTTTGAAGGATGCTTACTTTTAGCAATATTAATTTCAACTATGCGCGTGAGAAAAATTATGCATTTCAAGATAAGTTGGAACAAATAATTATTTCGTTCTACTTAAATGCATCAAGTAATTATTACGTTTGAAATCAAATTTACATTTTATGGTTACAGAAACGCCACAAATTCGTAATTGTGTATTATAGTTGTATATATCTCATGTGAAACTAATATACTAGAAAATTATATATGATTTCTCATATAAAATAATTTTTATGTGTTGAATAGAATATTAAAATCCAATGAATTAACTAGCATGTTCTTGTAACCAAATAATTTTTAGTGCATATTGTATCCATACAAGAAGAAACTATTCAAATTTTAAATGAAAATATCTGATGCTTTCAATAAAAGCATTTTCCTCCTTGTTCTATTGCATTCATTTATCGTTTCTGTGAATCCCCTTAGCATGTTTAATATTATGTGTGCGTCCAAAGTATAACTTAAAATATTATTATTAAAATATTTCTTTTCCGTATTTATATTTAAGTTAATTTTAAAGTTTAGGATTCCAGTTCGAAATATTTTAGCTTTCTTTTTTTTGCATAGTATATTCCTTTATTGTATTATATGATGATAATATAAATGTTAGTGTTCTGTGAGTCATTGAAATGTAGGAATCTTCATTAAATATATATTTTTTTATTTTTAAAGTTCTATATATTAAGATAAAGAGACAAATTGCTATCAAAAATTAATTTATTTGATACAAAAAAGGAATATCATATTAAAATATGACGCTTTTTATAGGTCAATAAAGTTCGAATTTGATATTAATGTTAGGACAGTTTATATTTAAAAAAAAATCCATCCAATTTCTATTCTTAATCGTAAGAACTGAGACAATCTTAATTTATCTAAATATATTTTCGTCGATTAATTCCAAAAGAATAATTCTTATTAAAAAAATTTCCATGAAGTATCTTCACGTTCTAATTTTTTTAATAAACGGAAGGGAAAAAACGATGTTTTTATACTTATTCAAAAATGTATTTTTCTCAGGATCGTTAAAGTTTCTTTCATTTTTAAAAAATGATTTACGCTATTTTTTGTTCATAATTAATGTCCCATTTCATTATTGCTGTTAATGAGTTTTCGTTTGCAGCTGGGGAAGGTAAATTAGATTTAAGTAGAATAATCGTTCTACGTTCGCGCAAATTGTTTTTCGAATATTGCTTTTGCACAAGAGCTCCCTGACTTTTTCTATATTCCTTTATTGGGGGCTGTTGAAAATAATTGGTGTTATATATTTTTTTTTCCCTCCTTCAGGGTAATTACATAAAATGAACACAAGAGCTTTATTCATCGAGTTTAAATATTTGAGTATATTTTTAAATATAATTTAACTAAGCGTGTATGAAAATGATTAAATCCATTGTTTGTTAGTGAGACAGAAAAAAAAAAGATAAGAAAAGAAAAAGAAAAAAATTATAATGAACGAGCTATGAATACGTTTTTGATACTCTGATTTCTTTATTTTCCGTCTTTTCTTATTTTCTGAAAAAATCTTATTGTTTCCTTTATTTTATTTATTTTTTTTTTTTAAATTCCCTTGTGATCTTTCAGTAAAATTACTGTTTTTTCTTTGTCTTTTTGTTGAAGATAAAAGAAAACATCATAAGAATACTAATGCTTTTAAAAATAAAAGCATTATTACTGTATAGAAAGGAAGGAAATAAGTTGTAAGATTGCTAGGGCTGTTTTTTATGCTGTGTAATCTGAAGCGGATATGCAAAAAACTAAAGAACTATCTTATTTACAAAAAAAAATCTATTTTTATTTCTACAACAATTTTACTGCTTTAATGTGTTAGATCTTAAATTTTAAGTAAACCAATGCTGTTTGGTTCGTTTAATTCCGCGTTGCTCTTGAATTACTTAGAAATTATTGTCAATAGATCTCTTAACTTAGAGCCTCGATCACATGAAGACATTTAGTCATTACTCATGGAAAAAAGGGGAATAGGACAGCTTCTATTCATCCAAAGACGTGGAACACTCAAAGGTAGAAGACTGACTTTTCTCCGAATTCGCCTACTAGCTTTGGCGGGTACAATGGCGTTTGGTGGTTTTCTAACATCGGGGAATGTTATTCTTCCCCGTGGAAGGGAAGAGAGTGTTCAACCTTGAGTACCGCTGCTGTTTCGGACCTTGATCCAGAAGGTTGTAAGAAAAATTGATTGGTTGCTTTCTGCTGTATCTTAACCAATTAGGTTGTAAAGACGTCTCATCTAGCTAGTTAGTAAGGCGTTTTAACTTCTGGCGTTGTTGTAGAAGAGAGTCGCTGCAGATGACTTCACGCCTAGTGTGATCCTGCCTGAACTCCCGATGTGATTCGTCCGTTTCGCCCAGTGTCACCCCCATCTCCACACTAAGGCAGCTTTTTTAAGACATATTGGCCTTTTACACCAGATTTGAATTTTTAACTTTAACCTGTATTTTTACTTTCTGTGAATTTCTGTTTAAGAATTATAAATTTTAATTCTTTTTAACAAATGTTTGGCGCAGCATAGCCTACCTTGGCTCTTGCGCCATAAAACCTCACAGTCACTCACTCACTCCACACTAAGGCAACTAGTGAGAGGACGTGGTGGGTTGAGTCATCGTTTTTCTGCGAGTGGTCGGGTCCTACAGACTGCAATTTTGAGATTTCTGAGTGTAGATTTGAGGTGCTTCAAATTTGACTAGGGGAATAAGAAGCATTCTGTAGAAATTGTAACTCTGAACAATCTTCCCCTGAACATCTTTTCTGTCTGGAGCTTTTCAGGGAGTATTTGACTATTCTAGTCTTTGAGTTTTTGAATGTTTTGTGGCTCCTAGATCTGATTTAACTCATTAGCTAGATCGGATAGGATTAACAATAACAACGGCCATTTAGTCGATGCTTCTTTCTGGTAACTTTCGCAATGCGCCATGTGTTAAGACTGAGTTCGTGTATATTGTCCAACTTCGCACAGATTGAGTACAGGTTGTTAATTTGACATTGTCACTGTCCTTCGATTTTGATTTCCATAGGAGAGTAAAAATTTTCACCATATTTCAATTTTAATACACTTTGAAGGGTATTACTCGTGTGGCCTTTGACCCGTGTGATGACCGGGTATGACAGAATAGTCCCAAGCTCGTGCATGTCATAAGAGGCATCTAAAATCGGTACCCAGCGTCTGGGAATATAGCCGGGCACCCTGCTCCTGGGAATTATATCAGGGGACCTCAGGGACTTTTCTTCTATAGCTAAGTACGAGCATCATAAGCCCGGAGCACCCTGGTGATTTTTTTTCTTCTTTCCCATGGGTTTTAATGTCTTTGGTAAACATGAGTGATGCCCCCTCGGGTTACCCTAGTGATCCATCACTATTTTCGAATCCACCTTCTTGTCAATCAATTTTTGTCTAACCCCCCCCCCCCCGCGCCAATTTCTTCACGTCCAGACTACAGTTAAATCTTATTTGGCGCAGCATAGCCACATCTAGCTCTTGCGTCGATAAACTTTACATTCCCTCACTCACTTAACTCGTATGGCTTTCTAGGCTTATGTTTATGTTTTTTAAAAATTCTTTCTAGTTTTCTCTTTCTGTGTTGCGCCTCGCGGTGGTTTGGATCATCCGAATTGCACATAACATGGCTTGCTTGTATCCAATCTTCTTATGCGAGAAATCCAGTGTAGAATTTTTCTCGCCTTCATATCTCTCATAATGAATCATATTTTCGCTGCTGTAGAAAAACCCATAGAGGGCGCAGAAGCCGATTGTCTTTGAATCGAGTTTGTGGCTGGCGATGTTTTAGTTGAACTCAAGATTTGAGTCTTTTTTCCCACTAAAGAGTGAACCGGGGCTGATGCACAATAAATCTTTCTGTCCTTAAAATCTTTTCGTTGGCTCGGCAGCGATACAGAGCAGTGGCGTAGTATGGGGGATGCAGAAGAGGCCATAGCCTCGGGTGGCACAGATGAGGGGAGGGTGACAGAGGACGGCCGAACTGGCTTATCCTGTCTGCTGTATCTTTCCATGGTCATTAGATTAGATAACTGTATTGTCATGGAGACTCATAGGTACTTATGCAGAATTTTGAGATAAGTGAAAGCGTTTCAAAATAGAGTTTTAAGATTTGACTTAAACAAATATTCTTATATTTATGTGAATTTAAATAAAAACTTGTGAAATATTTTACTCATAATAAGCAAATAAATTTCACTTTTTGAATTTCGCAACGGATCCGCTGTAGCCGCGTAACAAACGCAGTTAATGTGTCCATTGTGATTCTTAAAATATTGTCTTATAGACGTGTCGTTGTGAGGAGGTGACATTTAGTTTCGACTTTTTTTTTTGTTGTTGTTATTTAGAAGAGCGGTGCAGCGCCGATATCGTTTATTTTATACTTTATCACAAAGTTTCACCTAAATTTGGTAGCTATAGTGAAATTATATTGATTTGTTTAATACAATTCGTCGAATATATAAATGTGTTAAGATAAATGTTTTTTGTTTATTTTATAACTTTTCAATGACTTTGCAGTTTTACCTACGTAAAATTTTGCTTATTCGTTTTACTGCATTAAACTATAAGCAATTTAATTTTACGCCTGCTCAATACATTCGTGATTTTATTATTTTGTATTTATATAGAAACGGCTAATATTGTATTTCTAAAGGAGGTACACTGGATGATAGAAACCATGCTACGCCACTGATTTAGAGACTGATATATCAACTCAGGTGTTTACCTCGTCATCTGACCATGGTCTGAAATCAATAGGCGTATTTTCTGCGTTTAGAAGACCTTGTTGCTATGTTAAGCTGTCGGAAAACAGTCAATAAATCAATCAATCTCAAGCTTTCCCTATTAAAGTGAAAGTTTTTCTCAATGCCTGCATTTTCAAACAATAAGGAGTACTCTTAATTTCAATTTCAATTCAATTTAATGAAATGATTAGAAGAATGTATGGTTGATCCAGAAATACTTTAAGAGTTTTATTAGTAATATGCAGTTTATTTCGTAAATTGTAGATAAATATTTTTTTAGTGCAATTTCTAATTTTAGGATTGTTCTGTATGAGTTCCAGTCACCAAGAAATTGTTTTTTAAAAGCATGTGTGTGTTTTAAGAAACAGTGGGACTTGTAGATCATTTCCACAGTACGTTGACATTTTGAAGAAATAATCAACAGCTCTATTTTGTTTATTATTGTGATGTGCAGTAACCTAGTAGATATGTGTGTAAATAAGAGGGGTTACTATTATTATTATACATAACTCTTTTAATTTTTATCCTAGTAACATGATTTATTCGTTGTATTAGACAGAAATTCTATGTAACGATATGGCATTTTTTGAATCGCGATCTTTATGAATTGAGAAATTTGTACATAATACACAGAAGTTCCCTCAATGCTGAGAGATCGCGAAGCCTATATATTACTGTGAATCCGTTATTTTCATTGTAGACTTGCATTTCTCAGGTTATTTCAAATGACATATATTTAAAAATAAAACTAACTTTACAAAATATTCGTCCTCAAGCTATTTCTTTTAAGTTTCTATATAAAGTTAAAAAGGAAATTTTAAATGGAGTAAACTATATCATTTTTACTCTGCTTCTCAACTTAAAGCTCTTTCGACAATATACTGACTTCTGTACCGTCTACATCAATCAAGAATAGGACTAAAAAATGAATTCCAAAGAAATTAAGAATTCTGAATGAGATATTTTGAATAAAAATATTTTTATCAATTTTTTAACAAATTATTTTGTCATTAATATAGCTCTAATTATTTACTTCGTTGTATAACATAAATATTTGGTTTAAATGTAAGAAAAAATAAAAAAATTTAGTTATAGTACTATCATGATAGAATTAATCTTACTGAGTTAAAAAAAATTTATAAACAGCTTGTTGAAGAGATCCATTTAAACACTAAATGTTTACCCTGCAAGATTGCTACAATAAGATTTCTTTAATATAATGTATTTCTATTAGTATATATGTGTGTGCCATGATTATTTACAAAACCACTTTTCAACTCTTCTCGCTCAGCACTAAACATCATGACATTTGATCCTTGTAACCTAAGTTACAAGGATAAATCATTTAAAATCATTAAGGATTTCCTGTTTCCTACCTAGAGCAGTCGGAGTGGCCTGCTTTAGACTTGCTACGGGCGACTCACAAATACAGATACTTGTCCCCTTTGTGAGCATGGCATGATCATGACTGGAGAACACCTCAGCTTAGGCCTTACCGTCCTCAATGTTTTTAACTCTTCATATTTGTGTGTTACTGACGACGTTTTAACAGACTGTTTTTATCGTTCTTCACTGTATTGGGCTGCTCGTCGACTCATGTCTCAAAGGTTGGAGACGGGCATAGGATAGTGTGTGCGCGCGTGCGCGTATGTTTTATCCGTCGGGATATATGGGCCGCGGTAGCCTAGTGTTCAAGGTCGTGGACTAGCGGCCGGCGGTTTTCGTTCAGTCGCGAGTTCGATTTATTTATTTCCAGCTGAACTATAACACAATACCGTGGAACCTGAACTAGCCACCTTCATGCACAGTTTTACAAGCCAGATCCGTGACTGCATTGAATTTGCACCATACACTAATATTTCGAACTGGCCAATAAAGTAAAACGCAAACTTGTCAGCCATGGTATTTGTTTCTAGTTATCAAATGTCCTATGTCGGTACTGCCATGTCCAAGCGAAACGCATTGCTCGGTGATGTACTATCAAATAAAGAACTCGAGTTGGCCTTCTGCTCTTAAAATCTACACAATTCGGGCGTTGATGCCAGTTCAGGTTGCAGCTTTGAATACCAATGTTAGCTTTGCGAGTGTTGCACGTAGTTATTTCAAATTGCCGCCTTTTTCTGTTACTGGTAATTCTGCAAAATTTTCATAAAAAGCCGGTAAATTACCGAGAATTCTTTAAACCTTGAATATAAATCAAAACTCATAATAAAGAGATATTTTATTTTATTCTTGTTACAGAAATTCAAGAAAATAGATTGCACCCCCACACACATTCTGAACATGTATAGTATATTTAAAATTCAATTATTTTATAAACAAATTGCAATATTTATATTTGAACAATTTTTATTGTTAAAACTCACAGTTGCAAAAAAATATTTAAATAAGTGATATAGTTGTCAGCATGTTTTAAAAATTAGCACGCAAGAAATGTAACCTATCAAGTCATTGGTCTCATCAGGGCCGGCCATCTGTGGGGTACCGCGGATTGAGGGGGCTCAAAATGATCTAAGAACTAAAATAATGTACTCTTGCACATGAAAACTTGACAAAATTTATATCATTGTCAGTATGATGTAAAGTTCATTTTATCCTATATGTACGTACTAACGCCAACCTTTGTGGGGAATGACATTAACTCTAGATTATGAGTGCAAGTAAGAGCGCTATATCACACACATCTTTATTGAAGCAACCCTATGTACGCTAACTACAAAATGTGTTATCTTGTAAAAATCTGGTCTTACTTGTAACAGCTCCATCTATCGGTGTAACAGTCTTATCACTTTGATTATTCACACTATCTTGGGGGTCGTAACACTATACATTATTAGAGTAGATAAATAAATTTCGACAATCTTCTCAAACTAATTCTTGATGATGCGAATTAGTTTTTGTTAATTGATTCGGAAGACTCCCAAGTATATCCCCTCCTTAATTGAACTTTTTAGTCAAACATATGTGCAGAACACTTAAATTCACTTGCTATATAAAATATCAAAAAAGAAATTCTTAAGTTTCTTGCACCGAGGCCTTTTATAGAGAAGGCCAACTCTGGGTCTCATGTTTGTGATATAATTAATATACAAAATAATTTTGCAGTAAAAAAACTCCTTCAATTCCTACACTTGTTGAAGTAATAATTCTTAAGAAATCGTTACATTATTGGAATATATTTCTCCTAATAATTCCGTGGCAGCATAGTGGTCATGGTCGCGGACGCCAGTTTTCGTCGAATCATGAGTTCGAGCCTTGATGCTACTTTAGACCCGCCGTGTAGCCGTAGATGATGTACGTTGAATCTGTCGAGGCCAAATGTCCTCCCGATGGCGTAATGTGGAAGTTAGGAGAGTGAATTGCCAGCTCACAGGTGTTGTCCTCGTCATTTGACCGAGCTTTAAAAGAACGGGATCCTTCGCTAATAGTTCTCATTTTGCTTCTAGTGTGACATTAATAAAACCAATCAATCCCATATAATTTTTTGTTGAAAATATCCAGTTCTTTTTTTATAGATTTGTGTGTATGATAGGTGTGTGCGCACATTGCTAAATTAACGGTAAACGATTCTGAACTGGTGGTCGTTTGAAAAATAGATCTTTGTTTCTCTTAAATTGTTTTTGTCCGTTTCATATCCTATTTCGACATCAAAATGGTATCAAAACTAAAAACTTTCTCTATTTAACAGTTGTTTTTTTTTAAATATTTTCAATCGGTTTATATTGCTTTTTTAAATTTATCAACCAATTCTGAATTTAAATTATGTAACTGTGCTTGAGCACATGCTATATTTGACATTCATACCAATTTGAATTTGATTAAATTTAAAAATGATTTTTGAAGAATTTTTTATGAAAATGTCCTCTTATTAATAATTCTTAATTGACCGAGATTCAAAATTACGTGGTCCGTCGCCAATAGCCCGTGTGTTGCTTCCAGTGCTACGTAAATAAAAACTTAACTAAACTAAACTGGACTATGGCCGAAAGATGAAATCCACTTGCAAGCTTACATTTATTCTCGAAAATTCATGCAAAGGAGCATGAATGGAATTGAAGTGCATCCTCGAGTCTTGTTTATATACATCTTTCTAAGCAGTAAAAAAGAGATAGGCTTTAGATACTTTTATTTCCTGTTACTACGTCTTGAATCGTAATATTTTCATTTATAATTGTTTAGATTAATTTAAAATAAAATCACATTTTATCATTTCTGATAGTTTCAAACATTTTGTTTGCTGAATTAATCTCGATTGAGACTGTTCCTTGATCTTTATTTTTTACTTGCGTTTCCTAATATATATATATACAGGGGGTGGACAAAAATATGGAAACACCTTGTAAAATGCATGTTTGAAAAGAAAGATTGATTTTAATGAAATATGTAGGTGGCGCTGGCGTTTTTGACTACTAACGCCACCTATACAACTTCGTAAATGTGCTAAACAGAACAGTTGTTGTCGGAGTACTGTTATGTGAGGTTGTCATTGCATTATGTCAGAGTTAACAGACTTCGAACGTGGGCAAATTGTTGGAGCACGTATGGTAGGTGCTTCCGAAAGCAAGGTAGCCGAGGTGTTTAGTGTTTCAAGAGGTACTGTATCGAAGATTTATTCCGCATATTTGAAAAGCGGAAAAACATCATCTGCTAAATCACAGCGCGGACGAAAGTGTGTGCTGAGTGATCGTGACAGACGATCATTAAGGGCAATTGTGACGAAAAATAAGAAGACCACAGCTGCAAAAGTTACTGCTGAAATGAATGTTGTGTTACCGAACCCTGTGAGTACCAAAACAATTAGAAGGGAGCTTCATAAACAGGGAATTTCTGGCCGTGCTGCAATTGAGAAGCCACTCATCAGTGATGCTAATGCCCGTAACAGGAAAAGGTGGTGTTTAAGTCATAAAGCCTGGACTATAGGGCAGTGGAAGCGTGTAATATGGTCTGACGAGTCTTCTTTCACATTGTTTCCCACTTCTGGCCGAGTTTACGTCTGGAGAACGCCATCTCTAGCCTATAATACAGACTGCTTGTTGCCAAGAGTGAAACATGGCGGGGGTTCTGTTATGGTTTGGGCAGCCATATCGTGGTTCTCTGCTGGCCCCATGATAACTGTGTCAGGGCACATGACTGCCAAGACTTATGTGAACATTTTGGCAGATCAAGTTCATCCCATGGTACAAACTTTGTTCCCCGATGGTGATGGTGTCTTCCAAGACGACAAAGCCCCTGTTCACACAGCTCACATTGTCCAGGACTGGTTTTCTGAGCACGAGGAGGATTTGTCCCATCTCCCCTGGCCACCACAGTCACCAGACCTGAATATTATCGAACCTTTGTGGTCTACATTGGAACGGAAAGTGCGTTCTCGTTATCCACCGCCAACATCGTTATCTGAACTTGCCACCGTTTTGCAGGAAGAATGGTATAA
>BMAW01009785.1:1452575-1464230 GCA_019974015.1 Nephila pilipes | reverse complement strand
GGACTATGGCCGAAAGATGAAATCCACTTGCAAGCTTACATTTATTCCCGAAAATTCATGCAAAGAAGCATGAATGGAATTGAAGTGCATCCTCGAGTCTTGTTTATATACATCTTTCTAAGCAGTAAAAAAGAGATAGGCTTTAGATACTTTTATTTCCTGTTACTACGTCTTGAATCGTAACATTTTCATTTATAATTGTTTAGATTAATTTAAAATAAAATCACATTTATCATTTCTGATAGTTTCAAACATTTTGTTTGCTGAATTAATCTCGATTGAGACTATTCCTTGATCTTTATTTTTTACTTGCGTTTCCTAATATATATATATATATATATATATATATATATATATATATATATATATGTTCTTAATTATATATCAATTTAATCCCAGAATTAAATTGATTCCCGATGTTGCATAGGAGAATTATTCTTAAAAGTTTTTAAAAAATGGAATTTTTAACCAATAAATTATAAAAACGATGATACGTTCAATAGAAAAATATTTATTGTTACTTACTGATTCCAGTTCTCTTTGTGGCATTTTTTTAAAAAAATTTTTGGTAGTTTTTCATTTTTTTTATCTGCAATATATTCATATATCTGTCCATACGCTATTTAGGAATATTAAGATGTGCTATTTTGGAAAGTTATGTAAATGAATATTTTCAAAGAACCATATAAATATTTCTAATTATTCATTTGAAATTTTGAATCTTATTTACTAACTATTTTTAACTACATAATTTTATATTTTAATTTAAAACCATCAATTCAAAAAGAAAAGTATTGATGATAAATTGGAATTTTTAGATTCCTTACGATTCCTTCCATTTTACGATAACCGAGATAAAATATAACCATAATTTTCTCTTTGAATTCAATCATGAATTTCTTCAGAGTTTTTCTTTTTTTTTCTTTCTTCTAAACTGTTCGTATTTTTAACAGAAGAGTTAAAAATACATCGTTTTGTTTGCATTTTAGTCAGAGCTTGTAAACGCCAGATGCAAGTTTATTTTTTTAACATAGTTTAAATCCATCATCACTGTCTGATACAGCTATTTTTGTGGACTACTTTTGAAAGTAGCGTAGTGAAAGAGAATTTTCTTGCGTCAGCTGTAATCTTATTTGATTCTAATCTAATTACTCAAGTAAAAATAACTTAAAAATATGTTTTTTACGAATCAGTCATTCTAACATTATATGTTCAAATCTCAATAAAAAACATTTGTTTTTAAATATATATTTGCATTAAAAATAGCTCCGCGTTTTTAAAACAAGTTTTTAGTCTATTATTTCTATCATAAAATAAATCAAATGATAAACATCTTATTTAAAAGTAATTGTACCGATAGAATGATTCAAAAATTGTTCAATGATTTCAGAATATGAGTATGTACAAAAAGAATAGAGTCGTCTGATGTTATTCAAAAATTTAATAGTTTTATTGTAAGTAATTGCATCCAAAAAATAATTCATAAAATGGTTTTTTTTTTAATTTTGTTATAGATTTAAGTGTTAAGCTAAGTTTTCAATATCATATAACTATGCTTGATTATAAATGAAAACATATTTCTCATTGGAAATATGCTCTTAGTTTCGTTCAGGCACCTTGGCAATATGGGAAGACACCATTAATTGAGTTCTCTAAATATGCGCCAAACATTTTTTTTTTAATGATATCATTATTATAAGCATTTAATAAACATTTGAATTAAAGTGGTTATAACCTTGCGTAATTGATATTAGTGATATGAAAATATTTCTTTTATTGTACCGAATTACAGAGAAAAACGCTTCTCTGGAAACTGAGGAGACCGAAATATTTTTCGTGTTAAACAATGCTAACGAAAAAACTCGCCAACATGTTCGATGACGTAAAATTTTATTAAATCACTTTCCTGTTAAAATATTGTAAGTAAATATATTGAACTTTATGCATACCTATAAATTTATTCTTGATGTGTAAATCAACTAAGACTGTTGAAATTTATTTTAAGCGTTAAAAGCGAAAAAAATCGGAAAACCTAATTATTTATGAAGGAAAATAATATATATATATATATATATATATATATATATATATATATATATATATATATACAGAGAGAGAATTTTTTTTCTTAAAAGACAGAAGAGTAAAAAATTGTACATTTAATATTGCAAAAGACTTTAAACTATTAAGCTGGGTTATTCCATATGTCCCCATCAATATAATATATTTTTAAAATTGGTTTTAAGTCTAAAATTATAAATTGAAAATGGATCCAGTTTCACTCAACGCTGGATGTTATATTTGTCTGTAGCACGCCTCACTTGAGTTTGCTCTGCCTCAGTTTGATTAACAAGCATTTGTGGTTACTCATTTTAATTGTTTGCTTGAATTTCACATAATTTTGCAATTAAACTCCTCGAAGTCATCGAAGTTTGCGAACGGAAGCAACACAAAAATTGATATGTGTGCTTATAAAGCATTTTCCTCTTAGTGTTCAACCCACCCTCACATTTGTGCTTGCGTTAAACTACAGTAACAATTGCATCTTTGTTCGGAAATTTTTACATTTTGTTCGATATTTTTCGTTAATTTCAAGAATATGCAAATTTTCTGAGTTTTGAATACTGAAAATTGAACACTAGTGTATATATAATAATATTAAACCATTGATTACGACTTTATTGATTTTATGTAATAAAACAGTGTTTCTTTCTCTACAATGCATTTTTTTTTTGTTAATAGATTCAAATGTTGTTTTCAGTTTTTTATATAATTTAATATAACTTTATGTATAAATGAAGATTTTTTAATGAATATTATTAAGATAATTTATATTTATAAATATTATTTCAAAGATGAAATATAATTCAGCAGTTACACACTTTTAATGCTAGGGTCATTTCAGTAAGGAGAAAAACTACTTTAAAGTTTCTAAACATTTAAATGCATTCAAATCTCTGTATGAATTAACACTTTGTATTTCGTAATCGCGCAAACACTCATTTAGATGTAATTATCGTAATACACAGATGGTTGCATCATTTGTGGAAATTCTGTCATTACCACATCGATCGCCGCAGCTATTTAAACAGTACAGGGTAGTCCTTAAGATAATGGAAAATTTCGAAATGGGTGATTTGCGTAGCAGTTGGATCTAATGCCAGATGTCTGACGACTCGGACTGTATAATTTATTAGTTTTTCTGCTAAGTAAAAGCGTAATTGAGTTTATTTTTTCTGATTATTTCATAACAATTTTTTTTATTGTAAATTAACCTAAAAAATTACTCTGATATTAATGTATTATGAAATACAAGATTCAAAAATATTGAAAATATTTATTTCTAAATCAGCGTCAAACGCTCATCACCTTATTTAAAAGTTGTCCAGGCTTAATAATTCTTAATTTTGTGGGCTTACAGGACAAGTTTCTGCTATTCTGCAAGTCTTGTGATTTTTATTTTTAGGAGATACATTTCAATATTAAAATTATTGGAATTTTTTTTCTTTGACATTAAAAACGTTCAACTTACTTGTAAGTCCTATGCTCACATACACTCACGTACGAGCACGACTGGACACTCAAGCTCACGCACATACGCGCACACACTTGGAATTTGAAATTACGCCATTAATCTAAACTTCTAAGTTCCAGTTTTGATTTTTTTTTATTCAAAAAAATATAACTTATTTGAAACGTGTAACAGAATAAGAACTTACAATGTAATTTAATGCTTTTTTTAAATAAAAAATAATTCAATCTAATTTATTCAAATTAATTTTTATTCAGTTGCTTCCTTTAATTAAACGAAAAAAATAGAGTTTTAAAATAAGTGTAATAATTGTAATGTGGCAGAAAATAAATTTTTTTAAAAACTTCAACTAAATATTTTCCAATTCAGCAACTTTGCGTGTAAGAATAAGAATTTAGATTAAAATTTTCATCCGTATTTAAGCAGTGTGAAAGGGATTGCTTTAAACTACAAATAATATTGCATCAACCGTAATCAAAGTTGCGTGTAACTGAATTAGAGCTTACACTGAAATTTAATTTTTTAATATTAAATAATTCAAATCTGATTTATTCAAATTATATCAATTCATTTAATTCTTTTAGTTCAACGGCAAAATAGATCGGAAACAAACTTAATAATTTTAATATTCGAAAATAAATTTTTAAACTTCAATGAAATAATATTTAACCAAGTATAAGTAACTTTGCACTTAAAAAAATAAGTATTTTTTGTAGTAATATAATTGATTCAAATTATTTTAATTCAATTAATTCGTTGAATTAAAAGGAAAAAATGTTTGAAAATAAACTTCATAGTTTTTTAAACGTCAACTAAACAATTCTCAATCAAGTATACGTAACTTCACTTAAAACAAAAAGAATTTTTAAAAAAACGCTTCTGATTAATTTATTGAAATTAAATTAATTCAAATAATATTCATTTTTATGTATTTATACTGTAGAAAATAATGCTATTCAATAAAACAACTTCTCGTGGAAGAATAAAAAAATTTTCCAATTAATTTATTCATATTATATTAATTCTGTCCAATTTAAATGTAGTGTAAGAATACAATTTATTTATAAGTAAGGAAATTACATTCCAGTCAGAAATCAAAAACTAAAGATAGGATGGGTGTGGTAGACCATGTGCACTTTTTCGGTAGTTAAATAACAATTCCAGTTCAATGTAAACAACTCAACATGCTATAGTACAACAGCATAGTTAGGTTTCCTTATCAGCATGACGTCATTACCACCTAATTGGTGTAAGGAGAAGGGGGGATACCACCTAAATGGTGTAAGGAGAAGGGGGGGATACTTCCGCCTCGAATACTCAACTATTTTAAGCTCTTGCATTCATGGTTTTTTTTGAAAACCTGATAATAGTAAAATTAAACAAAAAAAAATTCTTCCTTTTTTAGGACATACATGAATACTAGTTTTTTTTTTCTTTCAATATTTGTTTAATATTCTAAGGGGAGAGTTCGTATATTAATACTTATATTCTTACATTGTATAACCATCTTCAAATTGATTAAGTAGTCTCTATAAGTACCGTATATTCCGATGTATAACGAGCTCTTTTAACGAAGATCGAAATTTTCGGGGGCTTGTTATACGCCTGATATGAAAATTACATAATTAAGAATAAGGAAAAGATGAGCGTAAAAAAATTAGATTTCTACATGTATCTAAATGCTATTTATTTAAAAGAAATGACATACCTTAGGAACTCAAAAAAATTTTATCATCATATGACATAAAAAACTATCCGTCTATATTCATCTTCCATTACATTTTCTGGAACATCATTGAAATCTGTTTCATTTTCACCATCACTGTAACTCTGATTCATATATAAATAATCATCTTGCGTTCCATCTAGAGTGTTAGACATACATTTTTAAGTGATTTTCAAATAATGTCAGATTTAATTTCGTTGTTTGCTTCTATAATCCACTTACACACTTTTTCTAGAATTGTATGAAGCATTTGACCTCTTTTGTAAATTTTTTGTCACCTTCTAACTTCCATGTATCCCACTGTCGTTTTAAATTACCTTTGAATGGTTTATCGAATCACACATTTAAAAACAGAACAAATGGCTTTAAGCCGCCTGGAATTGCTACTATGTCTGTATTGCACACGTTTATGAATTTCTTCGTATTTTCCTTTAGATTCGGTCTGAACATGTCCCCAACTAAAAGACTTCCTGCATTCTTAAAGCCACCTATATGCTTCTGCTAAACATTTCTTATTCACAAATTTACACCGTTTTTGTCCATCCACCCTTTCTAGTGAGTATGAATGGATACTCCATTTGGAAAATTAGGTTTCAGAATCGTCTTTTAAAAAAATAACCATGGGTTTTAATTTTGTACCCTCCGCTACGCAGAAAATCGCTGCTGTAAAGTGAGATTTTTCTTGACTTGTTTTTATGCGAGCCGTGTGTTTCTTTCCAAATCTGGACTCGGGGCTGGCGGTTTTTGTCGAGTCGTGGGCTCGCCGTGTAGCTGGGACTGATGTAGGTTAAATCTGTCGAGGCTAAAAATCTTCTCGTAATCGTGGTGTGGAAGTTTGGAGTGGGAGGTTCCATCTCAAGCATCGTTCTCTTCACTTGACAGAGTCTCAAAATAAAGAAGTTCGTCGCCAAAAGCCCTCGTGTTGCTTCTAGTGCGACGTTAATAAAGCTAATCAATCAATCTTTTCAGATCAATTGTTTTATTTATTATCATGTCAAACATTACTGGAGATTTATCCATATTTCCAGTATGTATTAGTAAACAATTTTTTTTTGCTTTCGTTGATCAATATCATGCTTCTGGAAAATTATCAATTTATTGCCCAAATCTTTTGGAAGCCTTAGAGACTTTTTTCCTCGTAAAACTAAATTATTCCTTTGCATAAATCGACTACACCAACTCAAAGTTATTTGAATTTTTTTTCTTTCAATTGCGTTCTTTTTACCTTTTAAAAGCAAATAAATTTATGCTGTTTCTTGTTAAAGTTAATCCATTTTGGCGATTTTCTCGTACTTTATTCTAAAATAAGTCATTTCATTACTCCTTTTCGAAAAGCACATTTATTCTTTGGCATATTAATTATTATGTTTTCGTTTTTCTTCCATTTACGAATAAAACTTTCACTAATGTTAAATATCCATGCTGCAGCACGATTTCCGCTTTCTTTTGTAAACTGAATGACTTTGCATTTCAAACCAGCAGTATGTTTGTTCCATTTGGTAGGACCTATATTTACTACTAAAAGGAACACTAACTCAACTGTATTTCAACTAAAGCAAATGCAATTTACGAAAGCCTTCGATGTTCGCTTCAAAATCACGAATCCAAATGTCTGGAGAAAAGGAAAACATCTAATTTCTTTTTCCGAGAATTTATTCCGGTCAGAAGTGTTTTCTTACCCCAAATCTGGTTCCCTTTTTCTCGAAAATCTAGAACATTTTTGTACACATCTGCATTGAATACAATATATCCCGTTTGTTGAATTACTCCCTCAAGCATTTTTCTCTACGCATGATGTTCCTCCTTATCGCTCTTGTCAATTCAGTATATCATTGTTCGAAATACTTGTAAAATCCTTTGAATGAATCACTTCTGAAGATAAGAGCATCGCACATGTTTATTTCGTGTTTCTTCGCAAAGAAAAGTGTGCGCATTATACATCGAAGGTACCTAAAAATTAAAAATGTAGTTTGGAATTATAGCTGCGTGTTATACGCCGATGCTCGTTATATACCATTTTTAATTTTACGCATTTGTGAGTATTCTGTTACTCATTCGGCATAACTGATAACGTAAGAGAGATAGTCTGTTTGAAAAGGAAAAAAAAAAACTATTTGTCTTCATCATATTTTGTAAAAATATCCATGGAACAAAAAGAATTCAGAATCTTGGCTTTAAACTAGTAAAATATTGAGTTTGAACGAAATTTAGGAAAAAACTCATAATGCGGACTTTTTTTAAAAATAAAAAATCGGTGCATTCTATTTCATACTAAAATTCTTTTTTCAAGACATTTGAAAATATAAAAAAAAAATCTATATATTCTCTCATATTATTCAGTATAGTTTGTTTTTAAATTTCTAATTTAATATTCTTTAAACATTCTAACTCATCATTAGTTGTGTGCCTCGCTTTTCCCACTAAAATTGAATCTTGGTTATTCTTCCCTTTTTATCCGTAATCGAATCCACGGCAGTGATGGCTTACTTAAAAGATATTTTTTTTAAAAGGATTTTCTCAACGAACTTTTAAGCAATCAGCTGTGCACAAACACATAAAATCATTTCTCCTCCCTCCTATATAATGATTCCGCTTTTTATTTCTTTGCAGTTCATAAATCACTTTAAATCCGAGCTCTCTAATCGCTGAGAGAACGAAACCTAATTACTCAGGTCTAGGACTGCCATTTCCGTCTGTTATGTTTCTCTGCGCGGAAGAAAAGAGTTCTTTAGTCATTGACATTTTCCCAAAGAGTGAATTCAGGCCAAGGGAAAGTCTGCTGTTTGAGGGAAGAAATATTTTCCCTTAATCTTTACTATCTTAGAATAGATCAAATGTTTAATTGCATTGGACGGGAGATGATTAAGTTTCTATTAAAAGTTATATGATATTGGTCTTTGTAAAAGAACCTTAGGAAACTCTACGGAGAATTTAATAATTTTATATTACATAAGTTTTATGGAAATAAGCATTTAAAATTTTCAAATAAATATTTTATTATTAAATGGTTTCTGTTGATTTTATGTTCATCCTGTCTTTTTAATTTAATGGCTTAGCTCATTGTCTTAGCATTTTTATTATTCTTTGAAATAATATTTACATGTTTGTACTTCATATTATATAGGAATATTCTTAATGTTCTCGGGGAAATTATTTCTTGAGAAAAAGAATTAGATTAATATATACTTTATGAAGATGGTGTAGTTTTTTTACCGTTATATATAGATAATAGGGCAAATAATATTTCTTTTTAATAAAAACTCATGAAATACATCGGAAAAAATTGATTCTATAAAAATTTTTACTATGAAATCAATGATATCGATTAATGCACTTTCACGAAATTTAAGAAAAATTATTAATGGTATTAAAACGATATTTTTTAAAAACTAGTTTAAGGCATATTTGTTGAAAACCATTAAACCTAATTTATTTTAGTTACGTAACATTTTCCCATCTTTATTCAAAAGTTTATCCAAACCTAATAATGACGACTTCATAAAAAAAAGTTGATGCAAATTGTTGTATTCCGTTATATCATCCCGTAGACTTATATCATCATTTGTAGAATTTCGTACCCGTTATAGTTTTGTCATTATTAATATCTGTATACGGCCACTTTCTTTAAAAAGTGTAAAATTCTTTTAAGAAACGCGTTGAGCCAAAAAAAAAAAAAAAAGTAAGATCATTATATGAATCTGCGGTCAAAGCCATTTTCGATTATTAACGAAAAATTCCATTTTACTCCCTTTTATTCTTCTAATATTCAGTAAGTGCCATAAAATCTAATGATACCTTTGTAAAATACCTTGGCGCGCAAATATTATGAAAATACATAATTCTTAAAATTTATTGTAAGATGTTGTCTTAAGTGGTGATTCTTGTTTTTGTTTTGAATTGATTGATAAAGAACAGCAGGTATACTATTCTTCAGATAGAAGGAAATACCCTCCAACTAACAACGGTGACAAATTGTAAGAGATATCCTGAACTTTATGTCTCAATAGGAACTGGGTTAGTGACCGTTTCATTCATTCATGTATCATTCAATCATCACCATGGGATATTCTTCCAACAAGATAATATACGTCCATATGTTCCAAGACTCGACCTGTTGTTCATAAAGGCTCACAAAGTGAACACAATTCTTTGGCCTACCTGTTCGTCTGAACTTTCACTCACTGAGACGCACCAGGTGGTCTACACCTGGATAAATAGCATCATCTAGAGACGTAGAGTATGTCTTATTCAAACAAGCCATTGTCTACACAACGAACCGCTCTGCACCAAGGTCTTCCAAAATGTCTTTGACTGCTACACATGATAACCTACTGCAACACACCTAGACTCGCAACAACTTAGTAGGGTTTCTTTGAGATTATTTCTATTTTAATACTCTTTTCTTTATTAAACATGAAATAAACATGTTATCTCTTCATTTTCTTATCATGTTCGTACATAAAATCTCACTTTTATATATTGTTTTGAAGGTGTTGCATTTTCTTAAAAAAAAATTCCTGTAATGTATAAATTAACTAAATTACAAGAAATGTTTATGACTGAAAATAGATTAAATATCTAGAATTTGAATACAAATAGGACGCCTCCAAATTTGTCTCGAAATATTCAACACATTTCTTTTGATTTTGGTTTTCTTTAATTTCGTTTAAGAAGAAATTGGAAAAGAAAAAGTTTCTAAAGTTTTTAGTAATGTTTCATTAAAACTCTTAATTGTTATCAGTTTTAACTTAATTGTATCAGTTCTGGGATCTGTATTTTTATTTCCAGGGTAAAATTTTCCTGAAAGTAATTCGATACCCATGCAATACGGAGTATTTCATTTATCAGTAAGTAAAGGCAGATACTTCAAGTCTCTATACAACTCTAAACGTGTAATATATTCAAAAAGGTTTAGTGACATATATGATTTAAAAGAAGACTAGTGGAAAAGAATATGCTTGAACGGGCAGAACTTTTGCGAAATTACAATTTAAAATAAAAGTGAACAATCTACATTTTTGTTCCTCTTTTGAAAGCAGCGAAGCAATAAGGATTTACGCAGGGTATTGTTTTTCAGCTTTGATCGATTTCGAATTCTTTACGATGAGTTATTTCGCAATGATAATAGAAAATAACTTTTTTTTTTATTGCCCCTGTCTTCCTATTCAAGGCTGATTTATGGTTAGTGTATCTACGAGGTGAAACTGCATCTTTTTTTTTTCTCTATCATTCACTTTTTTTTTTTTTTTCAATAAGTACAATTCTATCGGACGAGAACGTATCAATTCCAATTTTTTAGACACCTTTTCTCTTTTGGGCAATAATTCTTTTTTGATTTTTGAAAGAATGATGTATTTTACAGCACCATTTTTTAAGAAATGTATTGCTTACGAATGAATATTTACACAAAATATAAATACTGAGCATTAAATAACACATAAAGAGTATTTATAAACTACATTAGATAAATGTTAATTACTATCATGATTGTGAATATCAATTTAGCTTATGTTATAACTTTGAATTATTTGCTTAAGAATTTTTTATAAGTATGATTATGTATGGTAAATAAAGCGCATTGGTAGCATATAAATCAATTGATAAACTTGTCCAGATTTTTTTTTAAGAATTTCGAGTAACTTAGAGAGATTTTTTTGAGGCTTTTAATTTTCTTTTTTTTCCCTATGCTTTATTTTATTTTTTGTTTGTTTCGTTTTCGATTCTTTAATCTGTGCATGAATATATATATATGAAGAAATTATATATATTAACTATATATTATATTCATGATCACTTGTCAGGTATGATTTTTTGAATTTTTGCCTTTGCAATTGTGAAATTTGAATTGATTTTTCAAGAAAAACATGGAAAGTTTTTAAAGTTTTAAATCTTTAACTGGAAATATTTAATTATAATGTTTCATTGTTTCGAAAAAGATCTTAATTTTTAATTGAATAATTTTTATTTGGATAATTTTAATTGGATATTTTAATGGATAATTTTTAATTGGATATTTTAATGGATAATTTTTAATTGGATATTTTAATGGATATTTTTAAACGGTTATTTTTAAATGGATAATTTTTATTTGGATAATTAATAATTGAATAATTTAATAAATGGTTTTTGTTTAAAAAATTTTAATTGGAAAGTTTTTAGGTGAAGAATATATTTTATTAGTTTGGAAAACAATTGCTTTTGAAAATAATTAGTAATTGAAATATCTCGCCATTCAATTTTTCTTCTTTGTTTATTGTTTCTTTTCTTTAAACTACAAATTGAATTTTGGAGTAATCCATTTTTTACCCAATTAGATGCATTGGGGGAGGGTTGGCACCATAGAACTAGTTTAACCCCACTAGTCTGAATATGCATGTTTTGTTGGGTATTCAAATTT
>BMAW01009785.1:1255059-1437803 GCA_019974015.1 Nephila pilipes | reverse complement strand
AGGCCCACGCTCTTTTGTTGACGCCATTTTCTCAATTTATAATTTAAGTTATTATAATCATAACCTAAATCTTTTGTTAGGCTCAAAAGACTTAAGGTGTTATTGTAATAATTATGTGATTATATGTAATAAATACATTTAGTTAGCTTAAGGTATATTTGCATTGCTAAAATATATATTTAATTTAATATTTTATCGTCTGAATTTATTTTAATATTTGAACAGAATATTATTATCTACTTTATTATTTTATCGTTTGTTTTTATTTTAATATTCAATTTAATAACTGATTTGTATGGCAGAATCGTATGTTTTTATTCTATTTATTGTTAACACTGGCAAAGTTTTTATACTTTGGAATGTTTTACTTGTGAAAATAAAAATACATTAGGAATTTGAAAAAGATATTTTCGTTTCTTGTCAGTAATTGCTTCTGTGAAGTCTGGAGCATGGAAGTACGCTTACTTTGCGCTAATTAATGTTCATTTTGCTGAACAAGTGATATAGTTTGGGAAGATAAGAACTACCCAATATAAAGACACGAAACTTTTGTCATCAAATAAGCTCGCTACGAAATGAGAAGGTTTTTTATGACCCGAACAAATCTTTTAAAAAAAAAAAGTTGGCACATGTTAAAACGAAATTAGCATAGCAAATTTCAATTATTATGGGCTATTATATTTATGATTAGTCCTGTATTGATATTAATAAAACTCAGTAAAGCAGAAAATATTTCACTGTATCATATTTTTATTTCATAAATTGTGTTTAATATAATTGACTGGCTTCCATTTCAATTTTATTCTATATACGCATGTATGTAAACTATGTGTATGCCTCAGATAAGAACTCTGTGAGAGTCTAGCTCATATGTGACAGCTACCTTTCCCTTAAAGTAAATAATACACGGAGCAAAAGAAAAAGTTACAGCGGAAACACAGTGAGATAAAACTTGATTCCATCTTTTCAATTAACGCACGGGGAAGCACGAAGTATTAAGTGGCTATATACTAAACTGATATATTATATACCTACCGAAAAGGCCTCTTCTCGTAATATCAATTTATAAGCAACATTGCTTAAAAATGTTTGAATGAAAGTTATCTACCACATTGACTGCCTTGTGAATTTATCCGGCTATTTCCTAGTGTTAATCGAAACAGCACTTTTAGAATCTTCATAAGTTCTTAGCCTGTGATTTCTCGATAGCCAGTGTGATTCAGGGAACAGAGGAAGTGAAATCGCGAGACTTGATTTCTTTAAAGATGATAGTGATGAACTTTGAATATGATCAACTGATCGATGTTGAGATCTCATTACTTTGATTATTTTTTGTTTTATACTTCCCACTTAGATGCTACACTTGGACTATTGGCGACATATCATGTAATTTTGAACCATGGACAACAGACCATACCATTGGAATTCTTAGTGCTCCGATGGATTTAACTTTTACCATCCGCACTACACGATATGTATTTAATGGCATCAGGACAAGAACCCACGACTGGATTTAAACAATGGGTTCAGAAACTCGTTACCCTGACCATTCGGAGATCTCTTTGAATGGTGTTGAACCTCAAAAGGAAAATGTCACTCGAATTTGAAATTAAGAGTTATGTCCCCAGTAACTCATTAGTAACTGTAATGCGATTAATTTAACACGATAAACGCAACAAAGTAAAAATAATGCCGATGTATTCATTGATTGGTTTAATCCTCATATTATAATGATCATTATTTTAGTAAATATATTGCTATTTTCTTTATATATCTAATCTACCGCTAATGAAAAAAAAATGGCTTCCCCTTTAGATAACTCGAACAGCAAAGTGTACCTGCAAAATGCGACATTTATTCCAATCTTTATTTCTCTACGTTCCAAAGCTTTTTAATGCACGATTCCTGTTACAAACAATCTGGTTTATTTTATGCATTTGCTATCTGAAATCACGTATTTCTCGTTTGGGTTAGGTTCATTCTTCTCTTACTTCTCTCACTTGCTTTGTACCTTCGTATATATTAACGTATTTAAAATGTTGTGGGAACGTGTTACTTTGAAAATGGAGGGGAAAGACATTTTTTTTTTTTTTTTTTTTTTATTATTTTTTTTAAGAAAAGTTCTGGTTTAAAAGCAACTATATCCTCTAGATTTCTTAGTTGAATCTCAATTTGTATTCATTAAAAATGATACTTTCATTTCTCAATATTTTTCGATACCGAGATTCGATATTTTAAAAAAAAGTAAGATTTCATTAGTAAACATTGATCACAAATATATGTTGATAAATCACACAAGTTCTCGCATAAACTGATTAAATTATCAGAAATATTTCAAATCGCTTAATAGATTTGGGCAAATAGAACCATAATATTATGTATTCTGCAATCAAAATATGTAGCATCAAAAGTGCTTTAAAATTGCAATTTCTTACCTGTACTAATCATTTTCTGAAACTAAATGGAAGCTGTCCCATTAATCGGAAATATTACCAGTTCTATCTTTTAACTTCTGTTATTTCTATCTTGAATAATGATCTGATCTCTATAATTCGTCTGTGTCTATTCGGATAAACATAAATCTTGGTTTCTCTAATGCATTATAAATCCTCTAATATCCTGAGGACACATTCATAGCTTTGGAACGAGCTCTTGAATAGATTCATATCTCTTATTCTGAAGAATTCTTCTGTATTTAATACATCAAATGCCCGGATGAAGAATAAGAAACATTAATTTACCACGATGGAGTCGTATTTTGATTGAAAAATTGGTTTAAGAAATAATGATGGCACAGTTTTAATCAAGAAAGACTGTGTTTAAACCACTTTTCGAATTATTGTTGAACGGTATTGTTTAAGATTACTAAAATTAGGTTTAAAATGGTTTTTAGTGATAATAATTCGAATTGAAAATTTGTAGTCCCCCTTTCAGAACAGTGCTGGTTTTGGGGGATTATACGTAAAACTTAGAGAATAGTCAACATCGTAAAAATATCTACTTTGTGGCGAGGCTTGGGAATTCTATTGTATAGAGTCTTTACAAAAGGATACCCTAACTTTTAAGGGATGTATCTGCTTAACAATGGGTGGTAAACCTTTGTTGTTTTGTATTCATAAAATTAATCAAATCCTCAACAAAGCAAGTAAACGCGCCTTTTTAAGAATCCTACTGAATAAGTTTGCATTTTTTTATAGTTATTTTCCTCGTCATTATGGAGCGTTCCCAGATTGACATTTGTGGTTTTTTGTTTACTTAAATGACAAATTGCTGCGAGGAGAATTTACTCGATGGACAGAACAAATGGCGATTTCGCTCTTTATCTATGGCCACCATGAAGCCCTGATTTAACTCTGGCTGCGATTTTTTTTCTTTGAGGCCACATAAAAAGTAATGTTTCTCCCCTCTGCCGACGAAAATTCAAGAACTCAAAACGCAAATAATTACATTAATCCAAATTGTAGTATCGAACATGCAGAAAAAGTGTGGGATGAGTTCTTTCTCACGACCGGAACATTTATAATTTTATAAACTTTAAAATGTTATTTTTAATTTAAGTTGTCCGAAATGGTTGCAACTTCTTCAGTTTTGTAATTGTAGCCTTTCAAAGTTGAAGTATTATTTTGTAAACACTTTATGTAGAATACACTTTATGTAGAAACAAAAGAATAAGGAACATAACAAAGATTTGTTTTATGCTAAATTTTTACTCCTTAAATAAAATATTCAAGTGTATTTTTAGATAAAAGAAATAATATAAAAAGCGACATTCCATATAATTATTTCTCTGCAAAATTCAACAAGCGTCGACAAGGAAAAGTAGGAGAGTAAAGGTGAGACTTTGAAGGACATGATTTGAACAATGAGTGAATAAAATGGAGTGGTCCCTTTGTAGAAACATTTTTAAAAGGAGGTGGGTTAAGTTGGGGACTGATACAGTGTGTGTGGCCATTGTATTCATGTTATTTGAAAAAGATTTCAGTGAACAAAAGAAGTCAGGAACCCTTTTTACCATTTAGAAAAGCAATATAAATACTTTTAGTATTTGAAAAGTGCCTGAACAGTTCTTTTCTATGAAGGGGAGAAATAACCTTCTCTATATAATTTCGGTATTTCGATTCCTGACAAACACATTGTAAAGTGTCGATAATAATGGATTGTAGGGAAGCAGATATCTGTTAAGTTCACTCAAGTTTGTGGGTAATGATCGTACATACATTTTTTCTTTTACAAACTTCCTAAGGGAGGAGTCACTTGGAGCCATTATGTATGATGGATGTATTATGTATAATAATTTGATAAATACCACGCCATAGAGAAAAAGTTGTGCATTCTCAAACGTGTATTTTCAGCCTACTCTGGTACATTTCCCGCAAAATCTAATTTTGATCTAGTATTGATATATTTTGCTTATTAAGAAATGAAATTATTTCCTTTTCGGTGAAGATAACTTTTTTTCTCATAAGCACTCACAGAATTTAAATATTGCGCAACACTCCTTTGAAAATTGTGGGAAATTATAATTATAAAATGTAAAATTCTTATAATTATGTTAAGTTTGTAGAATGCTATGAGTATAAGTATGAAAATTTTCAAAGTTATTAATGCAGTAAAATTTATGCTTCCATTGCTTTTAATTTTAAAAATTGAGGTTTATTAAAACTTGACATAAAATTTCATTTTTCTTTGTCGGAGCTGTTTCAATCACTTCGTGCATTTATCCACAAAACTAAATGTAAAAAACATTTTGTCGCTTGTATAATATAATCCCAAAACACCCTTTTCTAAGATTTATTTCTAATGGTGACTGAAGTGATTATTTAAAAGAATTGTTTTTTCACTTTCATCTCCCCCCCCCCTGTGAATCTGAAGAGTACGAGCATTGCAATATAATTATATTAAAACTCATTTAGAACCATTTCATTGCTTAGCAAATGTGTGGGAAATTTTTTACATTGTTCCTACAAAAGATCTGCATCATTTTAATGAGATGGTCTTTTGTGAATTCCAGGAACAAGGATTTCGAAAGTCATTAAAAAAAAAAGAAAGGGGGTGTAGCATTCCGTTCATTCTTTTGTCTTCCGTTACAAAGTCAGATTTTCTTTTTCGTCCGTTTGTTTCTTTTCCGGAATTAAATGAAGTTAACCTCTAAATCAATGGATGTCTTTTGCTTTGCAGTACTTCAAAATTATATTTTTTGCTATAAAATTACGATTACTTTTCTTAATATTAAGCAATTTGTGGTTACATTTTTATTCAGATATCTCTTCTCTTTTAAATTTCGAAAACTGTTTGTTTTCCTTCGGGATTTTCTTTATTCTTATGCGTTGTATTGTAATAATGCAAGATTGCAGGAAAATTCAAGTTCTTTCCATATCAGAAGTAAGAGTTTTACAATATTATGTAGCATTATTTCATTGACATAAATTTCTTTTTTCAACTTTTGATTATATTACTTCTGTTAAAAATATTAAATATATATATTTTATACAAAATTTTTATTAAAGAGTACTTTTATACAAACTAAATGAGTATAAGATACCTGAGACTTTAAAATACTCCGCGTTTTGCATTTTTTCATTTCGCTTTTAAAAAATTGAGGGCTCTTCGCTAATTCTTCAGATATACGAGGTTATTCAAAATTATTCATCCAATTTCAAAATTAAATATTTTCAAGAATAAACTACACAGTATGATAAGTAATATATATGAATGCAAAGGGAAAGTATGAAAATGTTGCATGCGTTCGATATAATTCCCCTTAGTTACTCGTATAATGTCAATTCGATACGTAAATTCCTGTCAAAAACGTTATAAAGTGTCAGTGGTTATTGATTATACAGCTGCAGAAATTTGTTGTTCAAGTTCAAATAAATTTGTGAGTAATGATGGCGCATACACTATATCATTTACAAACCCGCAAAGGAAGATATCGCATGGAGTATTTGGTTATTAAACATGAGAATCGAATATCAGGTGACTTAGGTTGCCAGCTGAGTAACATCAAGTCATTTGGTTCACTACGACGGATGCAACTTCGAGGTCGCTCCGTAAAAGCTTCTAAAACAGATTTCCTGAAAAAACTTCACGAAGAGCATCAATTTTTCACGATATAAAACTTCCACTGTTTCCCTTTGCATTCATGTATCACTTATCATTCTGTGTCATTTATTTATGAAAATATGGAATTTTGAAATCAAATGAATCATTTTGAATATTCCTGTGTTATTTGTGAGAATTTGATGAAACGAAGGCTAGAAAATCGGAACTATAAAATTGTAAACAAGCATGTGTGTGTCACGTAATAAAAATATCTATATTCGCGATTTCTTCTTTTTTTTTTTTTTTTGCTGGTTTTCTGGTATTTTATCCTCAAAATCTGTACTGTATTTACAAAACTGTATTTTCTGCATTATAAAATGAAGCTATTTTATATACAATGAATGCATTCCCTCCCCCTAATAAACTCGTACAAATTTTATATATAGCAAAGTATTTATATAACAATTGAGGGAATTTTGATACATTAAATTTTTTAAGAAATTTCTTTTTATAAAATTTGTTAATAATATTTATATTTACCGTAAAGGATGTTATGTACATAAGCTCTGCAAAATTTTAAAGTTACAAATGTACTGTATTTGTGCAATTTGTAACTAAAAGTAAGTACGCTACTTACAAACACAATTGATTATTAATTACGCATAATTATTTATGTATTATGTATATAAATGTGATTTTCTTCACATAAAAGTTACATACTGGTAAACTACATTGTTAAAATGCGACTTCCATTGCTTTTAATTTTTTAAAAAAAGCAGAGGTTCATTCCTTGTCAAAAGAAATTACATTAATATTTTTATTTGCCTATACTATGTTCAAGTATTTTATATACAAGGATACTAGCTGATACCTCCCGCTTCGCTGGGAAGACGATAATATTATATTTTGGAGCCTACACGTAAAATATCGAGAAATTTTCAATTTTTAAACGATAATGATAATCTAAATTTAAAATTTTAAGAAATTGATTGTTTATAATAATGGTTATCCAGAACTTTTTAGTGGTATATATATATATATATATATATATATATATATATATATATATATTGTCTTGCGTGTGCGCTACTCCTTAAGAAGTTGCCATTTTAGTATTTTTCGAAATCCTGCTAAGCTTTGGAGCTAAATTACACTTTCATCAACCGTGGGGTTCCACACTGATTTATTTCTATCGCTAAATCTGTACGTTTCCTATTTTCGACATGCACGAAATTTCACATAAAGAGTCCCTTCGCCAAAATCTTGCCAATCCCCCTTCAGTGCTTCAATATTAAATTATTTGGAATTTTTCCATTTCGCACACGCAAATCTCACCAAGTAAACTTAATTGGTGATAATACAAAGTATACATAGAAAAATATATATTCCGTTTGGCGTCGGCCATGTCATTTTTGGCGATAAAGTCGCCAAAAATAACATAATCGATGGATAAGAATAGATTAACGGATGAAAATTACATTTTGGATAAGACTTCCATAAAATCCGTTCTTAGTGAGCGTCTACATCGCAAAATGAGTAACTATGCTAAATTTCAAGTCAATCGGTTGAATAGTCTTTGAGATCTCGTGAGCTATCAGCCAACGGTTTCTCAGTTTATATATATATATATATATATATATATATATATATATATATATAGATGCTTAATTTAGATGAAACTCTCTTTTTTATGATCATAATTAAGTAGTGTTTAATTAGCAGTATGTGTCTTAATTATGAATTATGAATGTAACAAAAGTGTACAAATATGAAAGAAATTTTTTATACTTACAAATTTTAAGTGTTAATCAAATGCAGAATTTTTCTTCTGAATTATATTTTTACCTATATTTT
This sequence comes from Nephila pilipes, assembly GCA_019974015.1. Taxonomy (NCBI): domain Eukaryota; kingdom Metazoa; phylum Arthropoda; class Arachnida; order Araneae; family Nephilidae; genus Nephila; species Nephila pilipes. The sequence continues at coordinate 1,429,907 of BMAW01009785.1, read as the reverse complement.
ATTGTATTGAAATGCAAACGACTTATTTTAAATGAATGATTAGACGAGAAATATATTTTAGTTTAAAAAAGAAATAATTTATAAAAAATTTATTATAAAATTCGAGAAGAACATAAGGACAAACTATTGAAATAAAAAAAAAATTATGAAAACAATCGTAAAATGAAAATAAAAAAAATATATGAAATGTCTTTCTTTGATAAATTTTTGATGTATTGATCATTCACGTATTGCAAGTTTCTCGCACAAATATTGTCCATTTATTCTATACTTTTTTTTCTTTCTTCTGGATTTTTCACTGAGATGCTTATAAAAGTTTCATTTTGCTGGTATTTATCGTCTCTGTCCATTGTCGCTTCTTTTTTTCTGTGCGTGTAAAAGCCCTGTACCTGGAAAAATAGTTATGTATACTATAAGGATTTTATAAAATGAATTACTCTTTTAAGTAAGCAAAACTTGCTTAACTATTTTCAATGTGCTAAAATATTTACAGTAAAATGAGAAGTTATATTTTAACTGATATTAATTATTTTGCGTTAATTTTCGCACCACTCAACTTATGGCCATTTTAATCGGAATGCAAGCATATATGTATTTAAATATCTGGATGCCTTTGTCTTAAGGTGGGTATAAGATTTGATTACTTCTTAGTAAGAAGTCTCCCTCCATTCACAGTATTTAGTTCCTATCATAAAATTTTCACACACAGACACACACACACACAATTTTTCTAAATTGCATTGCTACTTTAAAAAAATAAATATTAAAATCTTTAAAAGTAAAATAATCTGTTCGTTTTTAAGATTAAGAATTATACAAATCAAAAATTTATTTACATATAAAATATCCTTTCTCCTCCTCTTTTGTATATTTTTATTATTAATTCATTTATTTTTCGTAATTTAAAAAAAAAAAAAACGTTTATTCATAAACAAATATATTGCATTCTGTTAAAAACCTGAATAATTAATAGTGCGTTATGCATAAGTTTATTATTAGTATAATATAATTATTGTAAATTTTTTATATATCGGTATTCGAACCACGAAACTTATGCGCGTTTATTTAAGGTCACAAGTAAAGGATTTTATATCCAAGCTGATGAAAAATGATTATTATATATATATAAAAACAAACAAATAACATAAAATGCGAACATGAAAAAATATCATGTCTCTTTAATCAACGAATATGCAGAAATACATGGTTTGGCATGATGATTTCAAAATAACCAATAAATATATATTCACACGCACTTTTTACTGTAATAAATAGTAATAACAATTTCGCGTTACAATAATGCGTTAATATACGATATTCAATTTATCGTATACAGGAGGGGGGGAAAGAGATTGATACTAGTATGAATTATCAATGAAATAAAATGCAATTACCTTTTATACATCAGAAAAATATCACAATATTAATACATCGGAAAATTTTTTTGAGTTTGGGAATTATTCTTTACGTTCTCAAAAATTCAAAAACACACCATGTATAAAAATATTAAATGTTTCAAAAATTATAAAAATATCTTACTTGTCTCGAAGTATAAACTTGGCTAACTTGTTTGAAATCAACAGCTTCTTTGCTGAACTTTATAAGAGTTTCTGCGACTTTAATTTCTTCAGAATTAAAGCAGAAGACTTTTTCAACTTCTTGATTTCTCTTCTTCTTTTCATGTATTCTTTTCTATCTTCTACTTGTTTTCTTTTGTAAATTTCATGATCCTCTTCTTCGTGTATTTCTGTTAAATTCTCCAATGCTTTAAATAATTCCGCTTCCAAGGCTTTTGCTCGTGCCCGGCGAATTCTTCGTCTCGCATTTGTATCCATAATTGATAAGCGTATATTTTCAAAATAATCTAAATGAATGTTGTCTTCAAGAAGCACTGTTTTGAGTGAACTTTCTGACGACTGATAAAATCGACTTCACTTTTTACGAGTTCACTTCAACACTTACTGAAATTTATCTTAATAGGCGTGTTTCGCAAGCTGATTTTTCGTTGGCTAGCTATATCGCTTGGGGGTCCTAGCCCTTCACCACTAGGAACTAAGAGGGAAGCCGTGGTCCCCCCCCCCTGCGATTTTGCAATTTTTGCTTAAGCGTATCGGGACCTGTGGTAAAATATAAGATACGGAATTCTAAGTCTTCTTGTTTTAGTGGCATATATGTTTTAAAATTATTAGTAAAGTTTAGATTTTTTTGTGTGTGCCTTAAAATGGTATTTTAATCATTTTATAGAGCTATAAAACCAATTTTTTGTTAAAATTGTGTTTCCCCCCCCCCATTTTAGTTGAATATAGACATTATTTTTGAGGCTTTTTTGCATTTAGGTACAATTTTTAATACAAGTACTCCTTAAATATGCAAAATATTTTACTTCTCATATGAAAAACAATGCATACAAAACTATTCTTTTTTAACGTTACTGCATATTTTCTTTAAAAAATTATATAAGAGTGTAACTTCAGAAATTTTAATTTTTTTTTCTCTTTTTTGTTCTTGTAAAAAAATTTTCCTAAAATTTAGTTATTTCTCAGAGGAAAAAAAAAAAAATTTTCCCTCTATATGCATAGGTATCTTTAATAGAAGCACAAAAAAATTTCAAACCACAGAGTATTTTTTTTTTTTTCTAAACGGTTCCTAAATGTAAATGTGTTTCAAAACCATGTCCATATTCATCTAAGAAGCAAAATAACTTTGACAAAAAAAAAATTACTTTTATTGCTGTATAGAATGACTGAAATATCATTATTAGGAACACTCACACACAAGTTTTACTAATAATTTCAAAAGATATGTCACAGAAACTAGGAGTCTTAAATACAGTATTTTACTATTCCTCGTTCGTAAAGCTTTATTTTCAATCATGTTATTCCCTTAGAGTGTGTAGTTTGCTACATAGATACCTTTGATAATTCATAATATTTTTAAAAAATATTACAAATACGATTTCAAAAAAATCAGCATTAATAACTGTAATCTACTATATTATGTACATAAGAATCAATTAACATTCAGAATAAATTTTATCCAGATGTCTCGGTTATTTCTTAATAATAATTAAAAAACTTAACGATACCCCACCCCTCGTATCTTGCTTAAAAATTTTATCTTCAAAAATGCGTTATAACATGTGTTTAATGAAAGGGAAAAAAATATCTCTGAATGCTATTTTGTGTTCTCTTTAGGTAAAACGTTCCCCTCCCCTAAAATACAAGCCACCTTGCTTTAAAAGTTTTCATAATTAAGTTGAATGAGTTAAAATATATTTAATAACTATCGCCGTTTCAAATTCCTTCGCTATTTATAATCTATTTTTGATAAATAGAAGTTCTTTATTAAAAAGTTCTGCATAGAACATTTCTTGTTGCCTTAATCATATTTAACCATCCGCTTTTGCTCTAAAAATTAATTATTTCCATGCTGGAATTATCTTTAAACAGTTTCCGTAAACCCGGCGTGCCATTATTAAAATATTGCCCGTGCATCACAGTTCTTCCTTTTGAGGGGAGAATGAATATTTTCTCAAGAATTCATTAATAAATTATTCTGAAACTTCATTTTTCTTCTTCGATTTATTATTATTCGCCATTCACGTAGTATAGTGAACTTCAGTGTAAACCTCGAACTAATATACTTCCAAGTTCTGCTACATACCGGACGCTGTTGGCTAATTAATTTTTCCTGATCCTTTTTTCCTAATACATAAAAATATTCTTTTTTCCCTTTCAACCTGTCTTTTTAGCTCCCTTTAATTTAACACGTTCCTTCCACTGAGAGAGAACTGTCTGACAAATATGTTTGAAAAACTGCGTTGTTAATTAAATAGTCCCGCGACATTTTTCAAATAATATTTGTGTTTGAGTCACACTGTGGCTGACAATGTCTTATGCTTTACATTTAGTATTATAGTTTTCCTTTTAATGTATTATTTTATAAAGGCTCCTATCTATTTTTAGGTATTTTGTATTTGTGATCTTATTGTTAAGCCAATGAAATTTCTATTTATCTTCTAAAATCTAAACTATTGTGTTTTTTGTAAATTCTATTACGAAAGACATTTTACTTTTGACATTTTAAATAATATCTTTTAAAACATTTATTTCAATTTTATCATGTCTTGCAGAAAGCTACAACTTGTCTGCAAATGATTTTGTGACTGTCCTGTACTGTGGTTTATCGTTTAAAATGTCTTCGAGGCATTTCATATTCAATCTCATGAGATCTGATTTAATTTTTCTTCTGATTTTTCTCGTATATAAATTATGTTATTTTATATTTACTAAACGCTTATTTTTGTTGTGTTATATTTTTGTTTCATTTTGCACTCTTGGAATATGTGTAAGAAAAATTAATTAATCATTTTTAAAAAATATTGTATATAATTCACAATAAAATATAATTTTTTCAAAGAATTCTAACGGAATGCTTTTTTAAGTTAATTTCGATTCCTAAATTTTTTTTTCTTAATTGTAAATCAGGAAAAAAAGTTTTTTTAACCTAAATAAAAACGATTCGGGGAAGTAAAAGGGAAATATGCAGTTTTTTACGTATGCCGCTTGATTATTTGCGATTTAAGCATATTTGTGCTTTAAAGGGATATTTGTGCTTTTAGATTACACTAAATCAATCGGATTTTTTTTTTGGGGGGGGGGATCCAATTATTCCTTTCAAGCCACTCGTAAATTATTTGATAATGGTGATTATATTCGTTGAGTACTGAAAACCTTAGTCTTAAAATCTTATCGATATAATAAGATTGTTTTATATCATTTTATTCCTTCTGAATGCTTTAACCAATCCGTAATATTGCTTATTCAAATTATTGGAACAAAATATTCCTAACTAGCTTTGAAATTCATTTATTCTCACGTAGCCCTTTTCCCTCGTAACTGGCTGATATACCCATCGTTGATTGCTAATTCACTGCTATATCAAAATCGTTTGCTATAACTTTGAATAAAACACTTCAATTTAAGAAAAATATTTGAAAGCTTTGTTAAAAAAATAACTGCCTCACAATGTATTCCGAGTAATTGAACCTTATTTTCAATCAATTCTTGAATATCCTCATTTACTTATAAATTAAGGAAATAAATACATCTAACGCATGAAAGTTTTTGTATTGTTACGTGTATGTTTTTGAAAAATGAATCATATTACTAGTGTAAACAGACATGAAAAGTAGACACGCAGTTATAAGGAAGGAAAGAGCCTTTTACATTGGAATGTGGTTACTTTAATAAATTGATAGTTATTCCATGTTTACCAAAATTGAGCCAATTACCAAAATGATTGACGAAATGTAATAAAAGGGGAGCCAAAGATATTCTTACGGTCTCTATCTATACTTTATATATTAAATTACATTCTGTTAATGATGATTTTCGAATGTTTTTGTTGTTTCTCTCTCTCCTGATTATTTTAAAAAGAAGTATCTGTTTCAAAGAGTCGAAGTGAAAAGCTATATACGAAAATGGTTTCACTTGAACGAGGCTGTATTGGTTGATATCACACAAGAACAATTACTTGGAAACCTTTTTCGAACTTTATCGCAGATATAACACATTTGAAAGAATATTCCAGCCATTAGTTTTATTGAAACCCATTTTTGTATCGTTTTTGCTGCTAAGCAATTTTGTCGTCTATCTGAACACAATTTTCAAGGATCTGCATCAACTTAATGAGATGGGGCTTTAGTGAATTTAACAAACTTGTTAAAAACCATTAAGAAAAAGGGAGAGATGTTTTTAATGACGGGCCATTGAATTTCCGACTAATGTGTTTCCTCTTCTTCAAGTTTCAGCGCTCTTCTGTGTTTTTCTCTTTTCCAATAGAATCGAAACGCAGTTAAATGCTTTATCAGCGAATGTATTCTAAATTATTTTCATTAAAAAGACAGAAAGGTATTTTTCCCATTATAACGATTTCTTTTAAACAAAGAGATGAACAAAGACTCTGTAATAGTAATAAATATCGTTTATTCTTTTTTATTATTATTCTATTGGATTCAAAATGTAAGATCGCATTTTTTTTTTTATTTGATAAGTTTTCATATTTTTATTTTTTTCCCTGTCTGTTTTGAAAGAAAATTGAAATAAATAAGGTACATTTTACAATTCTCTATTACTTATCAATTCATTTTAGCTGTATTCTCTAACTTTAAGGGCAGAAACATGCTCAAATTTCGTTATTTTCTGGGTTCGTCAACCCTCTGCTGCATAGAATTACACATTGTGCCGACGGACATTAAGACATCTCACTTCCAACAAATGACCAAAACTACCCTGGACTAATATGTAGCCCCTTTCTTTTCACACAAGTCTTTCTTTTCACACTTACTTTTCACTCCCCTCGATTTCGAAAGATTCGAACCCCCGTCACGCTGGCTGCCTCGAACTATTTCAATGCTTTCTTTTTTGTATTGTATGCGTATGTATTGTTCTGGTTCCTTTTCCTGTATGCTTGTGGAATGTTCTCAAGTGTAGAACGATGTCAGGTGTTTATGATTTATATACCTGTTTAAGACTATGTAAATGTTTGTTATTCTGAACTTTTGTTCGGTAATGAAGTATACACCTGATCTATCAACCTTCTTATCACATCCACGCCCCTTCAAAGTGTGAAATTCGGTTTCCAGGAGATTTAACATGCATCGGTTCCTACTTATTATTTTTTGAATTCGAATTTATTTATTTCCGCTGTTATTCTACAAAAAAATAATTTAAAAAGTAAACGATTGAAGCTTTGAAGAAATCAAGGAAATTAAATACGTCATTCTTTGTTATATTCAATGGTCTTTGTTTATAATTACACAAAGTTCCTGCTATCCATCACTTAGAAATCTGTTATTCTGTTGCAAGTTTTCCGAAACTTAAGTTCCGTGGAAAATTAATAAGTGCTTCATGAAAAATATTAATAGGAAAGATTTTTTTCCGACTTTTTTTTGACAATATTTATTGACGGATGTAAATTTCATAATCCATTGAGAGATTGCTCGCTTAATAACGTGACGGGCAATTAGTTATCAATAACATTACTCATTCCTTCCAATTATGTTGTTATGAAATAACCTTATATACTGTAGACAATATTGCTGACATTCTCTTCGTAAATCAGATGAAAAAATCTTTTAAATATATGTGTTAAGTGTTCAACATACCGACGTCAAAATTCTAGAGGAAATGGATCTGTAAGAAAGATATTTAATTTACAAGTTAATTGATGTTTTTAATTAAGATTTAATCAGATTCGTATATTGCATGGCATTAAGCCTATATACTTTTATAAATATAAACTTTTTAAAATGTAAGCGAGACATTTTAACAAAATTACTTTTATTTTTACAGATGTTATATTCTGGTGAAAAATTATCCTTGGAATAATTGGTTTAACGGATAAACTTTGGGGAGGGGGGGAAGTTGCGGCAATTAAAATTATACAAGGTATCCGACTACGTTCGGAACCATAATTTTGAAAAACCGTATAAATGAATAATTTTTTTAAATATTTAGTATCATCTGAATTAGAATGTGCATAAAAAAAGCATTTAAATAGTTTTATTACAATGAAAAAATTCTAAAATACAATTTTTTAACATAAAATAAAGAAAAAATAGCACATTTTTAAAAGATTCTCCTTTCATGAAAATTCTTTCTATAACATTGTTATTCAGCTTATGTATTGATATGACACCTGTACAGGGCCTGCACTAGGATTTTCTGATAATTCACATTATTTGAAGAGTTATTAAGAGTCGAAATAACAACACATGTTTTTTTTAAAAAAATCCTCCATTCTTACGCACTTAAATGTGAATAAATCCACTTATAAACCATACATTACAAAAATCCTAGTTCAGGCTCATAAGAATAATATAAATGGAATAAAATGGAAAAATGAATATAAATGGAAAAAAGAGAAAATTATACACAAGTTGTAACTAAAATTTAACATATATCTTCAGCTAAATCTGGAATCTACATTTTCAAATTAAATACAGCTTCGCCTACTACATAAAATAAAGAGCATCTACTCATGGGATAAATAAAAATAATTCTAACTTTTCTTTAATATTTCCTCTAAACACTATTTGAACGAGAAAATTAAAATAAAACTTGAAATGCTATTTACTTTGTATTTCAATCTATTGTCATGAATTAGCACGAAGGCTTGCTGGAAGAAGTAGAATCTTCTAAACAGAATAAAATCACACAAAATGATGTTGGAAAAAAGTTTTGACTTGATTTAGAAAAAAAAAAGTTATAATTAAGCTCGGGGACTTTATAATAATTTGAATTGCATAAAATTACAATTAATTCCCAACCCAAATGAAACGTGATTAGGTAAATTAGATGATGATAGACGTGAAGTGAAGGGAATTATAGATAAGGATATGTAAGTGAAATATAATGGAAGCAAATGAAGGAAGATAGAAGATAATGATTTAGTGATACAGATTTGTAATTTGAATTGATGACCGTAATTAGTTTTGCAAATTGAAGCGAATTCTAGTCAAAATATTAAGCTAGGAATCTACTGTTAGTGAGTATTGTTGAATTCAGAACGAGTGATTTGGTAAGCTAAGATTTCATATTTAAATCATAATCTAGGATTGTTGAGTTAATTGGGATTCGAGAAAGAGACGACTTTATCTGTTAACCATAGATTATTAACAAAGTATTTTAGTTTCTTCTCACTTGTCCTCATTTGAGCTCAGTGGTAATTGACTAATCATTAGGTAGAGATATAGCGGAAGAGCTGAACTATGAAGAACAGTCGTTACAAGCGTATGACGGTAGTTATTTATCAAAGTTGTAAAATTCTTTCAATCGCGATTTTCCCTTCAACTAATTATTTGGGTTTCTTTTTGATTGAATTTAAAATTTCCTCCCAATAAATTAAAATGTGATTCATATGAAGATTTGAATCCGAGGTTTAGAGGCCAGTTTGTGTGAGAAAGATAGTAATATACCGAATGAGGTAAAAATCGAAACCAACCATACACTGCCGAAGGAGTATTTGGAACTATCAAAATGATCTTAGGAAAGATGGGAAAATGGTTCATGATTCAAACCCTTACATGTCTGTTGATGAATGACTCAAACCCGGTCGGCTTGTCCAGATAAATAAACTTAATGTTTGGTAGACGTGTTTAGCCAGTAATTAGAGGACAATAAAAATTGATGTTCATTTCTAAATATTCAAATTGGCTTGCTTCATAGTTGGATTCTCCCTCTTCGTTAGACTATTTGTGGTCCTTTTTAATTGTGATCAGGAGTGGTAAGTGAAAGAAATGATCAGGATACGTGTTAAATAGGGAATGACGTGTTTTAAAGATAATTGATTCGGTTTAATAAGTGTAATATTAATAAAAATGAATTAATTCTTTAAATTATATTAATATAATAAAGCTTTCTGTATTTTTATTGGCTCTTTGTTTCCTCCAATGAAATATTTTCCTTGATCTCATAATTTTTAATTTAATATCAACTTCTTAAAAGTATTTAAATTTAAAAATCATTTATTTGATTAAATGTATTTTATAATATACAATATGCAAAAGTAACATATTTTTCCATCAATGCAAAACATTTTTATTCTGTTTGAGAAATTGTGTCATTTGATCCTTTTATCTACCACACTTTGTATGCTTTTGCGCACTTAAAACTGCTTGATTAATGGTTTAGCGTGACGTTATTTCTGTTTCTTTTACAAAAATTAACAGGGTTATTTACTGTGTTGTTGGTAACTTCAATGACTTTTACAAAAACAAATGATGTGTTAAATGAAGGAGCAACTGATAAAAAAAGGCTTCTCTTTCCCTAAATGAGAAGCTTTAATGCGAGTCTTCTATTCGGAACTTGTTTTTACCGTATGATTTTTTTTTTTGCTTCATTTATTTTCTTGAAATGAAATATGAAATGCAAAGTGTTTAATAGCTACCGTGTGTTTAATATATTATTTTACAGATAATCTTGTTTTCTTCGTTTGCTTTAATTTTTCGAGGGTCTAATGTCTTTCAAGAAAATCATTTGTGTCTTTTGTTGCTTCTTTCTCTTCCTTTTATTTTCGTATTGTTTTAATGAATAAGTTTATAGCTTTTCATTATTTTTAGGGGATTGTGTTCATAAGATATATATATGTAGTACAGTTTAAAAAGAAAAAAAAATTCAATGTGATGTAGTAAAGTAAGAAAATATGTCTTCTGCGTAAATTGCTTTTATATTAACGCAATTTTTTAATACCTTTTTAATGGGTCAAAATATACTGTCATTTGTTTTCCATTTCTTTTATTAGACGTTTCTTCAATATGCATTATTTATGTTCTGTTGTTCTGTAAACTTTTGTGCCTAAAATGAAAAAGCGTTTAAAAAAATGATTTTTTTGTGTACTTTTTCAATTACAAAAATTGATTTCGGAGTCTCTTTCATACAGAATTTTTCTTTTTTTTTTTTTTTGATATCTTTGAGAACTATTTTCTCTTATTTTCTTTATGAATATTATTCTCTATCTTTAAGAATTTGATTATTTAGTTAGATCGACTTAAGACTTTATATTGAGATTTCATGCATGGTTTGACTTTAAAATAATATTTTCGTGAAAAGGAATAAAAAAAAATGTTTAGGCATTTTAAATTATCAAATGTAACTAACAAAAAGAGAGAGGCGGAGAATTTTTGAGAGCTTATGCTTTCAGCAATGGTTATTGATACCAAAACGAAAAGAGAAAAGCTTTCTTTTCTTAAAAATGCACGACCCATGTTTCCTATGCATTTACTTTTTTCTATTAAAAAAATTACATTGGTGAATGAAATATATCGTTGCTTGAAACAATTTAGATAAGAGAAATAAAAATGATGCTAAAGCTTAATTATTATTTTTTCTCTCCTTCATTAATCAGTAAAACTTATTTTCTTTTTGAAGTATCATTTGAGTCTTAACTTCTTCGTAAAATTGAAAATTCTTTTTGTCTGTGATTAAACGGATCAAAGTATATTAAAAAATGTATCAATTTCCTTTTTGAGTGAAATACGTGTGTATTATACTTTGTGTATATATTTAACTTATGATTTATCAATTTCTGTTTTGAATGCGATTAATCGTTAATTATATTAAATATTTCTGGTGTAAAAAAAGAATCGTGTCATTTTAATGTTTTCAAGGAGACTACTAATTCATTAATATACTTATAATTTCTTGTATGATTTTATAGAATACATAAAATCAAATCAAATGCAAACATAGGGAGTTCGATGTTTTATATAAAATTATACGTTGAGAATGTAATACTGAGATTATATTATGTGTGTTACACACTTGAGTACAGTTTACAAGTTAATTCAATTTATAGATTTAGTCATTATGAAGTAATGATGAATTGTGTAAGTTCTTTGCTTCATTCATTTTTAATTCGACATCAGATTAATATTATTTGAATAATTTAATTATCAGATGCTCAGATACATTTATAATGTTGAGCTATTCGCAATTTTCTCCTAACTAACCTTTGGAACTTTTTCTATTTCGAATTGCATAAAATGAAACATCTTCCCAATTAAATTTATACGTGAAATATAGAGATTATATCGAATAAATGTAATGGAAACATTTGAGGAAATTATGTATTTTAATTGGTTTCTTCTACTCACATTGTAACTATGTCTGGGTCAAAGCTTTTTTTTTTTCTCCTTGCAATATAAAGCGCTCAGTTGAGCTGAAATTTTCTATACACGATTCTTTTGGATGACAATAAGATAATTTAATTACAATTAATAAAAAGTAATTGATTAAAACTAATTATATAAAGAATTAAATTTTATTTATATTTCCAGTTGCTTACAAAGGGAAACAGTTGAATATTGAAACCAGCAAATTAAACTATCCCTTCCTAAAATTGTAAGATATAAAATGTATGTTACGCAAAGCGTGAAGTTTGAAAGAAAACCCACGTTTAAAAACTCGTTTTTTACCGATGTTATAAATATATTGGATTTAACGTGTATCAGCCCTGCTATACGGCGGTTTCTTTTAAATTCAATAAGCTGCTGACCACTAAGGCCACCCGACCTCACCTCGTCAGATTTTTTTTTTTTTTTTTTTTTTTTTTTTTTTTTTTTTTTGTGGAATTATCTCTTTCCAAAGATGTCGTGCAAACATCTCTGAATTAAAAAACAAAATTATAACTGAAGAAATCTCGTCAATAACACCAACAATGTTGCGAAATTGTATCAAAAAACTTGGTTTGATGTGTTCATGTTTGCATTCAAAATGGTGCGAACATTTTCAACATTTGCTGTAAGGAATGATAATGTAAAAAATTTTAGTTAAATTATGCTTTTTCAAAAATAAAATTTACACAGGATTAAGTAACGTTGTGCATCTCCATTTCTATTTTACCGGACAAATAAAGTTGTAACAGTCCAATAGTGTTGGAAGCTGCCTCCTACTTTTAAACAAGGTTCGAAAAGTTATACTTCAATGTTACAATAGTTGCCACATCCGTCAGATTTAAGGGTGATAAGAAACCCCTACTGGTACTCTTTCAAATTGATCACCCTGCAGAATAGAAAAGCTTCTGTCTCCTAATCTGGGGAGTTTCAAATTCATTTCTCGTCACTTGACCGAGTTTTTAAGTTACAAGGTCCTTGTCCTATAATCCTCGTGATGCTCCAGTGTGACGTTAATAAAACCAAACCAATAAAATTCATTTCAGTTCTTTTTTTTTCCCAGATTTTTTTATTTATTTATTTATTTATTATTATTATTATTATTATTACTACATTTCATCGTTTTGATTTTTTAAAATCTGTATTTGTAACTCAAATCAGATATCATTCGTCCGTAAAGCAATTCACCAAGTTAAAATATTAAAAAGAGCTGACACATAGTTGAAGCTTTTTTTCCCCCCAATTTCTAAGTTTGAAAAGTTTCAAGATATTTCTTTTTCTTTCTTTTAAATTATTTCAATGAATATTCAAAAAGTATTTCATTTCTTGCATGTAACCATCAGTGATTAATAATGTATATTGATTCAGAAAGCTTTAATATAGCTCGAGTAATTCGTATGTTAAATATTACGTCTCAACTCCCTTTTCATGAAAATATTTATAATATACAGAAACATGTATTCCTTAAAAAATAGTAAAGAACCTTTTTGGTGGAACTCATTTTACCATTTTAGACTCGAGCAGCTCTAAAATTGACATCAAAATTTGAACAAACTCGATTAAATTTACTTCAACCCCCGTTTCTATATCCCTTTCCATACCCTAAAGAACTCTTAAATACCATCGTTGCTTTCTATTAATGAATTGAATATATCTTCCTCGGCACATCAATCACCATTTTTTCCCTTTTCACCCCATTAAGGCAAAGGTACGCAAAAGAAAATAAATTGCTATATCGAAAACGATTTTTCTATCCGGTATCCTAATTACATAAGCGGCAAGGGAGATGCAGTGAAAGAAATAAAACATCGCATTCGAAGATAAAATTCCACTGTATCAGACAGCTGCAGCGAAGTGATATTCAACAAGACATTTGACTAATGGGCACATATCGTTCTCAAAAGTAAATGTAGAGAGATATGGCGTCACTTAAAATGGCGCCATTTTGCTATCTTAGAGAATGAAATGCTGGGTATAGGATATAAAACTAGGTCAAATCTTAGTGGCTTGACTTTAATGTGGAGCAGATTTAATTTGGAGTCGCTAATGAAACAAATTGTGCGACTGACATTTGTTTGAAACTCAAAATCTGCATATCCTTATGTATCGTAATGATGTAAAGTATTATAGTTTCTTGATTTTTATTATAGCTGATTGGTTGATTTTAATTAAGATCGCTTAAGAGTTGTTCGAGGGCTATTGGTGACAAGCCTCTATAATTAGACTTTACTATTCCTAACAAAAATAAAAGTGCATTTTTCTCTCAGCATATTTAATCTTCAACAATTCCATGGAACATCTTCGTAAAGTTTAGTATTAAAAAAATTTCAAAGTAATCAAAAATTGTATCACCCCTGTTTTATTTCTTTCCATTTATTATGCCGTCACAAGTCAAAAAAACTTAGTCACTAATTTAATAATCGAACAAGGATGGAAATCAAATTTATTTTATTCGAATATTAGAGTATTCAAATTCTATATTTAAATAATGACTTATGTTGAGCGGAATAAAAAAATCAATTTCATAATTATTCATCTAACTGATACTGCCAGAACGGATCCGAGTAAGTACTAGACGTAATCAGGATCCTGTTACACATCTGTTCCCGGATGATTACTCCCTGCTAAAATCGAATCATCTTATCTCTTTCCTCTTATAAGTACATGTACTTTCGTAAGTACATGTCTGTTTGTTGCTCCAACCTTCAAATCTCTCAATTTCAATGAACCAGCCCCTACAAGTCCCTGAACCAAAAAATTAGATTCTGATACTGCTCATGAATTTACAATCGCCATGCTTCAATCAGTGTTTATTTTTAGCATTCTCATAATCTATAATACTTATTTGCTCGTTTAAAAATGTTACATTGACATTTTATATTTATATCGGGGGTTAATATTACGGATTGATAATTCTAAGCTTCCTGTACGTTGATGCGCACCTATTCCTGAATAGGTAACCATAACCGAAGCCCGATTTTCATCCAACATCCATCAATAATAGATACCTTTTCCACCGCTGAAATTCTTTTCCGTCACTTTCAACCCGCCCTGCAGCTGCGGTTACGCTCGTTAAATCTGTTGAGGATCAAAGTTCTGTCAGCGTGGTGGAGTGGAAGTTTGGAGAGAGGGATGCCAGGTCATGTGTCATCTTCGTCACTTGCCAGCGGTTCAATAAACAATCACGTTCCGCCCCCTTCCTTTTCCCTTTCTTTTTTCCTTTCTTTACCTACTTTCCCTCAGGGGAGAATTTCTTCATTGACTAACTTGAATACTTTTCTCATTGATACCGAACAGAAGATCTTATCTCGCTGGAATATAGGACTGAACCCGAATACCGTTGACCACCGGGACTCCCAGTTAGAAAGAAAGCTTATTACAACGTTTTTCTGAATTTCACTTGGTGTGTGAGTGTGTGTCATCAAATTTTCGATCGTTAATTTAACCAACTTCCCATCAAGCTAGAGCTTTGAAATTTTGGGAATCGTTCGTACTCGCCTAACAATGGAATATTTAGACGTTTGCGACAAGTTTTAACTAATATTTCAATAATTTTAATAAGTCAAAATATTCTTTCCTCTCCGCGCTTTTAGGATTGAGGAAAAAATTTCTTTCCCCCTCTGGGAGCACCGGGCACTCCCCACGCCGCATGAGGAATCGTAAACCTTTTGTTCTCACAAAGGGGAGATACTATCTGCCCTTTACTATCTCCGAGATAGTAAGGGTTGCTGACTTTTAGTCCGTAAACATTCACAAAAAAGAAAGTTTCCAATATTTGGCGCCATGTCTTATCACAATAATTTTTTCTGAATTCTGGCTCCCATTCTTTTTTTAATAGAATGACTTACAAACTTTCAAATGCATGTTTTGATTTTATGAGTATTATGAATTTTTTAATACTCTCACAAATGTCTCTTTTTAAGTAAATTTTAAAGTTAAAAATAACTAACAGTTTTAACTAATATTTCAATAATTTTCTCTAATAAACTTTGCCACCATAAAAAAACGTTGTTTTTAAAAATGTTGGTTTTTATATCGAATTATTTTTTAATTATCATGTGATTATTCCATGATAATATCGAATCATCTTATCTTTTTCTTCTTATCATAGTAAGCACATGTCTCGCTTTGTTTATCTAATCTTTCTATCTCTCGTTCTTTATAATAACTCTCCAAATAATAAACTGTTCGCAGTTTATAAATATTATCACATTAGTCTTGCTGATTACACTTCACCATTTGTAATCTAATTTACATAAGTCATTTACTAGAAAAAACTCTTAAATTAAATAACATAATGTAACTGTCCTAAAGAGGTTAGTTAAAGAGAAATATGATAAGTAGCAAAAGAAGGAAATTCGGTGTTATCAGGATAAATTTGCCTCCCCCCCCCCTCCTTTAAGTTTCATTTTCAATCGAACTAAATTGTTTTTCCCCCTAAACATCGAATATTTTTCCTCAATCTTTACATATGTCATATTTCAGACTTAGAATAATTCCTGTAAAAGCTGTCTTTGTCTAATGTCTGAGATCTTGCGTCTATCTCGGAACACATTTTCAGTCAGGGAAAAACTTATTCAGTAATTCTTTACAATTTAAAAAATTACATAAAAGAACCAATATTTTAATCTTATTATGTGGAAAACTCATTTAACATTACAGTATAGGAGACGAATTATGAAATGTATTTTACACCAAAATAAAATGAATCAATTCGAATAGATCTGAGTAGAAAAAATAGAATATAAATTAATTCCCTCTCCATCTTCTAAGTATAATTCCTTATCCCATATCTATCTATCTTTTTCGCATTTTAGTTGCTAAAAGTCGCCATGACGCTATTTGTTGATGATTTCAGCAGCTTTCAGAAATTTTGACGCATATGTGACAAATACTTAAAATTCCGAAATCTCTCGTCTCTCAGAAGAATTTTATGACCGTCGGGATCATTTTTCTGTCTCCCCTGCCATAACTTGACTTCCTCATTAGCATGTTAAGTCAACGTTTCGAAACCTTTGCGCTGCCTTTTCTTGTTGGGTTGGCTGGATTTTTGATCCAGCGCCCGCTTTTCTGCTCTGGTGATATTCGTTTCTTTGCAAGTTTAAATGTGGTTTCATGAATATTTCAGCTGTGTTAATTAATCACAGGAGAGGTCGTACGCATAAATATAAATGCAGGTACGTGTGTTTAATATAAATAAAGTAACCATTTATTAGGACTCATTATTTAGGAGTTTAAGTAAAATAAAGAATAGCCTTATTCAAAAAACAAAAAAAAATCTTAATTAACTTATACAAATGCAGTTGAAGCCCGTTAGCATGCTGTTCAAGAACCCTCGCATTTGATTTACACATGCTGGAATTAGAATAACAAAAACTTAGAACTATATTGGACACTTATGAAATAATATTTCTTAAATTAAGACTTAGAATGAATCAAATTAAAATCAAATAGAAAACGTAGGGTAAACAGAATAATGCAATCGCGAATTCCTTTAAACATATGCGTCACTTTTTTCCGTAAAAGCAAAGGATTTGCGAAAAAAATAATCTCTCATAATTTAAGTGAAAAAGCTATATATTTGCAGTCATCCGAAGAAAGGGGGGGAAAGTCCTGAATATAATATTTCTAATTGTAATTTTTTGTTTTAAATAAATTTAAACTTTTGCTGTACTTATGTAATCATTAAGAATCAAATCGTCATTGGTTCGAACTGGAGGATACAGATTCTGTCCGTAATATTTATTGATTAGCCCTTTTATCTTAAGTGTGTATTTATCTAATGCTTAAGAATAGCATCCAAATTTATTACATATTTTCAGATTAAAAAAAAAAATACTTCAATATTATCCACAAAATCAGAGTTCACATTAATTAGAAAACAAGATATTTTAAGGATTTTCTTTGATATATATTTTAATGATTTTTAATGATATTTCAAGGTATTTCTTAAAATACAAAACTAAATTTTAGAATAATTTTCCTTGTTAAAAAAGTATTTCGCTATTAACATCTAGATACACTTACTTCATACTGCATAGAAAACAAGATATTTTATTTTATCCCAATACACAGAACTCAAATTTAGAATGTTTTTTAAGTAAAAAAGGGGACTTTAACATTAATATTTTACTCTGTTTGAACCAATCAATTAATTCTTGTTATATATATAACAAAAGTGACCTTACATACCATTTTAGATAGCGTTAATAAGATAATACCATAAGATACCATTATTCCTTAGTACAGATTCTGGATGCAGAAATGTGCCGTTTTCAGAATGAGAATTAACCCGCTTTACATTTTTAAAAAGTTGTGAATAATCAAGGAATTCGCCCCTCAGGGGGCTCATCTACCTGAGATGAGTACGGGCTTCACAACCCCGAGGTACCTCAGTGATCTTTTTCTTCCTCTTCTTCTCCCCCCTCTTTTTTTCCTGTCATGTGTTTTGCTTCGGGGGGTTTTCCGCTTGATATTTCGTGATATCGGGCGGAAAACAGTTTAAACTAACTTAATTTTATTTCTCATTAGTGATTGTGTTAACTCTTGTGTTTAAAAAAAAAAATGAATAAAAATATTTAAAAATAAAAAATAAAAAAATTATTTGTGGTGTCTCTACTAAAACACTAAAACACACCGACGGCGTATCAATGCCGATTTCCTGCATGCCTAGCTCTGGCAATACGGGGCCCCAGTACCCCTCATGCGGAGGTACCTAGTGGGAGACCGCATGGGCGTGATTGGAAAAGGCCCTGGTTAGAGAAGGGTGTGCGAGGAGAGGAGTTGAGTGCGCCGTCGGTTACAGTTTTGGAATGTCATCCTTTAAAATGTTCCCAGAGGGAGAGCCTTGGTTGCGTGTGGCTGGATGGTGTGACCTCCCTCCCATTGTGAGAAATCCTCCTCGGCTTCGGCCTTGGACCTGTGCCTCTGCCTGGGCACGTAATGGGGCAGTTCACATTGTCCGGCTGGAACGAATCTCTCCGGAGGTTACTCGTTTCCACGTTAGGAAAGGGTGGGGAAATGGGTCTGGCGGGGACCCATCGAACTAGAAGTCTGTCCGTGAAATTTTTTTTTTCTAAAGGCAAATATGGTGACAACTGAAGAAAATTCGATTTTGGCTCCCAAAGCTGTTAAAAAATTAAATAAATCAAATAATGAATCATGGGCTGATCGTGTAGAACGTCAATTAGAAACTGAAAATATAGAAAAATCAGAAAGTACAAATAATAACTTTAGATTCTTTATAATAAAAAGGGAAACCGACAATTTTACTACCATATCTCCCTTTTTGATTCAAAAGGGAATACAGGGCATGGTAGGAACAGTTAAGGACATAAAGAAGCTACGTTCTGGGGACCTATTAATCGAGGTATCAAACTCAAAACAAGCACAACTTGTAATGAGTATGAATACTTTAGGACCTTATTCTGTAACGACTTCACCACATAAAAATTTGAACTACTCTCGTGGCGTAGTATCCTCAAGGGATTTGGAAAACGTGTCGGAGGAAGAGATTTTGGAGAATTTGCAGGACCAGCTGGTTTGTGGTGTCCGGAGGATTACGATTAGGAGAGATGGTAAGGTGCTTAACACCCAGCACCTCATCTTGACCTTTTCGACTCCTACCCTGCCACAGACAGTTCAGGCCGCATATGACAGCGGAAACGCCAATCTTGTTAAATGTCTGTTTGATTTTTCGTTCAATTTATATTAATACTTAACCCATGGTTTAGTAACTATGCGGGTTCCGACTACCGCAAGTTGACGGGTCATTCCTTTTATCGGACCACGTTAGTTGAATGGTTATTGCCGCTCAATTATATTTGTGATGTGAATGGAAATGGTTAATTAAATGAAATGATTCTTTTAATTCAAAGTAGTTGAAATTATGGGTTAATAAATGCATACCTTTGAGATCCAAATTGTATTGGTATGCACATTTTCCTAAAATTGATTTACTATATTTTCTATTTGAAAATGTTCCATAAACATCTCCATATTCTTGGAATGTTGTGTGGTAAATAAGGAATTAATTTACAATTTGAAACGAAAATTCTTTATTATTTTTAATTTATTGATAGTGTTCCTGATAATATTATCGATAAATGATAAATAATTAAGAATAAAGAACATTTTGAAAAGGATGAAATGAATAAGGAATATAAAAATTATTTTTGTACTTCAATAGAAAATCTCAGGAATATTTCCATCTTTTTCAAAAATTAAATGTCGTGCTAGAATTATATTATGCCAAAAAATTAAAAGGAATTCAGAAACATGTCGAGTAAAGCAATATCAAAATTACTTACGTGTTCTTTTTATAAAGTATGCCTAAAAGGAAGTTAATTTCTGGGAAATTATTTGCAAGACGAAGATGATGGCTTCACAATTTTTGTCCCATTTTCTGTCATTTTTTGGATTTTTGCTCATATCAAGATTTTACATTATTGAATAGGATGAAAACATTTAATTTATGATGAGTGTTTTATTTTATTTCAATGCACCACAAATTCTCGAAATACTATTTTAAAGGAAAATAACATTTTATTGCGAAGCGTAACATATCCAATAAATTTTAACGATAAAAATAGTATCTGTTATGTCAAAATTTTTGATAAGTTAATTCAATCTTTATTATCACCGTATTATTTCCACTTGCTAGAATCAACAAGACCGGGCATTTTAATTGGTGAATAAAAGAACAAACTTGTCCATTCAACTTTTAATCCGATAAAACTTCTTGATAATAACAATGCTTAATCTGGCTTAATAATCTTCATACATCATGGCCATTCTTTAAGCTTAAGAAACATTGTACATAACACTTCTTTTGTTCTAAATTTAAACAGGCAGGGCCGGCTCAGTTTTCCGCTCTTTAGATAATAACACGGAAGAATAGAAAAGGCTTTCCTCCGTACTATGCAAAATAAAAATAAAAAATGCGTTTATTTATTTTTGGTACGATGTTTTCTTGTACTTTTAAAATATTCCTTCACGCTTGTTTGTTACGGTGGCATGGAGGTTCGTTAGGGACTTGATTGTTCGGAGTGAAGAAAGCTGTGCATAACTGCTTTTGAAATTAGGCGTTGGATTTCATGCTTCAGTTTTATGGTCTTGTGTAAGCAATTCGCGTTGTTGCTTAGAATCGTCTTATTTTTGCTGGTTAAAAATTGTGAAGCTCGGTTCTCTTTTTATATTTATATATAATGCTGGGTGGTGACTGTAAAGAAACTATTTTTATATGTGTAGGGAAAGAAAATAAAGTGGCGTGAAAAATTATTACTAGAGAACTAGAAAAACCCGGATTTCTTAATGGATTACGAGTTTTTAAAAATGGTGAGCTTTTTTTTTTTTTTTTCCTTTTGTTTCGGCTTGTATGAGAAAATATTCTCAAAAGCAGTGACGTACTCAGAAATTAATGTTGGGGTGAGGGGATGCATATCAACATTGCCATGAAAGTGGCAATTTCCTTAGTTTACAATTACCACTTGGTAATAAATATATCAATCTTATTCTGCCTATTTAAAATTGTTCAATAATTGATATAATTTGTATCAACTTAGAAAAATTACAAAAATAAAGATAATTTAAGAAAAATAATAAAGATATGAAAACAAAAATTCCTATTTACCAGAATCATTGAAAAACCAGATAAAAATCATTTCATTAAATTGGGGAGAGGAATAGTTACAAAGATACAAGTATAATGAAATGAAAAATTCTATACTTATTTGTTTTTATAACGTTATATTTATTCTCCATTTTTGTTTTTGCAAAATATTTAGGACTTCTTCTGTGGACGATTCAATTCGGCAAAGGAAATTATCCGAAGACCTGTGCTATACACTCATAAATAACTGTCTGGATGAAAAGAATGCCTATTGTAAATCTTTCTCAGGAAGCAATTGGGGGAAACGGGGAGGAAAACTTTTCTATAGTGATGCTCACCTTTCTCTTCGTCTGTTCATTATAACCCATAGGGACATTTTCAGAGAAAGCAAAAACAGTTCTATTCTTGTGTCAGGAACTGGTTTTCTCTTCATAATGAAAAAAAAGAAGGAAAAAAAAAGTTCATTTCTACTTTTTACATTTTATAACATCCATAGTTGTGTAATTAAGAATTTCCCTGAAATATTTCAAATTGGAGAAAAAATCTTGGTGGGGGTGCATATGTCCCTTTGCACCCCCTCCGAGTATGCCACTGTTCAAAAGTAAACAATAAATAAGTGTGAACGTGTTATTGGAAATCATCCAACTAATAATTTCTGTTTAAATTCATTTCCTACTTTACAATAATAATAATGTGTTAAAAATTTGTTGAAAATTGTGAACAGTTCGAATTCTGTCTTGATGTTTTTGGTTACCACAGACGCTAATCAACGGCAAGATGGTATCACTGACCACTTTTCAAAATAAGAAATAATTTGCTGTCTCTGAAAGAATACCTCTCTATGCCACATTAAAACTGGTTTAGTGTTTGTAGATGAAGAGAAGGGTGCATTCCTAAAATATTCATACCCCTAAAATTCAATTTGATTTTCATGGTACCTTAATTATTTTTCTTAAATCACCTTAACTTTTAAAATTTTTATAACGTGATAAAATTGTATCAATACTTGAACAATTTTAAATAGGAGAAATAAAATTGATATGGTGTACTTTTTTCCAAATGGTAATGCTTCTAAAAATTCTTTCTGTCATTGCAGGGACGATATGTGCCTCCCAAAATTATTTTCTGGGTAATCCAACGGTGCCTTATAAACTATTAATGTAAGCATACGCATCATTTTAAATATACTTTTTTTTTTTTTTTTGGATTGATCATGGTGGTGTCTTTTACAGAATTTAATTTTCCTTTTCTTTTAACGCAACATATCTTTCATGAGAATCCTGGATTTATTTATGTATTTGTGACACGTATTCTGATTTTGTATGTAAATTAAATATACAAATTGATTTGTTCGAATCAAGAAAGAAGTGTGATGTCATACTTTAAGTGGGTATGCTATTAAGAATTAATTTTGCTATTGATTTATCGTTTTTTGTGTCAGCAGTTAAATGCTAAATCAAATTATGTTAATTTTATGTTTATGATTAAGCTTTTCTCATGGGCAAATCAGAGCCCTCGCACTTATGTTATATTTACGTATGCAAATGAAACATCTTTTTATTCAGTTTATTAAAAGAACAATTATTCCATAACCTACTTTATAACAACTTTTAATATGATATCATTATCTTTTATGGCCTTTCCCCTGAAATATGTATAAGTATATACCACATTAAATCATGGCCGCGGTAGCCTAGGGGTCAAGGTCACGGACTCGTGGGCAGTGTTGTTTTTGTTGAGTTGTGGGTTCGAATCCTGATGCCACTGAAGACCCTCCGTGCTGATGCAAGTTAAATGTGATCCAGCTCCCTCGTCTTCTCGTTGGTTCCTCGTGTTGCTTCTCAGTGCGACGTTGTTAAATAATCACCTCATTAAAATCTGATATATATATGTATATATAATGTAAAGTGCTGAGTATAATGTAAGCTCTGAGTGTAGAATTAATACTGTTTTACGATATTATCACTTCGTACGTGATCCCTTGAGCATTCGAGTTGGAATTGGATTGCAATTGTTTCACTTTGATTACTCTTGAGACATATATTATGCATTTCTCTTAGCAGTTATTGACTCAGTTTCCTGCGTGTGTCCCTGAGGTGTAATCCTATCCTTTCTCATCTGATCTGTCCAGGAAGTTAAAATCAAAGGGCGATCTGGGTAAAGAACTAAATTAGTTGGTTCTGATAGAATTAATTTTAAAGTAGCATTGTGCTACTGCGAGGATATCAGTTGCATTAAAAAGTAGCTTTGAATTAAGATAGTACATGTGTTTTGGGATTTGATTTTTTTTTTTGAAATCTTTACTTAACACATTAAAACCCCGCATTGATCGCGTAAATTTCTCCTGTGGGAACAATTTTTGTTTTTTTTCCCCCGGGATACTTGTTAAAATTGGTTTTTTATTATTATTAAATTGTTAGTTTACACATATTCGTTGTACTTTGGTTTTTTTAATTGTTTATTTTCGTGCCCATGGGGCAGGGGACCAAAAATTGAAAAACGTTTCAATGTGCCCTGTCCACATCAAAGTATGTTGTGCCTTAGGACCAAATGGTCGGCTATCAAATGCAAAAACCTGTATAAAACGTGCCCATGGGTGAGAACACGACGCTAAAGAAAGTGTAAAATGTCTTCCGGTGGGAAAATCGCTTGCAATGTGCGAAAAGTATCTTTTAAATGGTGATTTAGAAGGATAGAAGAAAGAGCTGTATTAATTATTTTATTTGTTGATTAAAATTTTTGGTGTTCGGCATATATCGAAATTTATACCATTTTTGTTAAAAATAGAAAGATTTTGATGCTTCTATTCATTCAAAAAATTATTTCTTCATATAAAAAATTCTTATCTAAAATTCATCTATTAATAGTTTCTGAACACATTTTTACTCAATATTTTAAACCAAAAATATGTGAGTAAGGTTAAATTTTATCTCCTACAGTACGAGGTAATTTGCTAACCAGGCTTGCTTATCTTCATGAAAAATTGGGGGGGGGGATGAGATAATTGACTCTTTTTTTTTTTTTTTTTTTTTTTTAAATCTCGAGTCAGTTTTTTGTTCAAGAATTTCATTTACGTGAAAGTGCAATAGTGATAAATATGTGTACTCTCTTAAGTAATTTTTAAATGACTTGTAAATTTATTTACAGACGTATTTAGATTGGAAGAAACGTAGATGAGTGCTATTCCTATCCAGTCCCAGTATTTTTAAGAATCCGTAATGTGAGGATTTTAGATTTTTTAGGGGTAGTTATTTCTTAAATGTGAAACATGACATGATTCCTTTTTTGTTGACTCGTGTAATATCCAATACATTTCTATTTTAATACATATAAATGAGTTATGGAAATTTTCGATTTTTTTTCTTCAGGCCTTTCAAAAGCATATAAAAAAAACTTATTTACAAAATTTACTGGACTTAGGCATGAAAAAAAGGGGGAGGGGGAATATCCTTTGATTTGCTTAAAGATAATTGTTATTTATCTCGTAATTGTGTGGTTTCTAATTAAATGCTTAGTGTTAAATTGTAGGGTTTTATTTCTAGAGTAAAAAAAGAAGTTTTTTAAACGTAAATTAATTTTTTTTATCCAACCTTGCTATTTTTAATATTAATGAAATAAAATATCATTAATAGTATCCATACATAATTACAGCGAACTTTTTTGTTTCTTGAGGAGTATTGTTGTTATAGTATATACTTTACTGGTGTTTAACATTAAATTATAATTGTGTTTACTTTCTATTTATTGTCTTCAAAGTGAATTTAACTGATCAAAAAAATAACATAATAAATTCTTTAAAACCTTTGCATCAAATGTTGCATAAAAAATATTTAAAGTTCATTTTGTTCATCGCATGTGTTTCCAAAATTTTCAGAATGTTCCAGGTGTCAATAATTTTTTTTAAATGATAATTCTAATTATAATATGTAACCTGAATGCGTTTTAAATTATTACGAAATTAGGTTCTATGAAAGTTTGTTTAATGTTTCTCAAACCAGGATCGGTCTGAATGCGGCGCAAAGCGTAAAAGAGCTGTCCGTAAATAATATAATTGTAAATTAATCCACACTACGCAATAATCTTCTACAGTTACTTGAGAAAGATTTAGAAATTTAAAGTCTTGTTTTCATTGGCGACCTGATAATCTGGTTGATTGAGCAACGCCCAGGTGGACCCTGATTTTGAGACACCATTTCGTCATCGAACAAAATGGTAGGGTGTGGAAGGTTGGACACTTTGAGACTTTTTTCGTCTTTAAATGTATAACTGCAGTTTGTAACCCATTTTCCGATAGTAAAAAGTATCAATGTTGTTGTAAAGTGTAGCTTGATTACAACACCAAATATCCTTGCATAATACTGAGTACTTTAAATTCAGAAACGTTCTATAAATACTCTCATTTTCTTTTTAATTCGAAAATTAGAAGTTTATTTATGGATTATCATATTGGAGAGGAAATGTGTAATATATTTTGTATGAAAATTCAGATTGCAATAAATAGTACTTTAAAATTTGCACTTTTATTTAATGTTTAAGTCAATACTATGATATTTTTCCATCTTTTAAAATTGTGCCCGTTTTTGGTCTATTTCTTTAACATAAGACGAAGAAAGCTTTCGACAAAACTAGGCTTCAAAGTCTTCGCAGGCGTGATTTGGAAGTTGGAAGAATGACGTAACACTTTGGATGTCGCCCTCTACAATAGACATTGGCTCAAAATTATGAAATTCGTCACCAAAACCCCGAAATAGAACTCATAGAGCGAAGTTTATTTAACAAACCAATCACATGCTTGTCGTATCTCTTGTTTTTGTATTTTATTTATACTAGTTTTTTTTTTTAATGAAAAGGCTAAACAAAATATCCAAAAAAAGTTAAAAATAGAAATAAGCATTTTCATTTAATCATTCTTGTTTGTTTTCCGAATTTCAACTAGCTGCAGTGCTGAATTCTTCGTTTAGTATTCTGCAGCTCATTTACTCAGAGAGTACACATTCCACCTGATTCTTTGCAATTACCAAACAGAAAACGTGTCGTAACCCTTTTCCTATCTCTTCCTCCATTACTGTGTAAACTCGATTAATGAAGAATTAAATTCTCCATTTATTTAGCTTACTAAATACGGTTACGCGAGCAGAAAGAATGTTTTTATACTTGTGCTTAATAAGATTAACTCCTAGATAGCGCAGGTTACCCTACGCCTCCAACATTTTTCGCTCGTTTGAAGAGGGAAATTTGGGAAGCCCTGTGTATTATTATCTTTCTGTTTAATGTGGAGATTAAGCTGATTAAGATAGAATTAAAATTCTTCTTCCTTTAGCTCAGCGTAAGATTACCGTAATGTCGTGGCGGATTTGTTAATGATGGCATTCACTAATGAGAATTGAGTTATTCTATGATTAAATTTTGTTCATATTCTGTTATTAATTATGGATTTTAATATTTCTCCCTCTTAGAAGTTGTGGGTAATATCGCTTATTATCTAATGCTATTTATTAATGAGGTGTTCAGTAAAATTTTACTGTATTAAACTGCGTATTTCGTGAGAAGCAGAAAATACATAATATATGGATATTTTACTTGCGATGCATTGTATATTTACTCCTGCAAAAAAAAATTTTAAAAGGAAGAAATGTATTTTCTTTCAACTTGCTATTTGCCACTGAAGACATTCTATGTAGTGAGGGTAATGCACATTAAATCTATCGAAGATCCTAGTCCTTCCTTTAGCTTAGCGTGGTAGTTTGGAGGGGGGGGGCAGCTCAACTGTCATCCTCGTCATTTGACCGAGGCTCGAAATTACGAGGTCCGTTGCCAATGGCCCTCGTGTTGCTTCTCAGTGTGACTTTAATAAAAATCATCATCATTCAACTTGCTATTGCAAAACAATGATTACAGTTTATTCTTTAAACTAAACTCTGTTATTGGAAATAACTGTTATTATGAAGCTAAATCATACATATATAAACTATAATTTTTGATTTTCCGGTTTCGTTATTCGAAAAGTTTGCGAAATTTCTATATGAAAGATATGAATTTACACTTGTAGCATTTTTTACAACAAGGGCCTTTTAGTTAATATTGTAATATTGACTTACTTTAGTCTGTGCTCATTAATAGAATTTAAACTCATTTTGGTTAATAATTTGATCAAAGCGATAAAGACATAACGTGAATTATATTTATCATTTATTTATTTTTTCATAAATAATAGCGGTTTTTTTAAAAAAAAAAATATCATTTTGATATTTTAATAAGAAAATCTGTATCTTACTCTACTGTTCAACATAATTACCTCCACTATTAAGGCACGTATCATATCGTACATCAAGCTTCTGATTTCCACCCTCACAGAAATCTGCAGCCTAATGGGTAACCACTGCAGCACTTCCGTTTTGACATCATCATCCTTATCATGGCGCTGACCGCCTGAAAGCTTTTTCAAGTGAAAGAACAAGTGATAATCACTAGGCGCCGGATTGGGACTACATTGAGTGCGGTCAAATTGATTCCGGCCATATGATGCGATAAGATCTTGGGTTTGACATGCCACGTGTGGCCGGATATTGTCATGCAGTAATAGAATTCCTTTACTGAGCATGTCGCGCCTTTTGTTTTTATTTACACGATAGAGTTTAATCAAGATGTTACAATATATCTCAGAATTTATTGTGTCCACCCGAGGCGAAATTTCCACGAGCAACCGCCTTTCCCCTGCCTATCCCAAAACAAAGTGCACGTGACTTTGCTTGCTGAAATTGCTTGTTTGAGCTGCATTTTTGCGTGATGTTTAATACTCTCATTCGCATCATTAAATGCTTTCATTCGTTTTCTTACAATTCCATTTCACTGAGTTTTCTCTTTGCACTTCATTAATCTACGGTTGAATTTCGGCTCTTTCACGTCTTTTGCATGCGGAAAACGAATCACAACGCGTATTTCACAATAGGGGTATTTTCTATTGTGTGAGGTATTTGAAATGCTCACAAACAAACATAAACACAGATAATGTTTCCGTGCTGGCATCTGTGATTAACAAACAAATATGGGGTACTCAGTGCATCTGTTACGCTTGCTGACAATAATGCTGCAGCTGTCATATTTAAAAAAAAAGTGCTTACTCAAAATAGCACGCCTTTATTTAACTATATTATGAAGTAATGAATGACAAAAGAAATTCATTCACTTCCTCTTACTCTTCTAACATAAAATGCAGACTATCTCGGTAATCCGACAAATTTCGGACCACATCACCGCCGGATAGAAGGAAAATCACGAATAAAGACGCATTTAATTAGGAAAAAGTACTTATTATAAAATTAAATTTAATATAATATTCTCAAATAAAGTATAAAACATGAAATAAATAAAATTATAAAAAATGCTTTGTTTGGTGTTTATAGGTTATGTATTCCACTGAAGTAGAAGGTATAAAATAATTTTTATGGAATAATTTTCCCGTATAAAAACGCCGGAATAGTGGCAGGCCCGAATATGTGAAGAGCCGGATTATAGAGGGAGCACGATACTAAAAATTAATCAGTATCATTATAGGACGTTATACCATTCTGCATAATTTTTCAAAAACTCCAGATTATCATTCAAATACTGATTTCGAACTCGAGGCTTGGACTTAGCACTGAAACAATATTCCAAGAAGAAACTTTTGAGTCTGGTTGGAATGATACACATCCAATAACTAGTCTAGAATTAGGTAGAATTCTGAAAATAGTAACTTTTGATTTAGTTCCTTTTGTTTGAGGATAAATAGTAGCTGATAAATGTTTAAAACAGCTTAAAATATTATTTTAGTTTAATTAATATCTTTCTTGAATAATATCAGTGCTATTGGCAAAGAACCTTCACAATTTTGAATCGTGTTCAAGAAAGCAGAAAGATACCCTAGCTGATAAATCACGCTCCCAAATTCTATGCCATGTGAGGACTTAGAGGCCCATTTTCATTTAATATTTATGTTGCATAGTTTAGATTTGATAAAGGAGACAGTATATATATATATGTTATATATATGTTATATATATATATATATATATATATATATATATATATATATATATATATTTGGATAACAATAATTAAGTTTATTTTCACAATTAAACAATTACTTGTAGACCTATGTGCAATGATAGTAATAAATACCCTGTACACATGAATAACATAAAAAGCGACAAAAAAGTTTTTAACGAGGGGGAGAAGAAACAAGAGTCGCCGGGCACGAACCAAGCGCAGAATTGCGTGAATTTTTTGATTGTGTTTGATTATTTATATACGTATGTCGTATTGAGAAGCAATACTAGGGATATTGGCGACTGACCTCGTAATTTTGAATCTTGGTCAAGTGACGAGGATGACACCTGAGCGGAATCCTCCCTTTCCAAAATTATTCACTACACCAATGAGGAGACTTCGAATCTCGAGAGATTTAACATTAATCAGCCCCTCTACACGGCGAGTGGCATCACGAAACAACGACGCCGGCGAATTTGCGCCCATGACCACGAAGCTATCGCCATAAAATCACGCCACACACAAAAAAAAAACTTAGCCTCTATTTTTCGACCGGGGGAAATTTGGTGAAATCGGGTTTTGAATTCATGGTTTTTACCTGAATATCTCCGGCTACGCACATCACGACGACCATTGGCTACTGCGGCCACTACAATAAATAATTAATTAACTTTCTGGCCAATTTTTGTATAGTTCTTATGTTACTGTAAATTTTTAACATTAAACAAAAAGAAATCATGCAAAAATTTCTAAACATCGTAAGTATAGGCATATGATTATTGCAAAAGCTAATTTAAAAGGGAGATAGGTATAACAATGCCTGTAAAAGCAAGACTGAAAGAATGGGGTAACTTATTGAAAAGGGTAAAGATGCTGCTGCAAATTAAAATAATGCATTTTTCCTTATCAAATGGTAACACGGTTTTCTACATTTTGTTGAAATGCATAGGAAACAACGCGTATGAGAAAGATTAGCTTTTAATTTGATTATGCTGAAAAATAAGAGTTTCATATGTATTTCATTCGGTTTAAAAAAAACAAAAAAACATTGTGCTATGCTCCAAGAAAGCGAGTAGTAAGATTTGATTATATTATAAAAGATCAATATTAAAAGCAGAGGGTGGGGGATTTTGTTATATTAATTAATTGAAAGAAAGCATTTTACGTCTTACAAACTCGAAATACATCTCTGTGAACATAGAATGGGTTGAGAATTTTACATTCAAATATCATTTCTGACAGGCTGGAAACAAAAGAAAACCACAAAAATATACCCAAATAATAATAATAAAAAAAAAAGATGCGAACTCTTTACTTCGTTTCCCAAGAGATATTAGCTATCCGATAAAAAACCAGAAGCATTGAAGTGAAATGGATGACAACAAAAAATATGATACAATAGAGACAAGAAAATATAAATGTCACTGTGTATTCAGGTAACAAGTATAGTATTGAAGCACCTTCTAACCATTATCTCCCTGCCCATTCAATAAAATCTTTTGTGTTGGAACTGTCTTGGTGATAGAACTATAAAATAGATAAAAGCTTTCTTTGAATAGCTTGGACAAACACAGACATGAAAGTTATTATGGAAATAATAGGTAACTCGAAAACTGACTTTCACGTTCTTATTCTATGGATAATAGTTGACTGAGAGAATTGTCCCTTATGTTATGATGTTTTTATTTGTTTCAGAAAACGGAATCGTGTCCTCCTCGATTTCACTAAAATACTAAATGGTAGTATACTGCGAATATAACAGAAAATAATTTTTCCTCTTGTTTAATTGCATGTCTGCGTACGCATAAACACCATAAATTGCTTATATGAAATATTGGCAAGTGTTTAAATTCATATAATAAGCAATTGATTTTATATGAGTTTAGCTTAATAGATACGTTTAAATTGTCTGGATTATTTTAAAAAATTGCCAGAGGTGTTCAATAAGTTTCTGTATTAGGAATGGGGTAGTTCGCATAAGTATTGACGCCCTTCGCATCCCAAAAATCGTCGCGCCACCACATTTCTTGCTGATAAGACCTTCCTCGCATTCTTTCTAGAAGGTTCTCCGTAGGCAACTCATTGTTTTGGCTGTTTCTTGGTTTCTGAGGTGCAATGATGAATCTAGGTCTCATCGACGGTGACAATTGGCTGTAATGCTCTCAGGGGCTTGCCTTCTTTAGATAGGTACGGGAATCGTGCCTCCGAGTTACATCCTAGAGATCTTTTTTCTTTTCGAAGATGTTTACTGTCTTTGGTAAATATGGGACACGTGGTTTGGGTACCCTAGCGATCTTTCTTTAATTACGATCCTCCTTTTTGTTACCCTGTTCATATTTTTCTCATTTTTTTTGCGTCTAGGTCACAGTTGCATCTTTTTTTTGCGCAGCATAGCCATATCTGGCGTTTGCGCCATCAAACTTTTCCATCACTCACAACTTCGCGTAAAATGACGATATTAGTTCGATGCGGTGTCTGCCAAATCAAAACTGACCTATGAATCAGTATGAAATTTTTTTTGGCGACGTTCAACACATGATTACATGCAATGTTAACGTTAACTCTCATTTGCAACGCCTTCTGTCCTCAAAAATATTTTCAACTGCTCTGGTAGGTGTTAAAAATCCTAAGTTCTTAATGAGTTTTTATTATGTTATGCTGGAACACACGATTGCGTGACGATTATGACATTTTAGGTAATATCTGCCTCCTAATTTCCATACCACTTCTCTTCAGTTTTCAATCTAACATATTGGAACTTACATTATTCCCATGATGGTTTTCTGATGGAATCAGAATTTTAAAATTGCTGGCCACGAAATCTGCTGCAATGATTACTTTTTAGAATTAAAAATTTCAAATGTATTTTAGTGTTAGAATGTGCTTTCATTAAAAAAAAATTCTTTTTAATGAGAATTATATGAAGAGAAATTTTGAGTTTCCCAAACATTCAAATTTTTCAAACTTTCCAATATTTCGTTGTATTTTTTTTAAAAAAATTAAGCAAAATAACTGAAATTTTCCAGTTCCAGTGAGTTTGAACTCCAGTATATCGAAGATTTTCTCTTCCCCGTTTCGAATAAATTTCAAACATATATATTTTTTAGAGCAATATTCTTTGTATCTTCGAAATGAAACATTTACATTATTTTCAGTTAAAACTGAATGTAGAGTACAATTCTTTTTTTCTGTTCCTTTTGAATAGGACATAAAAAAACCAGTACATGAATGCAAAAAAAT
Source organism: Nephila pilipes (assembly GCA_019974015.1). Lineage (NCBI taxonomy): Eukaryota > Metazoa > Arthropoda > Arachnida > Araneae > Nephilidae > Nephila > Nephila pilipes. Next base: position 1,397,355 of record BMAW01009785.1, on the reverse strand, counting down.
TCTGTTTTTGCTCTGTACACTCTATTAAACATATTTTTTATTAATTAAATAGAATATGCATATTTTCAGGTTTATCTCTTTTAATTTTCTGTTAGTCACGCACGTGTTGGTCCCCCGCCCTTTTTTTTTTTTTTCTCCTACTGTACCATCTAAGTGCTTACTTAAAGTAATTATGTTTCACATTTATGAAAGTGCTTTTTCATATTTTTTCTTATGGAGTTTATTTATTTTTACGGCATTATATTTTTTTGTACTCTAGAGATGTTTTCTGCTTTTATTACTGTTAAACTTTTTCACTGAGTTTCTTTATCTTTTCCTATTTTAAGTGCAGCTCATTTTTCGTAAAGTGGACTTTTAGTGACATTCCAAGAAATAAAGTTCGTAAAATGTTATTATGAATATTAAATGGAGTATATGTACACACACAAAAATATGTTATTGCAATTTACGTCTATATATAGTTTCTTGCTAACATGTCATTTATTAGAGTAGATTGGATTAAAAAGATATATTTATACTAATGGGCTGCATATGATTTTAAAATTACTACTGTTACTTTAAAAAGCGTTTATTAAATTTGTTATTAATTACCTAAAACAATAAGATTCAAGTTTATAAATTTTATCTTTTATTTTCTGTGTATGAATCTTCGTTATTCATTTTAAATGAATCATTTATTGAAATCAATACGAATATTATTCGAAACATTGCCCTTTGATTTGCACATCCGTAAAATAATTTCGTGCATCAATGTATCCAGATTGAAAATTTCTCTTATTTCATTATTAGTATTATGTATTTTACTTTATTCATTTGAAACATTTATTCTGAAAGATAAGTTAATGTGTTTAAGGGACCCTAATGTTCCAATCTCTTCTTTTACACAGCTTTAAAAATAAGATATGTTGCATACGAAGAAAAAAAATTATTTTTAATAAAGTTTTCTTTAATCAAAACATATAACGATACTTTAGTTTGTCTGTTAAATCAACAAGTCATTTTAAGTATTAAATTCAACTATTAAAATATTTTGTAAGGTTTCTTTTTATAAATAAGTATCTTTAAAAGGGGCTGTAAAGAGATCTTACGGGAAGCAGTTAGTATAAAGTCTTAAATTTTATCAAGTGTCTATATTTTTTATTAGAAAAAATGTGACTTACAAAAAATCCCTTAAACAAAGTCAGATTTATAACTACATTGTTAGTTGAAAAGGAATTCATGCTTCAAGAAAAATTTCAAAGTAGTATAGCTTTTGCGATAAAAATTCAACTTGATACGTTTCGTCTGCCAAACAAAAATAATGCAGGAAAGGGTGGAAGAAACCAAAAGAAAGTATGTACTGTATGTTATCCCTACTGAGCTGTTTTGGAGTGGTTGCCAATTTTTTAACAGTTAGAATGTAGGGAATGATATTTTAGAAATTATTTTGAATTTAAAATTTCAAGAAACAGTTCGTGATAGAAAAGGAATCTTCTATTTTTGTAATTCAGTTTTGCTAGAATTTTATGTTCTCCAAATGCTTTTCTTTTTACAAGAAGTTTTGTGTGTCTGTGTGGTTTTGTGTTAATTTTTTGATATTAAAAGTAAAAAGAGAGTTGTGTTTATTACTAGTTTTGTAATATTCATTTGAAAAATAAAGTATTATTTCAAAAAGAAAATCCTTTTTCTCGTCTTAAAAACCATTAAATGAAAATAATTATCTTTTTTCCCTCTTAAATTGTATGTATGTTATTTTCGGTGGGTTTTTTTTTTTTAAAGAAACATAAAATTAAATGCCTCTTGGCAATATTTTCACTCACAAAAAAATCTGAAAAAGAATACTCGATTGAAATTCTTTTATTTTTATTATTATTACAATAACGAAACGAGAACTGTTTGTCAAATGTATATGCTGTTACTTTAATTTCTCCTCTCTCTCTCTCTTTTTGTCGTATAAAAGAAGATTAACTAAAAGATTAGGATAAAAAAAAGTATTCTACTATGTTATTAAACACTTTTCCGAAATTCTTTCGTTAACAAGACTTTTATTGCCTCCGTTCATTACAAGCAACGGTCCAAACGCGAAGACTATTTACTGTCTAGAGAACACAATTTTCCTCATAAAATCCTAAATCTAAGAAATCTGATGAAAAAGAAACAGCGCTTACTGGCAAAGAAGTAAGTCACTAAAACACAAAATAAGAATAGAATGCTTCTTCTTTTCGAAAACTTTTTTATCCTTTTGAATTTATAGCATCCTTTTCAGAATTTACTCTTCTGTCCTGCTCAACGACCTTAATAAACGTTCTTCGTCCTACAAATGGCGCCGTAAGCTGGAACTTATTCAATGGAAGTTAGAAGGAAACGAGGAAAGTTTTCTGTGTATAGGAACACGTGCTGGAAAGCAGGTATCTCTTTATTAAATGGAACATTACTTGAGAAGTTAGCTTTGAAAATCTCAATTGTACCAAGTCCGTTGGTGGTAGTTCTTTTTCATTAAAAGTCTGGTAGACGTATTTTTCGTTGTTTTGTCGGTTTTAATGGAAGATTTTAATTGAAGTGTCGAGATGGGTTGTTTTAGAGAATAGGGTTTTCCTTGTAGATTTTGTTAAAAGATGTACCGTCTGTTTTGCTTTGAAAATAACAGTTTTTGGAAACGAGTCTGTAATTAAAACTTTCTTAAAATAGTGGTTTACCCTTTGTTCCCGCAAAATATTTTGTACAAAAATAAGGCAAAAGAGTTTTTGTTTCATTTAATAAGCACTGTTTTGTATTTCATAAATTAAAAAAAGAAGGATTGTACTCTCGCACACACAAAAAAAAAAAAAAAAAAAAATTACAATCATTCTGTAATCAGTAAACGTTGAGAAAAAAAATCGAGGACTCAGATTATATTTACTTTTCGATATATAGAGGTATTTTCTTATATATATATTTAAAAGAATTGTTACTATCTGGTAATAATTTAAGAAATAATTCATTAAAAATATTTTGGTTTTATTAAAAAAAAAATCACTGTTATTTTGAGTTTGAGAGAAGATACTTGTAATGAGATCCTTGAAGAAATAACAGACACAGAAAAATCATGAAAAGGTTTTTTTGCAACCTGATTTCTTCAAAATCATTTAGAATCTGATATATTTATTTCAAAGTTAAAAGGTGAAAAATAATGATATCAGAATCAATATACAGGATATGTAATAATATTGTGAAAATAAACTTGATTTCAGGGTGGGGGGAACTATTGAATGATTCTACTATATTTTGCATGTTTTTCTTAATGAATGGAATAGGATATATGAATGAAAAATAACGAGATCCGCTCGTTGCCCATAGTCATCATGTTGCTATAGTGTAACGTTTATGAGACCAAACCGATTAATAAAAAGAAGAAATTCTATAAAATCTTTTTTGAATTTTCGAACAATTTTAGATGTAATTCGAAATTACGAAATTTGTATTATAATAACTAATAAGAGATATTTAAGTTACCCTTTTCGTAATTTTCTTAGAATATGCAGCACTGAGACTGAAATATTCACTGTTTCGTCTGTAGCGTCTCTCTTCTACAAAGACGAAAGAAGTTAAAGAACATTAATAACTAGCCCGAGGACGAATCCCTTTTGACTTAGTAGTTAAGAGCACTGCAAAAGAAGACGAGGCGAATTTTCTTCGGATCGATAGAACTAGAGTTGGAATTGCCCCGTCACTCAAAGTCAACCAATATCTTCCGCCAGAGAGTAGAAAAATATCCTCCAATGTGGAAGGAAAGCACTTTGCCACACATATCTGAGCAATAATAAAATCAATTACTCCAGAGAAAATTTTGAAAAAATATACTTCTCCTGACTCATAATATGCTACGATTGATTTTTAGTCTGTAATTGTAAAAACAATTTGAAGATTTCATTAAAATTAACCGCACGAGAAATTAAATCAATTTGTAACAAAACAAATATTAATTAATATGTAAAAAATATGGATTTTTGAAAAAGTGAATATTTATATATAAACATTTTTATGCCTATCCAAGAAGGATTACATGAAGAACATTTATAGAATTTGTACTTATTAACTATTGAGCATGTTTTAATTCATTAACTATTGAGCATGTTTTAATTCAGTCGTAGCACAATAAAGAAACTTAAATACTTGAATTAGGAATTTGTTCATTTTCCAGGAGAAGGGAGGGAGATAACATTGGGATTGCGATGGACGTGCGTCCACTCAGATTCGCAATCAAGAACGAAGTGACCAAAAAAGTACTCTGTTTGAAAAATTTAAACAAAGATTATTCAAATCACATGGCATTAGATGAAGGGATATTTAGGTACTTTACGTGGCACTTTCAGATCGTTATTTCTAACGTGTAATTAGGAATGCATGGTGACGTTCAATAATCAGGAAAAGGCCATGCCTCCTAAAATTCCAGGTCCAAATGACGATGTCTAAGAAAACTCGCGTTTTATGCTCTCTATTACAGCGCCATCTAGCGGTTCACCGTTTGCTCTATACCTGTACGTTTCAGGATGAAAATTGCTTGTTAAGATGTTTTCTATCACACCTTAAGTTTTTGTCCGTGTGTGCGTGCGTGCATTAGTGAGTGAGTGAGTGAGAGAGAGTCTCTTTCTCACAATAGATATTTATTTGAATAACGTGATATATATATATTAAGAGCAGATTCACTAGGCTGATAACTTTCTTAAACACATATGTTTATATATTACATTAGAATATTCCAGAATACTGTTCTGGTAACGTAAGAATATTCTGGAAGATTTTAGAATTACAATAGGTAACAATTAAACAAAACTTCAATGCGAATTTTAATGTTATCAGTACTTGGGTTTGAACCCATGAACTCCCATCCTGTAGCGTTTTACCTCTGCGCATATAATATCCATATATATACACGATACTCTTGTAGTTCAATTTCACGTAAACAGGTCATAAACAATTTCAAATTCGTATTATTAACGGACTTATAGCCTACTAATTAGTCTAAAAAGGAATAGGTTTAGAATTTCTTCAGTAGGGAACATTGACTATGAATTAATGAAAACATTCTTAGGGAGGAGGGTGTGGGATCTTGAAAAAGTGTAAATATCATTGAGAATGTCACCCTTTATTATAACGTTATTTAAGATACTCTTAATGTTCTAAATAAATGAAATGCATTTTTAAATTTCCGGTCTGTTCAATGTATTTGTGTATTATCTAAAATTATTAACTATCACTTATTATCATCATAAATATTGTTCAAATATTAATATATATGTAATTATTTGTTTATTGCTGGGACAATGCATATGTATTTCTGTATTGCATTTGTGTGATGTCAATTATTTTTCTGCATAAATAACAGTTTTCATCGTTTGTGTATATGTGTGTGTTCTGAAAAAGATAATCCTGTGAAACTTTGTGTGAAATAATATTTTGGCAATGCTTAAACTTCGAGAGTTCAGAAGCCTAGGGATCCCTTTCTTAGTATAAGTAAAAAAGTAGAGTAATGTAAATATAAGAAGAAAAAAAGAAGAATGTGCCTGAGATTTTCTTAAATGGTCTTTTTTTCCAGAAAATATTACATTTCTTCGGTCGTTTATTTATTTTTCTTTGAAATTGACACGGGATTGTTATGAAGAATTTATCTTTCTCTGATGGCAGATACGAGAGCGGTTCAAAAAGTGCTTCTGTTTGAAGACGGATGGCATCATTAAGGTAAATTGTTGCTATCATTGGGTGCTGTCATCTATTAAACGGAATCGAAACAAGTTTTACATTAATTCATAAGTTTGTTTTGATATGGTTGTGATTTGCGGCCAAATCAAAATTTGATTGCGACCGCGTCGAGTTGTCACCGTCTGTGACCTGGATTCATCAAAATGAACCGGGAATCAGGCAAAAATTTTAAAAAAAATGGGTTACTTCTGATCAATCTGCTCCAAAAAAGGCGAGGAGGATCTCATAGGCCGGAAAAGTTATGACGAAGAACTTATAAGATGCGAAAGGCGTTATGATCACAAATTCGAGTAACTGAGACTTAGACAGCTGTCTAGTGAGTCATAATGCTTACTAAAAACAAACAATTTTCGATGTTACGAGCACAGTCTCTTGGAATTTCCAAGGACTTATTCAACGACCCTCGCAAATCAGATCTTTTCGAAATAATAAATTATTCTTGTGTGTTCTGTAAATATACACTCTTTTAAAATGCGTTCATTAAAATTTCTTTGTGTAGTCTTATTCAGAAAACGTTCAGATTCAGACGCGCCATATACTCGTATAATTAACTCTCTTACACTTCCTCCCTTTCGAAGTTGCAATGTTGGATAGACATGTTTTTTTTTCCTAGTTTAAAAATCTTACTTCAAAAGAAAATTTATATTTTATTTCACGCGGTACAAAACTCTCTTCATAGTTAAAATGACGGGAAACATGCATAATATCCCGCGGCGTATTTTGCACTGAACCAGAAACGTTCCGCATAATGTAAAGTTAATTGATTCCTGAATGGATTTATCCTATACCCAAAACCAAATTTGATAGCATGTTTCGCTGTTTAAATTGCAAAACCTTTTTGTCCCATTAGACCATAACCGACTATGGTCCTGCCGTATCACTCTTTGACCTATGGGCATATCCCTTATTCATCCCATTTTCAGCCCATCTGGTGCGCAGAATATTGTGGCATTTGAAAAATGGTTTCCTTCATTACCTTATTCATGAGAATGCGTCGTTTAAATATTCATGAAAGTTTCTGAATTTTTTGACACAGAAGTTTCTTGGTGCATGCAATATGTATGTGCGAGGCTCCTTTGCAACTTTTAATATATTTGGTTCAACTGTTTCGTCGAGATCTTTCATGCATTTCCCGCAAATGAAAGGCTGGATAGGTTAATTGTGTTCGAAACACACAAAAGACGGCCGACTTTATTGATCGTAATTAATTCCTGAATAGGCTCCGCTAAGATTGTATCCGTTGTTCTGAAAAAAAGGCGTCCTTGGTGCAATACATTCCTGATGTCTCGTAGTTAAAATTAGGAGGAAAAGCTATGTCCCGTCGCATAATATATCAATATATATATATATATATATATATATATATATATATATATATATATATTTATAAAGTTTTTATATGTTAAAAGGGGAGTGGATAAGAAAAAAAAAAGAATTTTTGAATAAAAGGATTTGAAAAGAATGAAAAGTAATTTCTATCGTGTAATTTTAAATGTCGGTGGCTCCAATTAATTAACAGTTCTTAGTTGTGAATCTCATTATATCTTGGTATTCAAGAATTAATATCTGAAATTTAGTAAATAAATAGAAATTGTTTGAATAAATACTGAACAAGATTTAGAGTGCATATTTCAAACTTTGAATTACTTGTAGTTGATACTCTTTTGGTAATATAATATATTTTTAAAATAACCTCGTTAAAATCGAGTTTTTTGAACATGGGTTTTCTTTCAAACTTCACATTTTGCATAAGATAATTTTTTGTACCTTAAATTTTAAGAGCAAAAAGGGACGTTGAGTCGAATTAAATTTATTATTTTTCAAAAAATTAATTTTTCATTAATTTAACAAAATAATAATTAACAAAAGAGAGTTTAAGCAATGACCCCATTCTTCTTGGCGACCATTTGGCGAGAAACTTGGCAGAAAGTTTAATTCTTTAAATAATTAGTATTAATAAATTAATTTTAATTAATTGTAATTAAATTATAGTATTGTCATCCAAAATCATCGTGTATAGAAAATTTCAACTCAGTTGGGTGCTATAAAATGTCAGAAAAAAAACTTTTAAAATTTTGATCCTGATATACAATGTTAGTAGACGAAAACCCATTAAAAAGGAGAGCATCGTTTTATTTAATTCCAAGCAACAATACATATATCTTACTTTTCATGAAAATTTCATTCTTTTCATTGTTAGAAGAAGAAAAAATATTTTTAATAATTTGGCATACTGTGAAAAATATAAAGTTTGTATACAGGGTTATTGATTCGTTAGAATTTAAAAAAGTAGTCTTTTTCAATGAATCTAATCATACTAAATAAAAAAATTATTATTAATGTTTTTTTTTTATTTATATTTAATATCTCCTTTTTGAACTTAAAATTGTTATGTATAAAGACCCGAATACTTTAAAATACTGTTGACTCAGTGTAGTTAGTTATTTCTGTTTTTCTGCATCAGATACCCTTTTATAAGTACTGTCTGATTCTGTTTTTAAATTCAATTATTAGGTATTGAAAAATTCCATTAGTTTAACATTTTCATTAATTTGCCAATAACTGACGTCTTTTGGTTACATTAATAGAAACCTATAAAGAAATATTCTTGAAAATAGGCATATTATTAATATTAAATATTTTTATCATGGCGAATTTCTTGATCTTAGCATTAAATAACTTTTTCTTGGTCCGTTAACAGGATTCATTCTTAATTTGAGAGAGCCACGAAGAAAACGCTAAAGGGAAAGGGGAATTGTGTTTTTTAAAAATTGCACGATTTTTTCACTGATGAACAGTACTTGAAAAAATGAATTCCATGTTAATTAATGAATGTGTTAATTATTTATTGAGGAATAACACAATATCTGATATATTATGACAAATATATATTCTGTAATTAATGAAATTTGTAAACGATAATTCCGTAATTAGTGTATAACACATAAATTAAGAAAAACACTTATAGTTGTGATTTAAAGGACAACATGTTAAAGTAACACCCAGCAGAACTTGTTTAGATTAAACACTGTAGCTATTACAAATTATAAAAGTTTTAACCATCAATGATTTATTATTTTTGCTTTAAGTTGTGAAAAAGGCGGTTCGTGTAATATTACGAAAAAGGTATGTGAAAGAAATGAAAAATCATTGCGAGATTTTTTCGGTATTACTTATTTATGGTGTTATATCTATTTAGCGACTTAAACGTTATCTTTGTAACAATATTGTAATGCTTATTCTAGATTTTTTTTTAAAAGGCATACTTTTTTTTTTATGAAAAAGGCCTGATATTTAAATGTGAAAACTTGGTACTTCAGAAGAAAAAAAACCAATTTTATTAGAAATATTAAATTAGAAAATTTCAATGAAGGCATTCTAATTTAAGAAAATTCGTTGTTTAGAGGAAGGATAATTGTAAATGCATTGAAAATCATATGTTAAGGCATTTAGTATCGAAAGTTAAAATTATTTGGCACATTTCAGAATAATAAAACTATAAACGACTGGTTGAGAAGTGTTAAGACAACATTTTTTCCAGTAACTTAATTCTTCAAGTGATTGTTTTCAGCTGTAAAGAGGCTTGCTTTATATTAAAAAGTATACAGATTGGGCAGAATGTATATATTCAAAAATAGACTGTAGAAAATATGTAAATTTTAAAAATATTCTATGTCTTGTTATGCGCCTGGTAAAGCGTAGCTAGAAAGAATTTTAAAATTTGATTATTAATTGAATTAGAGCATGTAAGAAGAGATTAATTTAAATTTCGTACACTTACCCATGTATTCATGAATTCGTGGACAAATCTATAAATCTGTCCATCTTTGAATCTCTAAGCTATCTATTTCAGAATCTGTCTATTTCTGAAAGCTGTAGACTTTTTAAAAAAATTCGATATTGAGGGGGTGGAGAGGATACTAGATAGTGCGGATGAAATGGTGTTTTTGTGAGAAAGCGATACTAAATCCCTTTAAAAATAGTTAATATATTTTTTTTTTCCTCGAATTCTTTCGTTCGGGTTTTTTTTTTTTTTTTTTTTTTTTTGAAACATTTCTTGAGATCTGTATTTCAAGATCAAATTTTCTGTGCGTCTGAAAAAATTTAGAAATTCATCATTTAAACCTAGGACCATCTCAGTTTGAACAGTTTTTTTTTTAAAAAAAAAATAATAAAATTCATTCATCCACATAGATAGGTAAGAGTATAAAATATTGTCTGTTTTTGACATTATAATAAAAATGGGAAAACTTTTAAGCTAATCCATCATTTTAAATGTCTTACTTTATTTTTCTATGAAAGAGAAAAAGTAGCTTTCTAAAGAAGAGAAATTCTTTCCAGAAGTTTTTTTTTTTTTTTTTTCTCGCTTTTATCCTCTAAATTCAATTTCTTTATCTTCCTCTGAAATTTATGAATGAACTTATTATTTTTCTCTCTTCCTTTTTCTTTTTGCAGTAAATCCCATTATTTATTCTCTATTCCCCCTACCAAAAAAAAAAAAAAATACAAGAAATGCGAGATAGAAGTTGTAACGCTAATTTTTTTCCCCTATCGATTTTCTTAAGAGAATCTGGTATTCTTATATTCTAATTTTTTTGTCCATGTCGAACAAATGATCCTATTACTCCTATGTCTGTAGATGAATCGTTGTCTTCAATGGTCATCGTGCTGTTTTAATCCATCAATGTCCTAACACTGATGTCCATTATTGTTATATATTTACATTTTAAGGCTCTTAAGCTAGTGAAACAATCATCAAATTGTTTGAAAAAAAACTCAATATTGTATTAATATCTACTGTAGAACCTTCATAATTGAACATTTCTGTAAATTTTGAGTTGGTTACATGGATGATGATACACAGTCCTAATTTCTTATTAATATAACTTCCACAAATAAACCATAACGAGTTCACTTTGTTACAAAGGATTTTTTTTAAAAAAATGTAATTTCTGCAGTTATTTCTCTTTTCATTATAAGCTCCTTTGCTACATATTAAATTAAATTTAATATGTTTAACTATTAGTTACAACTAGTTGAACTTGAAGACTAGTTACGAAGATTTACAAGTTGAAGAACATGACTAAAGCTGGGGCATGTCCTGAAGTTATAGTAGCTTCTTTTTAATCCGTCATTCGATAGTTTCCCTCATTTTGTAATTCATCACCGATCGAGTTGTTCGCTTTCAAATTTTTCCGTGTAAATTCGGGAGATTGTAAACCTTAATTACAAGGTAGCACACAGCGCTGCTCGCATGTTAGCAAAGTGTTTATCGTAACTGTAGGTTTTCATTGCAGTACTATGTTTGCTATTTTCTAAAAAGTTACACATCACGATTACATAATATTTCAACTGTGTACATGCAGTATAACATACAGTAAATTGTTCTCGAAATCCATAAGGTGTTCTTAAAGTGCTAACATACTAATAAGCGTAACAAGCTTAAACAAAAGTAACTCGTCACAACTTGTATCAGTTTTTCTTTTTGTACTATGTTCATTATCAATACAAGAATATTCAATTAATTTAAAGTTTAATGTCTTAATATAACACATGGATCAATAAGTTCCGAGACTAACCCAGACTGTGTGTGTGTGTGTGTGTGTGTGTGTGTGTGTGTGTGTGTGTGTGTGTGTGTGTGTGTGTGTGGTGTGTGTGTGTGTGTGTGTGTGTGTGTGTGTGTGTGCGTGTGTGTGTGTGTGTGTGTGTGAGAGAGAGAGAGAGAGAGAGAGTCTTATAACTTTTCTCCTCTCTATTAAAGTCAACTTTAACTCTATTGGGTGAATTCTCTATAGTTTTACCCAAAACAACATTGTGTAAAAAGGTTTTTGTCAAAATTATTTGCTCGGTTTTGATGTTCAATATTAAAATCAATTATAACTTTTTAATTGTATGCAATTTTAGAATTGTATGTTTTTTTTTAATTTAGTTTAAATTTTTTTATCCTTTAAGCCTAATTGTGCAGCATATAACTTCCAATTCCTATAATGCACACTTCTATTCATGTTCCTCTTAAACCCGAAGACTTTTTCATGTTCGAAACTAAACTTATGAATTAGTATGGTTCTACACTAATGGAAATTTTAACCATTCATAAATGTTGCCATAGAATAATAGTAGTTGGTTTTTACTTTAGTTTTAAATAGGTAAAAATATTATCAATTTATCATATAAGATCCGATCTGGTAACTCCCGCACCGACAAAGTTAAATATTGATCTTGAATTACACATTCGTTTCTTTAATAATTACTGATTAAGGGAAATTAGTTCTATCTAATAATAATTACATCTAATAAAATTCAGTCTTGTGTTTCTGATAAAATATATTAGTAAGTTAGCTATTCAAGCATTTTTTTACCTCTTATTTATTAAACTTTATTAATATTTTTAAAAAAAATCACTCCTAATTTATTTTAGTCTTTATAAAAAATAGATAACGATTGTTATCTTATAAAAACCCCTTTTTACAATACGATTTTTATCATCCTGTCACTATCACCTCCCTCCATCAAGATAACGAAAAGGCTCCGCAACTTGTCCTAAAATTGGCGTCCATAAGAAATGCATAAGGACTCTGCAGCTTCCTCTTGTCTTGGAACTAGCCTTTTTGTATCTACTAGGACGTCGATGGAAATGTTTTGCATAAAGACAAAGTTTCACTTTCAATAGGTGATTTTCCACAATTTATTTCGAACAAATTCATGAATAAATTACTCACATTTTTTCGAAGTAGGCTTAACTATTAGATACTAGTGTATTTTTGGTATCCTGTTAAAACTATATTGACGCTGGACAATCCAACAAAATAGTTCATCCAGAATGTGCGAATCAAAGAGAATTTTTCTGTATTGCTTGGTGCAAAATTTGGAAAAGGTGAGAATACCTCATCTCAGTGAGGTTAAAAATTATTGAGTCCTTGTCAATAGTTCTTATATAGTTTCTAACGCAATATTAATTCATACTAACCAATTATTGCGTTGTGGATTGTATCTAAAACTCAAACACAATTCCTTCTTCCTAAAAAAATACTTAGTAAACAATTGAATGTTAAACCTAATCTAGCGTTTAGCAATATGGGAAAATCTTACAATAAAATGTATTAATATGATTATCATCTACGTTCTCTTCTTGCTACTACGAGAACTAAACACGTGAAAAAACATTTTGGGTGGCATTTTTTTTTTTTTATATCAATGTTACCTTAGAGCACTACTAGAGCTGTTGGCGACGGACTTCCTAATTCTGGGCCACTGATCAGATGATTACACGTGATTTTGGTGTAACATCCTTCATCAAATGTGAGATTCGTTAAGAACGTCAAATTAACGATATCACACCAAATAACGGTAGTGGACAATAAGATTTTGCGAAATAATTTCTTTTCGTCTGTTTTCTTCTGGTAATATAAACACAAAAAAGTCCGAAGAGAGCTCTCAACGAATGCAGATGCATTCGAAAATTTGTGGGAGATACGATGTAAAATATCTGTCAATAATTGCGCAAATTTATTTTCTTTCATTTTTATCTAACAAGTCGTTCCATTTATTTTTATTCATTGTGAATCTCTGCAACGCTGGGTAGTTTTACCTTATAGGAATATTAAAACAAACTTCACATTCTTAACTTACACTTCTAACATTCACGTCATACTATAAAAAACCTTATGCCTCGGTTCTATTTAACTTGCAGCATCCCCTACTATTCCATATAGAATTCGAATCCACCACGCGATTGGAGCATTCATGCTCTCTAAACTCGCAATCGTAATCTTAGTGTTTCCTTGTTTTGATGAACTTTCAGGTGTTAAACTTATAACGTTGTTTTATCTCATATGTCCCTTCGTCTGACCTCTTTGTCATATGACGTTTTTTGATTTGAGAACCTCTTCTATTAAATAAACCGTAAATCATGTATATGATATAAAAATATTAAAGTATAGTGAATAAGACTGATATTGTTAACATTTGTAAACTGCGGAGTGTTGTAATAGGAGATGAGAGATTGAAAATTTGGAACATCGAAGACAGACATGTGATGACGCTGAAAGAAGAAAGATAAAAGCCGATTCAATATTAAATATGAATGGTCATGTATGGGATCCAGCTTACAAGTTTAGATCTGACTCGGATCCGATTAGGAAGTGTCAGATAAGAAAATATTTACAATTTTAATCTTTAGATTCGGAACAATGAACATCGTAACATCGGCTCCACATCGTAATGATATAAATATTGAACTTTGAATGTTCTAGGATTCGAATAAAACCAATTTGATTTCCTTCATTGTTTGACTATTTAATTAGAGATTAGATTTTATTGACAAAAGATGGCCCAATTAAATGAAAGTAGTAAAACAGAAGCTTTACAAAGTGTTATCGCGCGCTTGTAGAGGGCGCTTTGTGAACTGTGTAAGATATTTACTTACACAACATCTCAGTGCGAGAGTAACACTTCAGAGAAAGATCTTTATAATTCATCGCAGGTGAAATATTCGATAAAAGTAAACTGCGATACTCACAGGCGATATGGATAACGCATGCTAGCATAAAAGTTAATTATTATTGTTGTTAAGTACATTCCTTTTATTTGTCTGAAATGTAGTGACTAAAAGGTAATTGAGAGTCAATGTAAGGCTTAAAGTTAAATTAAGAGTAAAAGTGAAGCGACTGATTGATTAGTTTTATTAACGTCACGCTAGAAGTAACACAAGAACTGTTCGCCACTGACCTCTTTATTTTGAGCCGCGGTCAAGTGACGACACGTGAGCTGGTACCTCCTACTAATTTCCAACCACATCAATGGGAGGACTTGGAACTTCGACAGATTTAACGTGCAACAAACCCGGCTACTCGATGGATCTTTAGTGGCATCAAGGCTCGAACCCACGACTCAACGAAAACCGCCGGTCGTGAGTCTGTCCATAACGGATATGCTACTGCGGCCATTATCAACTACGTTATTATCTCTAAGGAAATAGAATATAAGAAAATTTATAAAGCAGAAGTGGATGCGAGTTATAAGAAATATAGCAAAAGAAAATATGTATTGCTTTCTGTGCGATGCAAAAGTAATATTGTGCACTACAGCCTAAGTGATCAAGATGGAACTGGCAGAGAGGGCGTAAATATTTAAAAATTAACCTTACGAGGCGGAATGTATCGAGACGATGAAATTACATCAATTTCATAAAGTGATTGTTTTGTCCCTGTATTTAAGTATGGGGAGCATTTAATAAAAAGTAAAATCATTTCCCGTGTAAAATTAAGCTAAATATGAATGAAGAGCAGCTGCTATTTCGATTCTACGTATCATTTATTACATATTGTTTACAAAAAAAGACCCTATTAGATACGAAGCGATAAAAAGTAAAGATAATTGTTGCATTTCGTGAGGTTTGTTTTTACTTCCATTGTTGATTTCTTTTACCCCTGCACCCAAAAAAGACATTTTAAAAGAAGAAAGAATCACGATTCGAATCTCAATTGAAGCAAACTAACCCGTTTGATTTATAGTTGCTATTTCGAGTTTTGTGACTGCGGCATTGCAAAAGAAAGAAGCCCCACGTTTCTTCTTTTCTATTTGTTGTCTTCTTTATCCGTCGTTGTTTATTTAAAGAAATGCGAGGGAGTAAAAGTGGAATGGATTAACTCAAATCCTGAGCTGTAAACAGGACTGCATCGATAAAGCGATCGATAAAGCTATGAAGCTCGCCTCGTGTTACGCGGATAATATTTCTTCCACAATGTGGAAATTTAAGACTAAGTTTCTATGTGCAAAAGCAAGCGTATTTATTGATTGAGTATTTTAAAACCTATTTATTTTAGGCGAGTGAATGCGTTTAAATCGTTACTTTTCCAAACATGCCTCATTTACTTAAAGGAAAAAGCGGCGTGGGTAATATAATATACTCCTCCATCTAGGATGTGTTTAGTTTTCTTTTTTCTAAGAAAAGTTTTTCAAAGCAGATTTGGAATAAATTACTTATTTTGAGGAAATTAGGCGGAAATGAGGAGATTTATCGAGAATTCTCCAATTGCTTTTGAAATTGTGTACTTTATGAGTAAATATCGAATGAATTTGTGTACTGCAGCTGCACATGCGTAATGCAAGAAAAAAATGTCCTTGTAAGTTTATAATTATATTTTTCTGTGCTTGTCGCACAGAAAAATATAATTATAAATATACTTCGTTTGTATATACTACGTTTGTTTCGCTACTTTTGTTAAATAACATTTTAACCGTGAAGTTATTATGTCAGGCAGTTATTCTCTATTTTATTAATTTATTTTTTCATCTGCAGATTTGTGTAAACTCAGAATTTTGTTTCGAAGGTATTTTAAATTATCTGTTTTTTGTTTAGTGATATTATTTCTGAGTGTTGGAAGTGTTTGTATGGGGTTAAAATAATTTTCAATGGCTCTGCTATTTCTCTTCTTGGAGCCTCATTTATGGAAACAAGTCTCGCCCTGATTTAATTTGGTTTTCTTCAGTTAGGAAAAAAAGAAGTGGCCGGATTACTCTACTTTGGTGGAAAGAAAACTCACACACATGTTGTGTGTGTGTGCGTGTGTGTGTGCGTGTGTGTGTGCGTGCGTGTGTGTGTGTGCGTGTGCGTGCGTGCGTCTGTTACTCTTTTACCAATGGCTCTTCTAGAATTTATTTGAAAGGAGGGGGGGGGGCATTTTCTCCCATAGGATTGTAGAATGATCTATAAAAAAAATTTAACAATTCTTAAAAGGTCTTGACTACCATCCCAGTATACGCCACTGTTATGAGACTACAATATATCTTAGTTGTCATCTAAGGAGTATACCGAGAAAATAAAAAAGAGTGACTGGTCCAGATATAAATCTATTTTGTTGGTAAAAATTAAGGAATTATATTTGAGCATATAGTTGCTATATTTCACCATGGTTGCTAGAGGGTTAACATGTAACCTTATTTGTTTTTATTTGATAATAAATCTAAAAGGTATCTTGTCTGGAAAAATTAATTTGATGAAATTTTTATTCCATGCGCTCTTTTGTAATAATTGGATTAAGATGACTGAAGAGATATGCTTATTCTTATGTTGTTGCGATTTTTTAATTTTAATTTTATTTTTTATTTATTTTTTAAATTTTGTTTTATTATAAAGGTATATATTTGTATTATTTCTTTTCCAAGTATTTTATTGCTAAAACTCTTGTTTTGCATTTATTGTATTTTAGATCTATTTTTACTAACTTTTGAAGACAGATTCATTCATAATTGACAATAGCAGATTTAGGATTTTAACTGACTATATATATATATATATATATATATATATATATATATATATATATCTTTTTACTTTATGAAGTTACAGCTGATAGAGAAAAGACATAATTTTAAAGTTGTAGTAATTAAATAACTTAGTTTCGAATTTTTTTTAAATAAAAGCCACCATAAGAATAAAATTCATTTTTTGATGCATTCGGCAAAATAAGGATTTATACACAAAGACTTCTGTTTTCAGACTTACAATTTATGCTTTGATACCGATGGAACAAAGAAATCCTTTCTTATGTACGAAGAAAAATGTTCTTTCTTTCTTTCTTTTTTTTTTTTTTTTTTGGCTGAGATCCCACGTACTTTATCTTTCTGAAAATTTCGCATGCATTTTTTACGCCTAGTATATAAACATTTATAACAAAGAATGAAACATGTACGTATATTCCTGCCCCCCCCCCCCAGTGGTATCCATTCCTTTATCTTACTCTCGGTTTGTTTGTTTTTTACTATAAAATTCGATTTTGTTTTTCTTTGCTTTTATGCAAATAATTATTCAAAGAACTGCTCAAAAGTGTTTCAATACAAAGTATGTAGTTATGACTTTTCTTTATTGTAACAATTATTTTACAGCTTTCCATATCGCAAGAAATGAAGTATTTTAATACTTTTCGATCCAAAAACCAATTAAAAGTTTTGCTCCATTTATTTTTCCTGCAAATATAATGATTTCCCGCTAAATAATTCATAATTTATATTCTGCAGGTTCTAAAACTTAAAAGCAATTTTATATTATTAAAATTTGAGATAAAGGGATTGCGTCATTAATACTTTCCAATGTCCGAACGATAAAACACTTTCTTTGCTGTAAAAAGCAGCAAAAGGCTGCTAGAGAAAAAAATTTTGAGCATCTTTTAATTTATTCAATACTAGACCGTGTGAAACCTTTGCTCCTCTAAGGATTCGAATGCTTTTGCACCCTTCTAACAATTTTTATTTTTAAGATGTCTTAAAAATATTCAGCGTCACATTACCCATCATGTGATCAAATTATCATAGGTTATAAGGTTACCGATCATATGATCATGTTTTCGCGGGAACCATAGGCTTAAATCTAGTGTGCCGTATTGTTTTGACTAAATATTTAGCTTTATTTTAATGCAGAAGCAGTCTCGAGAAAGAAATTTAAATAGGTGCATATTGCTTTTCAACAAATATTTTTAAAATGACAATTATTTTAGATTATTTAACTAAATATTTATTCAGAATAAAAAAGCTAAAGGTTTTCCTACTTCCTTCAGATGTAAATCTCACTAATCTATATGTATACCGCATAGCTATATATGAGAACTACGTTATTTTTTTATTAATAATCTTCTTTATCTTTTTGCTTTAGATCTGATTTAATCTTTCTTCTCTTCAATTCCTTATTTGAATTATAAACCTTGCTTTTGAAATGTGGAATTCATATAAATCCGTTATTATGATAGCCTCCTTTATTGTGCTCTCATCTACGTTCATGTAGACGTTCATTGCTATAAGAAAAGTTTCCGTCACTCTGCATTTGTCTACTCGTATCTGCAAATGTACCCCTATTGATACCAGTGCATGGTGATTTAACCTTTGTGTGAGTTGACTGATTAACTTTTAATCCCATTTTTCACTTTTATTTAGAGCTACAACTATTTGCACTATACATTCCGTTAAAAATACGTTATTCCCCTTTATCTTATACGAACTTTTCTTCATTAACGACGCTATATAAAAATTGTTGAAGCTCTGATAAAGTAAGCATCCGAATATATATCTATATTAAAAGCCACAACAAAGGAAATAACACTTGAGCCCTGTGGATCCAGATTAAAGCCATTGAACAATACATATTTCCAGTTTATAGCCGAAGTAAACAGAAGTTTTGCCTCTATCGAAGCGTGGCTTTTTACCGTATTTCCCTGGATAGCTTCTATGATGAATTACGACCGACCTAACTGCGTCCTCCAAAAAGAAGTAAACAACGAAGGAGGAAAAAAAAAAGTCTTCAATAAACAGCGGTGTTACTAGCAAGATGAGTGAAGGAGGTGAAGAAGCAAAGCCAATAGGGGAAGAAATAAAAAGAAATCTTTTCAAAGTCTCATGGAACACCTTTTCTTCTGAAGTAGTAAGGAAAAAGAGAGGGAGAGAGAAGAAATGGCGACTCGGGTCCTTGAGCAGTCGATAAGCTTTCAAAGGCCCTGGATCTTTTCTAAGACATTTGCGGATGAGTAAGTGTTCAGGAAGCGACAGTTGCTGAATTGGGATTTTAATCTTTTACTCGTTTGCTCCAAGATTCTTCTTTTGTACTGGTTGGTGGGATATATTTTCGACAGAGGACGGTTGTTGAAGTGGTACAAGTTGTTTAGCGCTTGATACTACATGGAGTGTTTATACTTGCGATATTTATCTCACTAGTATTGAAAATTGATATTGTTTATTTCAAATTACTCATTGAATCAATCTTTAAAATGTACCGTTTTATAAACAAAAT
This sequence comes from Nephila pilipes, assembly GCA_019974015.1. Lineage (NCBI taxonomy): Eukaryota > Metazoa > Arthropoda > Arachnida > Araneae > Nephilidae > Nephila > Nephila pilipes. The sequence continues at coordinate 1,377,860 of BMAW01009785.1, read as the reverse complement.
TTATTATTTTAAATTTTTAATTTGTGATGATTAATAGTACTCAAACTGATAATTCTTACTCTTAACCCTTTGAGGGGTGCAATGTTATTTTTTTACAAAGATATACAGGCAAGGGAAGTAAATGATCAAGCAGTTAAAAAAATGCAAATAAAAAAAATTAGTAGTCCCCGGTTCAGAGTGGAGGGGAGGGGGGTGTTTGCGCGCTGCAAACACAAACGGGCACAGTTTGCACACTGCAAACGCAAGAAAATGCGTTTGCACTGTACAAACGGTGCCCCTGAAATGGTTAAGAGTACAAACGATTACTATAAGGTTTGCCAATAGCTGTGAAAAATATTCCATCAGTGACGAATATGTTGTAAAGAATATTTTTGATGCAAAATTATTGCTGGAAAATAAAAACGCCAAAACATTTATAGAAAAATTATGCAAGCGATTGAGCATTCCAAAGATTCAACAGCAATGTGAATTGTGATGGAAATGATGTGAAAACATCTAATGCTCTAATTAAAAAAAATAGTTGCCATCATATCATGAATTCTAAGGCATGTAATAAAGGCTAACGTTTAAATGTCAACAATATTACGTAATCAAAATATTAATGCTGCATTATTTAATTTTTAACTTACGAGCGGATATCGTGAAGTTTTAATTATTACAAAGAAGTAAACCAGATACCTAGATAAAATTTATTTTGCATATTAATTGATCCTTATGTTCAGCATCATATTTGATTCAATAGCCCAGGGTGGGCCAAGGCTTTCTTTTAAAGATTTCTCCAAGATAGTCTGCTTTTTCCCTTAGTCTGCCAGTTCTTCGACCCAATCACCTTAAAATCCGATTCATCTTATTCAAGCCACCGTAATTTTGGTTTTCCTCTTTTCAGATTAGTTAGGGCTTTGCAACAAAAATCTTCTTTACTGGATTTTTCTCATACATATGAGAAGCCGGGTTCATTCTTTTTATTTAAATACATATAATTATATCAGGATAATGATCATTAAAAATTCTATAAATTCTGAAACATCCTCGCCCGAGGCCATTATCTTTGACGCCCTTCGAGAATAATTCTGAAATTGAGAAATTTTCTCTCAATAACTGTAATTTTGTATTCCCCATTTTTAGTTGCAGGCCAACTTATCTTGTGTACATTATATTGCGAATTATAATTATTTAATGTTGATTTGTTTGGCTTCAGGAAGTCGTAGATTGAAGTAACGCTCATAAAGTATGGAGAACATAAAGTTCAATCAGCTGAATTCTACAATAACGGCCTTCGGAAGGTCAAAAGGTGCCGGGAGAAATGTATAACTGTGGATGGAGACCATGCTGAGAACTCTTAAAAATAATAAATAAAGTTTCTATTTCAACTACTTTTTGTAATATTTAAAACTTTACGAAAACTCGAAATAATTATTAAATGCGAGTTACTTCAATCTATGACTTCCCGAAACAAAACAAATCATCATTCATAGACTGATAACATTATGTACGTAAGAATCAATTAATATGCAGAATAAATTTTAATAGGATATATATATTGGTTATTTCTTAGTTAAAACTTTACTGATACCTCTCGTAAGTTATTTTTGGCATTTCTAGGGTAAAAGAGAAGAAATTCGATAATATCAATTAAAGTGCCTGAAATTAATAATTTACTTTTCATCGAAGTAAAATGAACATATCACCTATGGAGCACAGAAGTGTGCACTTTGCTGGCCATATGCTAGAAAATCGGCAGATTGGACTCTACCGTTCTCATGCCTTGAAGCCATTTCAGACCCACTGTGTATACGGGGCTGATGCACGTTAATTCTGTCGAGGTACGAAATCTTCCTTTTGGTGTGGTGTGGAAGTTAGGAGAGGGGTGCCAGCTCAAGTGTCGTGCTCGTTACTTGACAGAGGTTCGAAATTACGAGGTCCTTCGCAAATAGCATTCGTGTTGCTTCTAGTGCGACATTAATAAAACCAATTCAATCTATCTTCTTCATACTGTGGATTAATTCTATCTACGGCTTCCTGAAACCAAACAAATCGTCATTTAATGGCTGTAATTTATAACATTATGTACATAAGTATAAACTAACATGCAAAATAAATTTTATCCAAACATCTCTTAGAAATAATTAAAGCTTTACTAAACCTCTTCGTAAAAGTTGTCTGTCATTTCTAGGATATAATAGTAAAAAAAAATTGATAATTTCAATTATAATGCCTGAAATATACTTTCCATCGATTTAAAATAAACTCATTATCGGCAAGACGCATGAGTATGCACCTTGCCTATCATACACTAGCAATTAAAACACAATCAGAAAGGCTTAGTTTGAAATATTCAGTTCTTAGATTCTCTCTCTCTCGATTTAAGGATTTCTCAGTTATTAAAGGTAATTCGTTCAATAAAGATTCTTTGTCGACTGTCTTGATGGGTCGAAAATATATCCATCTCAGAAGTAAATTTTAAATTCAAAACAACAAAAGAAAATTTTATTTTTTAGAATGACACTATTTAGAAGTACCGTTTTAGGAGGGTGCATTAAAACTTGTAGTCATGACCAGGGAGTACGTCCAGGAAAAAATTATGACCAAGAGGTGCGTTGAAGAGAAAATTAGAGAATCACTGTACTATATTGCCGACGTAAAAAGGGAGGCCAATTTTCTTGAAACCATCTTTAGAACTCTTTCATTGTTTTACCGAGATAAAAGACCGGAAGCGTATAAGTGCACAGTTTTATTTCGTGTTCTTATATATGTTATCAACAGTTTTCCATTTTATATATATATATATATATATGGGAGGGGGGAGGCTGCATGGAAATAGATATATAAGTATGTTATATAATATTCTGATTCATTTCCGACCGCCAATTTTCGTAAGCGATTTTTCTTTAAAAGTTTATTAGATAAATGAACTAAGAGTATGTTTGATTATTTTGATGATATGTGCTAAATAATTTTATCTTATTGTCCATACGACTAAAGCAAATATACATTGATAGTTACAGAAAAGTTGTTGCGCAAACATAAGGGATTTTTCGAGTGAGTCTGTAAGTGGTGATTATAGAAATATTTATCCAAAGAAATGTTATGGAGAATTGTGACATTGGGCTATTCACGATTTTCTCTTCTCTAACCTCCGAAACTTCTTGATAATTTGAATTACATTAAATTAAAACTCCTTGCCAACCCAAATGAAACGTGATTAGGTAAATTAGATGAAAATAAGTGTAGGAAATTGAATTAGAGATAGAGGGATATGTAAACGAAGTAGAATTGAAAGGAAAGAGAAGAGAGATAGAAGATAACGACATATTTGTAAATTGGATTGAATTGTCGTAATCAATCGTTTGAATTGAAGCGACCCCTAGTTAAAGTAATAAGAGTTGAATATGTTATAATCAAGAAATGTGTGAATCGGAACGAGTAAATTGGCGAGCTAAAATGTTATTATTAGAATATAAATTAGAATTATAACTGAGTTAAGAGGGATGAGAGAGATAGAGAACAAACTTGCATATTCTATATTGTTAGCTAATAAAATGTGTTGTCTTTCCCTTTATGTATCTTTAACTGGAGTTTTGAACTTATTGACTATTTATATAGATTTTAATATGACTGTAGAATTCAATAATGAAGAAGGTACGTTCACAAAGTTATTTAAAATGTTATTTGATGAAAAACATATTAGCGCAATCAAATAGTGTGATATTAAATTGTTTTAATAATGAAGAGGTATATGGTAAACAGTTTAGGAACGATCTATTGTTCTTTTTATCTATATATGTGTATACAATGCTAGAAGTTTATAAAATCAGATAAAACAAAATTCACTAGCTTTCTCAATGTTTTTTGTATGAGTGATGCACCGTTTCCGTTTGCTTTATCGGACGATTAGATCACGAAAGAACATTTTTGCTACATAAAATATATACCTTGTTTTTAAAACTTGATACCATATAAGTTTTAAAAAAGAAAACTACTATAAAAGGTTTAGATCAAATTATCAATATTAATGTCTGCATTGAAATATTCAAAAGTTTTCTTTCTACTTAAAAAACGAGATCACAATCCTTTAATTTGAAAAAAAAACTTGTATACTCTGAAAAAACAAAAAATGCCATAAGTAAAGCAACCCATGGTACTACGAACTATATATAGTTTGTGTGTCTATGTTCCAAACGTTTATCAATATGTAGAAAAATTGTAGACATACAAATTACTTTATCGAAATTTTATCATTTGGCCAGACTAGTGTATTGGTTACAAAAGAAGACACATTGATTTTTTTTTATCTGTGAAGACAATAAATCTAATAAAAAAAAACCATGAATCAAAGATATCAAACCAGAAGAAAGAACAATAAAATGAATCAAATATACATCTGCAAAAGAGTGACTACCGAAAAAAAAAAAAATTACTTTTTCCCGAATTTCTTTGTTTAATTTGTAAACACCTCTCTATATGTTTTATCTCTTTCCTAACCATCATGCGAAATGTCGCAGTTAAAAAAAAATATTTTCGTAAAATGTAAACTTATTTCTTTGTGAATGATTGACAATACAAAAAGAAATAGTACAATGCTATATATCTGGGGGGAGGGGGGGTCAGATAATTGATCCTCTCCGGATTATCGAAATCTGGGTCCGCGGTAGCCTAGTGGTCAAGGTCGTGGACTCGCTGCTGGCGGTTTTTGTTCAGTCGCGGGTTCGATCCTTAGCCGTCAAAGACCCGCCATGTAGCCGGGGCTGATGCACGTTAAATCTGTTCGGGGTCCAAAGTCCTCCCGTTGGCCTGGTGTGGATGTTAGGAGAGAGGGGGTGCCAGCTCAGGTGTCGTCCTCGTCATTTGACCGTGGTTCAAAATTACGAGGTCCGTCGCCAATAGCCTTCGTGTTGCTTCTAGTGTGACGTTAATAAAAACTAAACTAAATTAAACTATCGAAATCTGGGTTAAACGGGAGAGTGAAGAAAAGGAAATAAATAAATAATTCTAGCAGAAAATCCTTTTTGTAATGAACAAATCAAGGATTAATCCTATTTTCAAAAGATATAGACGTCAGCGAACAACAGAAGTGTGCAGAAAGCTGTTTTATTTTATTTATTTTTTAATTTATTTATTTATTTAGGCAATGTAACACTGTATGTTATTTGTCACTGGTGAAAAAAGGTGTAAGTAAGGTTTTGTTGACTTTGCATATAATATTTTTATGTCCCCCCGTCTTCCGACTTTTATTTCATATATTCATTAACTATTAGAAAATTTCAGTAAGGAAAATGCTTTTCTAAAAAAAATTTGTATGGAAATGTGAAAAAATCACATCTCAAAATTTAAAAAAAAATGTAAACCGGTCAGAGTTAAAAATGTCCGATTTAACGAGGCTCTTCTGTAATAGAAATCTAGAAAAGAAATAAATCGCTTGACAGAATGGTTAGATATGAATTCGTGAAATATGGTTTTTTTATAATTTTCGTTTTAAAATTTCAGTTGTTTAATTTAGGTTTGTAATTTTAAATAATACAATGTGACGCACAAAGTTCATTTTAGGTCGAAGAAAAATCATGGTACTGAAATTTGAAAACGGGAACAGTTTTTTCAAAAATAGATGCAAAACTTATAAAATAATAATAATAAGTTTTTCTGGTTGTGTGTAGAAAATAAAAAAACGTTTTTACTAATGTTATGTTAAATGATTAACTGTTCGCAACACTCATTAAACACACTGAGCACTAACTTTAAATCTTAAAGTAGGTTGAACACTCCTCTTGTCATGAGCATGGAAAGCTGTTTATATATAGAGAGATTATATGAAAAGGATATTAACATTCTATTACATTCAGTTCTTTAAAGGTCTATAATTTTTATTACTTTTAAATTAGGATATCCTAATACTTTAGAAAGGTCAATTTTGTGAAAAATTACATTATCATTGTATGTCATTTTTAAACAAAGCGTATTTTTAGATTTCTTAAGCAGTTTTTATGTTGCATCTACGCCGACTCGATTTGTAGATATTCTGATTTCTTTAAAGGGCAAAGACCGAAAATGAACATTTAAATTTCCAATAGGGAACGTTTTAATGTAATTTTAGCTATAAAAAATAAATTATACGAAGGAAAATAGTAATAAGAATTCTATATTCAAAGGAAAAGTAACATTTTCTTTATATATATATATATATATATATATATATATATATATATATATATATGATAGTTTAAATAGCTATCATCAAATTATTTCTAAACTTTGTATATGTATTGTATTTCAGTGCTTGCACTCTAAATACATAAATACATTAGGATGGAGCTATTATTTTCTATTTTATGATCTAACATTTTTTAAACAAAGTTTTTGTAACTGATCTTCAAACTCATGTTAAGCTCCTATTTTTGTAAATATCATATTATACTGGTAGGAACACTACATAAAAAGCGTGTTACCAAACGTATTTTCAATTAGTGTTTTTTAAAGTTCTCTAAAGAAATCTTATTAACTGTGTTTTCATTATTATCTTGTGAAATTGTATCAACTCCATTAATTAGACTTCGTCAAGTTTTATGAAATAGTCTATAACGTTAAGAGAGTTAGAAAAATGCAATTAATGTTTGTTAATCTCTTCTCAGATTATGTAAGACCGCTCTCTGTCGAATCTCTCTCAATTTGCATGAATCCTGTCTAAAAATTAGACATTAAATTTCTAGCTTTTCAAATCACTTGCATAGGGGGAGGCACTTCTCGAATTACAGTGATTTTAATTCTATGACCACTTTCTCGAACCCAGAGTCACGTCAAACAGTTTTCAAGCACATTCTATCAATTGCAACAATTTACTTTAAATTCTACTTTATTGACATCTACTGGCTTCTTGTTATCTTGTGTTCCTTTCAATTCTGTTTCACTTATATATCACTATCCTTAGTTCAATTCATTACACTTTTTATCTTCATGTAATTTACGTAATTGTGTTTCATTTGGTTGGGAATGAGTTAGAATTTAATGCTATTCAAATTACAAAAAAATCCCCAAGAAGTGGAAACCGCGAAAAACCCAACATTATAAAATCATGCAAAAAGTTATTCAGGACTGTATGATTCGGAGGTTATTTTTTTTAAAAAAATAAAATTAAATTACATGCTAAATTTGAAATAATTTTTAATGAAAAATATCATTCGGGGGGGGGGGAATAAAGTGCAGTTTTGAAGGGGAAATTATTTCGAAGATGTTCGGGTATTTTAAAAACATGTAATAATTCAATGTTATAAATTCTAATTTACTAATAGTCATTAATGTTATAAATGACTCTGTAATCTAGATTTTTAATTATTATTATGTTTGTATTTATGAAAACATCTTTTGAATCTTTATATTTCGATGTTAAGGATTGATTTACTACCTTCATTATCAGAGAGCAGCTTGCTCATTCCCTCATATATAGCAACTTTCACTGTACGTCTTCATTATGTCCGAGGTTTATTTAGATATATGAGAGTTCTCAGTTAATCATGATTTATATTCGCAATGATATTTTTTTGTGAGTGCAGTGAGTTCTCGTTCCAGATGAAATCTCGAGTAAGCACGCAATAGTTTCTTTTCTCATTTTGCTTTCTATGTTAGCGAGCTGTACTAGTTCAATGATAAATTTTGTGAACTTTGTGTCTGTAGTGACTACACATTTGTCGACTTTTTTCTTGTGCACTTCTGCAAAATTTTCAAACAAAACCGGTATACTAGTAAATTACCCGTAATTCTTTAAACCATGAATACAAAATAAAAATTCGTAATAGTAAGACTTTTTTTTTTATTTTATTCTTGTATATTTCCGTATCAAAAATATAGGAAAATAAATTGTATTCAAAACATGACTAATACAAATAAAATTCAACATTTTTGTGACAAATTATAAGTAATACTTATATATGAATAATTTGTCACAGTAAAAATGATTGTAAAAAGATTTTTTAATTGAAATTCGCTTTGCTAATTTCATTTTAACCTGTGCTAGCGTTTTTTTTTTTTTTTTTTTCTCTCTCTCTTCTTGTTAAGTTCCCGCTTTAGTAGAATTTTTCAAAATGAATATTAATTAGCGTAACATGAGCATATTTTCGAACTCCAGGCATCGCAGAAACAATTACTATCAAGAAAATAAAATACCTTCTCCAGATTCCTAATGCATTTTAATTTTCACAGGTAAAACATTCTAAAATACAAAACACTGCCAATGCTAACAACAAAAGGAATAAAAACAGACGATTCTGCCATAAAAATCGATTATTAAAGCAGGAATAAAAGATAAATTATTTAAGTAGACAATATTCCGATCTGCAATTCGAAAAGTGAGTGGATTACCATTTTGTCGTTGTTTAAGACATTAGCCCCTTGGTTGGCTGTAATTATTTTTTGTAAAAAAAATAAATAAGTTCATTGAAAAACGTAACTGATTAAAATTTTGGTCTTCAAGTCGTGGTCTGACTTTTGTACGAAATAATCCCGATGTTAAAAAAAAAAACACCTCTTTCAGAATCAACTCTTTATTTAACACATCGATCAATAACTCCCGAGTCTAACATTGAAAACAACATTTTTTTTGCAAATTTTTTTTTATTCATCAACATAACACCTTTTGTTAATCACCTTTTAGGGTGATACAATCGTTCCAACGCTTTTCCAAATCTTTTTTTTTTTTTCGCAAGAAATCTTTTTTGTTGCGAGTAAATAGCGATAAACAGCTTTCTGAATCATCGACTCGTTGCTGATTTTGTTCCATCGAAAGCAATCGCGGCACCCACTCGGAAAAAACCTTTTTCACTTCACTTCAAAAAACCTTTTTCCTGGTCCGATCGACTTAAAATTTTGACACGTTTCAAGCAAAGGTTAGTACTCTAGAAAGACCTGGTTACTGGTTTACTACGAGCGCCATCTCTGGGTTAGTCTCGGGAGTTATTGATCGATGTGTTAGTAACGGAACACTCTCCACTATAGATAGAGCAGTTAGTTGATAGCGAGGCGAAAATCTCCATGTAGGTTAATGCAGGCTTAAATATACTTAAATCAACGGGATCACTAAGTCTTTTATATAGTGATGTATTGTGAAAGCTAAGAAAGTAAAGTTCCACCAGGTTCATCTTTGTCACTTTACCGGTGTTCAGAATTAGTGGTCCATTGCCAATAGCCCACGTTTAGCTCCAGAATGTCATTAATTCAAACTCAGAGTAATTCTGTTTTTATTATTTTTCCTATATTCATTGAATTATAAATTGAGAAATGAGTTAGTTGAGTAAAGTATAAATTTTAAAAAATTGTTCCGTGCAAAGTTTTGAAAAAAAGAACAGAGTTAGCCACAAGGTGCTAGCTTTTTTTTTTAATGATTATTAAACTGTTCAGTTAAATATTAGAATTAAAGTAAACGATAGTATGACAGCGGAATGAAAATTTTATTTATTTATTTTGACCAGAAAAGATATTTATAAAACTTTTTTTTAAAAAAAAAAATGCTCTGGTGACCTTTTTGTCTTTGACTAACACTGTAACACCTTGGGTGGCTAATACATAGATAAATTCGTCATTTTTTTTTCACTTATTTATATTTGAAATCGAGGTGTTAAAGCCTCGAGTTTCTGAAGGATGGTTTGATGGTTTAAATCTAAATTTTTATCAAAAACTATTGTGAAGGAATAGTGAGTTTTAATGTTTGATTAATTAAACTGTATTCTAATGTTCTTATATAGCTTGTTGTGTATGTTGAATGAATGAATCACCTATTCGGGTGTCGACGTCGTCATCTGACAACTTGAAATTTTGAAATTCGCCTCTTGTAACCCAGTGGGTAATTGTTGTACGACTTTAATTTTTGTTTTGAAAATTATCTATTTTTATACGGTTTTGTTTATATTCTGTCGATTTTTTTTTTATCTCGAAATGCTTTTTTTAAATAAATTATATTAAGACTTCGTAAAATATTATTTAAACTATTGCGATCTTGCTCAGGCGTTTGTCTGTATGTAAGTATTTTTTGCTTTTCTTTTCAAGTAAGAATACTTACTTAAGTTTTATTTGAATTAGAATATTCAGAAAAGATTTCTCGAAAATTATGAACAGACTGATGTTTTTTTTTAATTCATTGCTTTAACAGAAATAATTTACTGCAATAATAAAAATTATGATTTTAATTAGGAATGAAATTATATGCTTTCAATGTTATGTAATTATTTTTTAAAAAAAATCTCATCTTGAGTTCTGATAGTAATTTTCTCTCTCTCTCTTTTTTTCAGTATCACCTGTTGCCCAGAAAGTTAAAAACTTACGGTTAACGAAAGATGATTTCGAAGTTTTAAAAGTTATTGGACGAGGAGCTTTTGGCGAAGTAAGTGTAGAATTGGAATAAACTGTTAAATTGTCTATAATTATAAATATTGTTTTTTTTTTCTTTCTATATTCTTTTATTTTTCAATGATTTTCAGAATGCAATCGAAGCTAAGCGATCACGTATACACGCAAAGTTATTATTATTCTTTGTAAAATTCGTGTTGAACTTCAAAATTTAAAAAAAAAATCATACAATACATATATCTTTAAGTTTATTTTTCTAAACATTTTATGTAAATTAAAATGTTACATGACCTTTTCTTTTCTTAAAAGGTTCTTTATTTTTAATCAAACAAACTTCTAGAAATTTTCTTTTCTGTCTGATAGAAAAATTACTTGTTCTCGTTCTAAACTCAAAAATCAGATTTTATACTATTATTTTGGAACTTTCCGATACATAAAATGAAGGATTCATTAGTTGAATTAAATTGTGTGCAATTAGCATTTGAGAGTGAAAAAGAAGAAATAAATTTGTCTCGCAGAGGTGAGATTTGTCAGACATAATTTGAATGTCGAATCCACTTTATTGTTAGGTTCCAAAATTTAACTCAATTTTCAAGCCCATAACCTCTTTTGTTCCATGCCTTTGAACAAATAATCAAGAAGCGGATTGCATTCCTTTTATCGACAAAAATGCATTTAAAAATAACCAGAAAATGACACGAAGTTAGTTCACCAATAAGCCTGTTGACTACACAATAGAATGGCCGGTGAAAATGTGAGGGAATGGTCACTTTGGTTTTGATCTCGTAGCTAAGATTTTGAGTAGAATAGAGCGCTCAGTAGGGGTTACTATCACTGACTCCCTCTCTCTCTCTCCATTCAGGAATGACAGATGATCATGACTATTGAGGTGATAGTTACTTCAATAGCCGGTTACCCTTAAATCTGAGGGTGGTTAAAAAAAAATACCGTTTCTTAAGATAAGGTTAAGAATTTGGAAAGAGAATGTGTTCTCAATAGAGAGGTTGACCTTTCCTTTTATTCAAGGGTAATAAATATTCAATAATGATTGATGTATTTCCGTTTGATAGGCATTTATTTTAAATAGAACGTGTACACATAAAGTGACATTTTGATTTGTGGGAAGATTTATAGTGTTAGAGGAAATTTTCTGGAGAATAATGGAATCCTTATCACGTGAAAAAATTTATTATTGCATTTTAAGCATTTGTACGCATTTACTCAGCTCCCCTAAAACTCTCTTTTTTTTACCATCTTCTCATTTAAGAGTAGCGCATGAGTGAAAGAAAATTGCAACAAAATGTTATAAAAGTAGTCCACGCTGAGTTTTTAAGAATATTGTACCGAAACTAGGAACATATATTTTCTGTCAGAAAACCTGGTTCATCAATCTTATACCTAGTGGGGCGACGGGTACTATGGGAACTTGGACTCTGCGGATTTCGGAAATTTGCAGCTGACACTGCACATTATATTTCTAGCAGAGCATTCTATATTTTTAAGTTTTGGTTTTCTGTTCGATAGTACGTTACATAGCAATCTAAATGCTTTCAGATTAAGTTTTGGATGGAAAAGTTCCAACTCCGATTAATACGCATATAATCATAATTTGGCGTTCCTGCATTTGTGTAGCGACATATTGTATAATTGGAACTGGTCCAATCTATCAATTGGATGCAGAGTAAGAACGCGTGTGCAATCATAAAATAAAATGATTCATGATAATTTTCATAGCTTTTACTGTAACTGGACAAATATTATATCAATCTTTAAAAAGGAGGGACCAAATCATACTATTATTTGATTAACTTAATTAACTTTTAAAACAGATTTTTCCCATTAAGTTGCAGAATTAGGCAGAAAATGATCTAAATAGCAAGCATTCCGAATTTCATTCGATTCTGATCAAATGTTCCAGAGATATTCAGAAAAACCTCTTAGGGCACCATGTACTAGATAATTTCTGTACAAACAATGTTTGTCTTGATCTTTTTTTTAACTACACGTGATAAGTGGATCAATAATTACAATTTATGCAGTAGCATACGGCCCCTTAAGACTCCACGATTTTCAATTGTATGTTATGACCTTGAATATTTTCTGAATTGTTAGTTGGAATTACTTATGAAATTTTGAATTCAGGAGTTTTATGATTCTAATAACTTATAATTTAAAAAAAAAAAACGGAGTCGTTGACGTTCATTCATAAGTTACTTTTGATTTGGTAGTCATTTGCTGTCAAATCAAAATTTGATTGCTGCCGCGTCGAGTTGTCACCATTTGTGAGCCGTGAATTTATCATTATGCGCCGGAAATCAAGCAGAAATCAAAACATTGGGTTGCTATTGGTGAATCTGCTCCAAAGAAGGCGAGGATGGTTTCATCGACCGGAAAAGTTGTGACGAGATGCGAAAAGCGTTATGATCACGAATACAAGTAACTGAGACTTTCTTGACTGTTATCTAGTGTGTCATGATACTTACTGAAAGCAAACTTTTTTTCCGACTTTTTTTTCTTATTGAGCCACTATATATTCTGCAGAATGCATTTCCCAATTTGGATTCCAATGCTTGTTACTTATCATAAATGTTTGTAGACAAACCAATATTGTCAGTGATTTCCAGTTAAACTCCATTCTATTATAAACCCTCCCTCCCCTACACACCACCCGTAGTGCACCATGTGCGGAGCGGAGGGTTGGTCTCCCGAAATATGTCCCCTACACACCAGTTAGTATATTTCCCATTTCTCAGGCCGTATCCATTATATTTTCACCACACTTTAATTCTTCCATCATTTCGATAACGTTGAACACACTGATCGCCAAACCACGTTGCTTGTTTTCAGTAATTAAATGTTCAGTCTTCAAAAGCACTCGAACCATCTATAATATGGAAGACTTCCATACTTGTAACTCCAGCATTGAATTGCAATGTTGCCTGCAAGAAGGTCGCACGCCTATGACGTGAAACGAATCTTAACAGCTGACCATATATATAGTCACTTTAATGTCTGACCATATATATAATCATCTTAATGTCTTATTACCACCGCACTGGTATCGTTGGTTTGACTGTATTCGCGGTACCTCCTGTAATGATTGACTATGAAATTCCAATTTTCATATCTACCTCCGATATACTAATAGCTCATCCCTCAAGCGTTAATTATGTTACTGCGTAAATACTTATTACTTGTCTTTTTCTTGCCGTAAACTGCTGTAACGGTCGGCTGGAATGCCTATCGTTTTATACACGCTTGCGAACGCAACGCAAGATGCACATTGTATTGTATTTTGTAGAAGCTCTTCTGTATTAATTTTTGGATATTGAGTATACTTCCCAAAAATTCGTTAGAAGCCCATTGTACTTTTGAAGAATATATACAAGAAAGTTTATATGTTTGTCTATTTTGCTACATGTTCTCTGCACCCAATTCAATTCTTTTGGAATCAGGATTTATATTTTACTTAGTTTCTGTTTGACAGTTATTATTAAGAGTATCATGCATTTCTAAAACAAGTTTTAATGGAAAAAAATTTAAAGAAGATAATTTTATCCAATTATTTATTGATAATTTAGTGAAATTTGCACGCGTTTTATCTTTTTTCCACCCGAGTTCAAGTAACCGCTGTAGCCTATTGGTCATGGTCGGGAAATCGAGGCCGGTGTTGTATCGTCGAGTCGTCAAGTCTTGATGCCAATAAAGACACTCCTTCTTGGTGTTGCTTTTTTAATGTCGCGTAGTTTAAATAAATAGCATTTATGTACATGTAGAAATCTATTTTTTTATGTAGATCTTTACCTTATTTTTTAAAACGTTTTTCTGAATTTCACTTGGTGTGTGTGTGTGAGTGTGTGTGTGTGTCATCAAATTTTCGATCGTTAATTTAACCAACTTCCCATCAAGCTAGAGCTTTGAAATTTTGGGAATCGTTCGTACTCGCCTAACAATGCAATATTTAGACATTTGCGACAAGTTTTAACTAATATTTTCTTTAATAATGCAGCTTAGCCCAAACACTTGGCGCGATTTAAAAAATTGGTACCAAACTTGGCGATTTTTTTTTTCTCTGAGCGTTAAATCCGTGAAACGGAACAGGGTAGCCACATTTGGCAAAATACTGCCAAATAATTCTTGTCGCCAAGGGTGGTTGGGTTAAACTGCATTCCAACCATTAATTTACCGGATGAATTAATTAATTTTAGTTAGTTTTTACGTTTCTATGTATTTCACTTGGCGTGTGTCTGTGTGTGTGTGTATCAGTGTGTCATCAAATTTTCTATCATTAATTTAACCAATTTCCCATCAAGTTAGAGCTCTGAAATTTTGGGAACCGTTCTTACTTGCCTAACAATGCAATATTTAGATATTTGCGACCAGTTTTAACTAATATTTCAATAATTCTTTTTAATAAACTTTGCCACCATATAAAAACGTTGTTTTTAAAAATGTTGGTTTTATCTCGAATTTTTAAATATATAATTTTCATATCCAGCATATAACACGCACCCGTAAATTTCTGATAACTAATAATATCTGTCCCATGAAAATATCCCTGTACTTCCCCCATTTATCATACAGTCCAAATTCAGACTCCTGCGACTTCTTTTTGTTCCATAAAACTTAAGATGGAGCTAAAAGGACACCATTTTGGCGCAGTCAAAAATACTCATGATGTCATGACCACAAAGCTACGAAGCATCTCGCAAAATGATTTAGCACAGTGCTATGGGCAATGGTAGCACTGCTTGTATTAATTTTGAAGGTTTATACTGCAAAGAATATTAGGTACTTATATAATTTTTTTTTAAAAAAAAACTATCTTTACTTTTGGGACTTACTTTGTATGTGCTTTTTCTTCAGGATTTTTTAATTCTTGGAGGAGTGCGGAAAGATAATGAAATCGTCATTATCTAATTTAAAAATTGAGTGCTGTTATTTTATGTTTAAAAGGCAACAGTGAACTACTATCCCATGTTTTTATTAGTGTTTTAAGTCACTTCAAGCAAATTTTGAGTTGTGCTCTTCGTTAAAAAGTAATTACTATAAGTAATTTTTAATGGAATGAAATGAGGTTAATTAATTCTTAAGCAGCCATTCTTGAACTCAGCTCACTTTTGAAATTTGTACCATGATGGTCGTTCTTGAGATGGTTTTTTTTTTAGCTGATTGTAATTTTTTTTTTTTTTTTGTCTAACTATTTTAATAATCCATTTAATTCGAATAATACCATAGGGAAAATTACAGATATTGCTTCTTCCTATATTTCACTCTTTTCTTCATGCTATACAAAACCGTCGTTTTTGTCCTAAATGGCGACCTTTGAAGTGCAGAATTCTTTCTTTATCGAGTGAGAATATTACGTGTACTATTATAAAAGGAAATTAACACTGACAAATGGACGTATTCAATGAGCCGAAAAAATAAATAGCCCTTGACATTCTTCTCATTCAGTATGAGAAAAAGTAGGGTAATTGTGTACCGTGTTTAGTGAGGGCATTTGATGCGACTATTTTTCGAGGATTGTCATTTTGGCCATTAAAGAGAACCTAAGTGAGTTAATGATAGTCGTCATCTTGAATGATGGTTCCTTATGGCAACATTTTTTTGGAACTTAAAAGAAACTTCATGTCTTCACGCATTTTATTTTTATTATTTAATTTTAAAAGGTATTTGGAATCTGTTTTTTAAATAATGAATTAAGGTTCCAAAGAGAACACAGAAAGAGGTTGTAAAAATTATGATTTCAACTAAAATATTTTTTGAATTCAGAAATTTTCATAAAAACTAGGCTGACAATTTCTTCATACATAAACGAAAAATATATAATATTTTTAAATAGCAATGAAGTCTAAATGTTGCCCTTGAATCAGATTTGTATTTTTTTAAATTTCACTTTCTTTTATCTTGAATGTTTTTTTTTTCTTCGTCAAATTTAAAGTTACTTGAAAATACTTTAAAATGAACATCAAACTATTCAGAATAAATGCAGTAAACCCTCAGATATGTAAGAATTGGAAGCTAGGCTCTGATTCCTAGTTACTCTATTGTTCCTAATTGAAAAAAAAAAAAAAAAATTCCAAATCATAAGAATTACTAAAATAACCGAAAACGTTCTTTAAAAACTGCTTGGTAAAAATGATAAAAGTTACATTTTAGTATTAAAAAATAACCCTACAAATATGCTTTTTTTTGAAATTTTGATCCATGATGAAATTTATTCTCAAGTGAACAAACGCATCAGTTAAAAGATGTTATGTCATCCAAATTCGGATCCTTTGTATACTATAAAACCGTAACAATACGCTACCCTTCGAGAATAAGCCCATCTCATATTTTAAAATAATGTTTGCCTTTGTTAAAAGCATGATACACTGTGGAAACATTTTCTGCTTCAAAGATGTCCTGACATTAATATAAACTCATGATACTTGTGTGTGTTTCAATAGAATTACGAGAGAAATAAACATGCGTATTAACTGATAATAAATTACAAAACTGTAGCAAAAGTAAAACCAAATTTAAGGTGCAAAATTAAAACTAGTAAAAATTGCTACTAGTTAAATAAATTGATTGAAACCAAGTATTATAATTCAATAAAAGCAAGACAATGAGATTGAAATACAATGAGTTAACGAAAACAAGAATTTTAAAAAAAGTAAGGAAGTCTCTAAATTAGTGTAAATATAATATAAAACAAGAGTATACAAGATTTTTTGATTGACTGATTGCTTATTATCGTCGCTCTTTGAAGCAACACAAAGGCTGTTAACGACGGACACGGCAGAATTTTAGTATCAGGGCTCGAACTCACTACTCGATGGAAACAACACTGGCAGTGATTTCCGGCCTTGATCAGTAAGCTACTGCGGCTACAACAATATTCATGAATACTTAATAGACATATATGTAATATCATAATAAATTGCCTAACTATAGCAATATAAAATTTAACTTTTTAAAATGTAAAATCAAAACCAGTAATAGAAAAATATTCAAAGGATAACCAAAAATCTAATTATAAATATTATCAAAAGTAAAAAATTCTGATGAAGAAAGCCAAAAATTTACTTAAATGCATCAAACAAAATATTTATTTAATACAGCTAAAAACCATTAATAAAAATTACATATTATTTTTAAGAATCGAACACTTAAAAGGTCATAGCGAAGTAAAAGAAGAAAAAAAAAAAAAACAAGTCAGAACAAAAGATGGAGATTATGTAATTAATAGTTTCATGCATTGGAATTCAAAAATGTGTGTTTATACCAATGTTAAGGATCCAAGCAACACACTTTAGTGAATTACATTATAACAAGATGGAATTAAACCAAAAATTAAGGGCAAATGCAAAAATTTAGCAACAATTCGACCAAAGAAAAAAAGAAAGTAAACAAAGGAAGTATTCATTTAGACCTAAATATAGTAATGTTATCTTATGAAATAATTTAAAATATTTCCACACTTATTAATAATTTTAACTTTAGAATTATAAAAATTATACCACTGAAGTCCAGCAAACTCGAGCTTATTGTTATCCTGTTCGCTCCCAGCGTATCTCAGGCGATACGCTCGTGTTGGCTCTCCTGTGCCCAGCGTATCACGGGCGATACGCTCCGTGAGTGTCTTCTATGGCCCAACGTATCAATAGAGATGCGCTTGATGGGAACGTTTTATTTGATTTTTTTAATGTTACTATATGGCTTTACAATACCGCGAAATCTATATAGATGGGTTATTTGGAGTGTTGACATTAGTGATAGGGGCTTGGATTACACTTCTGGCTACCAGGAGGGGGTAATTGTTAAAGCACGTGTTGCGCCGCGGCTCTTTAAATGTAATGACATGATTTAAAGGGTGCACTTGCTTTCGGTTTGCTTTTTTCTTACTTGCTTGCTTCTTAGAAGTTCGAAGGATAATTTATGGCCCTTTATGGGGGTCAAGGCTTTTGGTAGCAGATATTCTTAGCTGTTAGTTTCTTTCGATCGGTTTTTATTTGTAGCGACAGTCAAGACGAAAAGAAAGTATTTATCTGATACTAAGATTTGCGAAATAATAAATGAAACTGACAGTAATGTTAGCGAAAATAATCCAAATATGTACATAGACACATTAAAGTAAAAAAAAAGGGGGGGAACTAAAATTTGCCCTTTGCTTAGAATCTTGCGTGAAGCGTCAAAATATGTGTGTAAGACATGTGACGTTGGACTATGCGTTGAAGAATTTTTTTTTATAAATATACCATACACCAAAATACGATTTATCTTTTATATCTATATATTCCACATAATGGTATATCATTATACCATGAAATTTATATTTTGTATTTTCTTAAAAGTACGATTTTTTTATGTAATTTTAAGTGTAAAGTATTCAATTTTCGATTAAATCTTTTTTTCTTTTGCATATATTAAGTTTAATGCCTTTTAAATAATATGTTAAAACCAAAATATTTTAATAAATAGCCGATTTTAGAGGAATTTTTTTCACGAATTAGGCTTACTATCTAAAACCGTCTGGGCACAGTTAACACTCCGTGGTAAGAAGCCGCGGACCCAGAGAAGCACTTCTTTTTTCTTCCTCCGATAGCGAAAGGGTTATACGTATGACTTACTCGCAACACATCACCATAATGCTAATATTAAAAACAGCTTAAACACTAATAAAAAATTCAAAAAAGTGATATTCTTATAACTTCACGCTACACTAGAACGAAATACTTCTGTGAATAATATCTCAACATGAAAAGAAAAAAAAAAGAAATTCATCTAATTCAAGTAGAATGATATTCTTATAACTTCTATTTATCACACCTCCACTATACTGCCATCAAGAACAAAATAACCGTCAAAAATTAGGTTATTGATTGATTGATTTAAAGATTGTACAAAGAAAGAGTATTTAATTAAATTTACTAATAGTAAAACTAAAAATTTATAAATTAAGGACATATGTGAATGAACAATTCGTAAATTTAAAAAAAGAAAAAAATATGAAAATAAAGGAAATCAAACAAATCAGGCCTAGGATAAAAAGGAAATCAAACAAATCAGGCCTAGGATAAAAAGGAAATCATACCATAAAAATGTGTCGCCATCTATTGATAAATTAAACTAATATCAGGATTAGGATTCAATGAAAAGATGGATTTTTCAAAGATGATTTTTAATTAAATTATATGATATGTACTAATTATTTACAAAACTGTATTTATATATATAGACTGTAGGGAAAACAAATTACATTAGAAATTGTCATATCTTTCGTCTAAACATCTTAGCAGCACCCTTGCCACTCGCGGTGTCTAGGTGTGAACCTTTTAGATGAGGCTACAAAGCAGAGGTTTGGTTTGTGGCCTTCTCTAGTGTAGGAAGGCGTTACGAAATTTATATTCCTACAATTTCATACATACATGCATGTGTGCGCACACACACACACTCATACGAGTGTGTGTATGTATATATATATATATATATATATATATATATATATATATATATATCTGTGTGTGTCCTTAAAATTTCGAAAGTTAATTAAATATTTAACTGTTCTCTTAACTATTCAAAGTTAATATACTATTCGACATTATAATATCGGAGCAAATATAGATTTCAAGTCTTTTTTTCAATGTAATTTCATTCATGGACTCGTATTACTTTTCTTTGCGTATATTTTATTATTTATATGTATTCTATATTTTTTCCTAAAATTTTTCTTTCCTCGCAGTAAGAATCTATGTAGAATGTATCATGTCTTAAAAAAAAAGATATAAATATTATTAAAATATATCTTTTTTTGTATAAACTAAACATAACAAATGTCTTTTTTTTTTTTTTTTTTGTCTGAGTACTATTCATTTAATTCATTCTGACTCATTTTATTGAAAATCTTTGTGTTTCTGACAGTTTTGGATGTAATAACGGATGCATCCTTCCACTTTTCTATGTCAAAATCTCTTTTCGTTTATTGATTCTTCACCTCCGAAACGTAATAACTTTTCTGCCAATATATTCAAACGACTGCGCCTACAAGTTATTATTATTATGACCTGTCAGACCGTGATTAATGTTTATCTACTACAAACAGAAAGTCAATTTCTTCTCCATTTTAATGGAAATGAATAATTTGCGAAATTTTCTCATCTGTTTTCAAAGATAGGAGTTATCTTTATTAAGCCTGCAATGCGATGCATTAGAAAAGGGGATAAAGCGTTACAAGTATTTTCAGAATTCTGAGCTTCCGCGAGTGTGTACTTTCTAAATTTGAGTTAAAGTCTTAATGTTAAAAGTAGAAAGTTGAATCCAAACTCACACACCATGACTAAAGTCAAAAAATGAACATAATACTTCATTCCATGATTTAAAAGAAAAAAAATGGGATATTTAAAATTGTTTTCTAAAATATAGTGAACATGATTAGCTTATTATTATTGTTTTTATATTGTTGCGCACATGATTTAGGTATTTTATAGTAGGTAAATGGCTTTCAAAAGAAGATTATTTTCAGTAAAGAAAATAAAGACATATTTATTTAATAAATGAATATATATATAACCCCACCTTCGCAAATTGTGCATTGTAGTTTACAACAAAATTTAAAGCGTCATGTTCGTTTTTCAAAATATTTTTTTAAAAAACTTATATGGTACTTACTAATGGGACTTGAAAAGTTTTATTTGTTAGAGAATATAAACTTTATAAAGTTTTCATTTAAAAAGTAAATTTGAATTTTTTTTAATCAAATTTATTTGTGATTAAGGAAAAGGACTCTATTAAGTTCAAAAAATTTTTAAATATTAATATAATTTCTTATGTCTGTAATACATATCCATTAATCATGATGCACTCATAAAATTAATCGCATTCAGTAAAATTTTTCACTTCAAATTATAAAATAGAGTTCGTTTATCATTGAAATATAGAAGACGAAATATGTAGAAAGATTTAAACAAAAAGGAATAATATATTGAAATATATTGTTCTCTATTTGAGTGTGAAGCCATAGTATATAATATACTGAATCTGTAACGTTTTTCTACGATTGTACGTAACGATTTCCATTCTTTAATATTAAGCGAAGGTAGCTTTTGCCAGAACTGCCAATGTTGAAGCTCGTTTAATCTTTTTAAAGTAACGCAGGATTGTTCTTTGCACAACTTTTAATATTACATTTATATATACAAGGATTATTTACATAAAAGTTACACAAACAAGCATGATTTTCTGAGTGTTTAATATTATATAATATTTGAACTTCCGAAAGTTCCCTCGTATTCACTTAAATCTTATTCACTAACAGTGTTGTCCTTCGATGAGATGAAAGAGATGTCTTCTGGTTTCCGCTGTTTACTTTAAACCAAGTTGCAGTTTTTTTTTTTTTTTTTTTTTTTTTTACCTGAGTTTTTCTTAGAGGGCGCCAGCTGTACACACACAGTTGTGCACTGACGCACAGCCTTAGATTAAATTCGATTTTAACCCAAAAGTTTGCTGTTAATTTTGACTGCGAGACTCAATTTTAAATACAAGCTTTCTTTGTTGTATGATTCCTGTCTATTATTCCATGTATATCGTCATTGCTTCAGTTTCCATTATAATTTTATTTATATGAGTTCAAAGAAAGGAATGGCCGCGGTAGTCTAATGGTCATGGCCATGTACTCGCGGCCGGCTGTTTTCGTCGAGTCGTAGGTTCGGGCCTTGATGCCACAAAAGACCCGCCGTATAGCCGGGGCTAATGCACGTTAAATCTTTCGGGGCCTAAAGTCTTTCCGTTGGCATTGTGTGGAAATTAGAAGAGGGGTGCCAGCTCAGTTGTCGTCTTCTTCACTCGACCGAGGCTCAAAATTATGAGGTCCATCGCCAGTACCCCTCGTATTGCTTCTAATGTGACGTTAATAAACCAAACCATGGAATGGAAATTCACAGCCAGATTAGCATCAAAAATTTATTTTTATTCAAGTTATGAACATTTAAATTCTGATGACTCTATGGCTACTTAGTCAAAATGCGCCAGAAATATGATTTGTAAAAATAATTAATTATTTTGTCTCTAACCTTTTCCCTCGGTTTGAGATTGAAGAATAACTGGAATTACAGGTTCAATTTCTGAACCCTTTTCTTATCCCCTATAAGATCCCTCTGATCGCCTTTAATAACGAACGGTTGGTTCCGACTTCTCACTTAAATTCACTAGCACCAATTAGTTACCTTCTAACCTCAATTTTAAATTCTTCGTCGTTTATAGATGCATCTAATCAAATCTGTTAATTACATTTCATAATTTTAAAAGTCCCGAAAGTTAGTTGAAGGGAAAATCGCGATAGAACCCACTGTTATGTTACATATATTGTCCCAATATATATTTCAGTCAGTCTCAGTTTCGAATCTTAACTCCACTGTAGACCCGTCGTGAAATCAGTCTGATATACATTAAATTTGTCGGTGTTTAAAGACTTGTCATTGGTGTGTGTTTAAATTGGGAGAGTGGGGATCTTAGACGTCGTCATTGGTGTCTTTACTTCATCATGGTTCAGAAATAGAAGTCCGTCGAAAATAGCCCTAGAGTTGCAACTATTTCGATGTTATTAAAGCCATCATCAGTCATAAAATAACCCATCGTGACCAAATATAAATGAACCTTAACTCAAAATAACATTATAATTTTTACTAACGTCACAAACTCCGTTTTGAAAAACATCATATGACGAAAGATTACATCTGCAATTAAATTTCTTATAGGAAACAATTAAGAAAACCATTAATTCTTTGTTAAATGAGACTCCCTCTGTATTTTTTTACAATTTCGTGTGTAAGTTTTACAATACATTTTTCTTGGAAATAAAAGAAGATATTCTAGCAAGGAAGATCAGGGAAAGTCTCATTTAAGAATGTCTGGATCCGAGATTAAGTTTAAGAATGTCCCAATTACGGAGCTAGGTCACGCTACAGTGATTTTATGGCAGCATGCAACTTTAAAGCATTCGAAGTAATTTTATCGTTGTAATTCGAAACCAGGATGGTATTACCCGCAAGGCTGACTGGACTTGAAATTTAAGGGAGGGTACCTTAAATTGTAATTTTTTTTTTTTTTTTTTTTTGTATAATTTGATTATAAAGGGCTGAAGGAGGCCGAAATATTTGAAAGGTTAGGAGTTCTAAAAGAAATATATTAATACGTCTTTGATTCGAATTTCGTTGCATTAAAAAACCTTGCATCATTAACGCTTTGATTAAAGCACATACACAAATCAAAAGAACATTGTAACTAGATTTTATTACAGTTTTAGTGGCGACAAACTAAGCTTTATAGGGCGCGGGGGAGGCAATTAGAATTAATGTCGTGTGTGTGTTTTATCAGTAACTAATTCAGTTCTAGAAATTAGTTAATAAAAAAAAATTACTGTATCTTTATTACTTCAATCAAAATAAGTGTAATCATAATTTTTTGAGATATCTATATTTAAAATGTCAATTGTGAGATTATTTGCTTTAAAAATTTTTACAATGATAACGGCTTAACATTTTTTTTTTTTTAATTCTCTTAATTTTTAACAAATAAATAAATTCATCGACTGCTGTAAATTTTGGTGTTAATAATAATAATTTTTAAATAAGATTGTCTCTTTCTGCCTATTTTTGGAAAATAGAACTCAAACGTGCTTCACTTTTCAAGATTCAATATTAGAATAATGCTTGGGTATATTAATATTATATTCTGACTTCATTAACTTACGAACAGCAACATATTTTTATACTACTTTTGATTGGTGAATTTATCCGGAGAATTTATTATTGTTATTAATTATTTTTAAATAAAATATGTTTCTAGTTGCTTTTTTATTACGTCTCAATATAAAAAGAGTTTTAATTGTAAAATTATAAAGTAAATATTTACTTACTGAGGGTATGTAAATTGTAAAAAGGCAGTATTATAACCAGGTTACAGGGATCTCTATCTAAGTTCTAAGGAAAGCCAATGAGGAGTAGGTCGGCAAAAAGAAGTATTTGATTTTTTTTAAAAGGACGCTCTCTTGTTTAATAAAAGTGAAACATAAGGAAAAATTAGTTTTATCTATGCAGTAGTAGTTTGTCACTTAGAAAACAATTCTTTTATGTGTGTGCGTGATAAAAGCAAACTATGAAAAACGCTTGAATCATTTTACAATAAATCGTTAACATGTAAATTAACAAAACGGGAAACTAGATGTTAATCGAGAAATGAAAAGCCGGCAGAGCTGGCCGTTTCGCAAAATTTTTCGAGAATGGACACTATAGATAACTATGTCGTAATCGCGCGAATTCATATTATTCTTGGGAGGGGGGGGGAATTCTCGTCAAAAAGAAGAATTCTAGGTGTGTGTGTTTTTTAATTAAGTGAAAACAGTCTTAAAATTTGCTGTTAATTTCTTTTCTGGTGAAACAAAAAATAATATTTCTGTCTTTTTCTTTTCTTTTCGTGCGAGTCTACGTATTTTTTGAAGTCCTGCTAAGAAACATGTAAACTCGCATAAAAAGTCTTTCTCCTCTGTAAATTAGGCATGTCGTAAGAGGTGACTAAAATGGGTACCCAGCGTCTGGGGGTATAGCCGGGCACCCTGCTCCTGGAGATTATATCAGGGGACCTCAGGGACTTGTCTTCTTCAGGTAAGTACGGGCATCATGACCCCGAGGCACCTTAGTGGTCTTTTTCTTTCCCATGGAGTTACTGTCTTTGGTAAACACGGGTGACGCATTCCCGGGATACCCTAGCGATCCTTCTCTATTTTCGACCTTCCTTGTCAATCACTTATCGTTTTTTCAACTTCACGTCTAGACCACAGTTTAATCTTGTTTGGCGTAGTATAGCCATATCTGGCTTTTGCGCCAATAAACTTTACATTCACTCACTCACTCATCTCTGTAAATTAGAAAAACTCTTCAATTTTGGAGGAAGATTTAAAATCGAAATTCTAACCACAAATTTTAAAAATATCGAAAGAAATGCACCTATAGTTCTTGAATTTTTTTTAAAAAATGTTATTCTTAAAACATTTTTTAATATAATTACGCTTAATGAAATCAGAAACTATATATAATATATAACTAAAATATTTAGTGGGTGAGGGGGGTTATTTTCTGATACGAATGAAAAATTCAGATTAAATTGAAAGTAGGACGCGGATATTTATACCCTAAGGGCGTATATTATAGAAATTTTATGGTCTATTATAATCATAAATATGTAAAAATTCTTTTCTTATATCCATTTATAGTTGAAGCTCTCCATCATTGTTAATATGAAAATTTTATGGTTATTCCAGCTCAAATTTATGATCCTCACAACTATATCCTCTTTTTAGTTTAATGGGCTGTTATCTTTCATTTTAACAGGTGAAGATGAAATTTAGATGGCATTTAAGAAGCATATTGCGGTAACATGCGTTTAAGGGAAGAATTTAATGAAATCGGCAATTCTCGTAACAGAATTATATAAGATGTTCCATAAGTTCGTAAGTATTTTAAAAAGTTATAAAAATTGAAGGAATTGGTATATTTGAATGATGTTTGAAAAAAAAAAAAAAAAGTTATAGCCATGAAGATTTTTTTCGTGGAGAAAAAAAAATTATTCAAATTTTTGACGGTGGATGAGACTGCGCAAGCGAATCATTGGAAATATGTAAATCAAGATTCCATAAAATGCAGGGTAAGCTATTGACATCATTAAAGCAATCCAGTATTTTAGGGAAATCTCTACTAAAAGTAATAAGTTTTTATCACTAAAGTAAGTAAAATTATCCTGGTTATTTATTGGCATAAAGTAAGCTTATTTCTGAGCCACAGGCTCCACAGAGACAATTACCACCAAGAAAACAAAAAAAAAATGCATTTTTAAAATTTCTTCAATTAATTTAATTTCAATTAATCAGCTGTCAGTGTACAAATGAATAGCCCCCTCGCTCATTGGACTTTACACCTCTTGATTTTTGACTCTGGAATAGCCCATTTTCGTTAGTACAGTGAAAAGATATCTTTCACTATAAAATTTCCTGCATTCATTCGGATGTACTACATACAGCCTTCAATGGTTTTGTCACTCGTTTGCAAACTGTCATTTGTGGTGATGGAGGACTAATACATTTTTTTCCCCTGCCAACAAAAATTCCTCTTCATGAGAATAACTTTTTTTGCAAACCGCCTACAAATTTATCTATTCCTTCAATTTTTTCTAACTTTTTCAAACACTTACGAAATTATAGTATAATAAACAATTAATCTATCTAGAAAGAATGAAATTTAAGGAAGAGTAGCATTACAAAGAATTCATGAAAAGTTCTTTTTCTTATATAATGCACCTAAGAATTGAGCGCTAGAATACAGTTTTAATCTACACGTATTTAAACAAAAGAACAAGTTTTCTATTACCTAATTAAAGTAAAGTACCGGTTGGAAATTCTAATGAAATAAAAAAAAATGATGATGATGAGGTTATTTATGAAAGAAATGTTCGGTATGTTTTAGTGAAATTTATCTGAATTCCCAAGAGAGTGTTTCATTCCTGACATTTTTGTATTTTATTCTAAACCATTTAAAAGCATTTTTTCATTAAAGTAAAGAGAAAAAATTATTTGAAGTAATGGTGTGTTTTGCAATTTGTTATATTTGCTTCTGTAGAAATGTGAAATAAAAACAAAAGTTTGATGATATGTATTTTTTTTTGTTGTCGTTTTTGAAAACTATGTTTAAAAAATTTTTTAAAATTTTCTGCTCATTTGGTTATGCTTAAATAATCAAATTTATTGTTCTCAGTTTTTCTCTGGGAATATAACAATACATACTGTTATGAAATGATAAAATATGTATTAATGGGAATGTTCTATAAAAATTTAAATATATTTCTTTTTCCATATATATATATATATATATATATATAAAGCTTGTGTCTAAAGATAAAAACTTGCATAGTACAATATGTGGATTTTTATGTGCAGTAAAAAAATTGTATCAGTCTTTTTCTTACAACGGAAATTTCGGTGTGTATTTATTTTAATTAAAAATGTCGTTCCTAGATAATTTTACTTTAAATGTTCACTGATAGGATTGTTCTGTCTGCTTTGAGTTTCTTTGGTCTTCCTCTGAGTTCACATTTTATCTTCGTCAAAATGTTTTACTCTTATACCTTAACTTAATTTCTGGAGATATTATAACTATAGGGTTTCCTTTCTTTTCTTCCAATAGGTTGCTGTTGTTAAACAAAGGAATACAGAAAAAGTATATGCAATGAAAATTCTAAATAAGTGGGAAATGTTAAAAAGAGCTGAGGTAAATATTGTTTTTTAATTAAATATATTCATTATTTATGTAACCAAATATATACAACTTTGTAGTTTTACAATAAACTCCTCGTTTTTTGTTGTTATCTATCATTTATCCTAAAAATTGTTAATTTTAATGATGAAATATATGCAACATTTTTTTTTTTTTTTTTTTTTTTTTAGGAAATTATTTTTGATTTGCACAATAATGGGAGAGAAAGAATAGAATCTTTATTTATTTCCCAACTGTTCTATATATTTGAGCTCCATTTTACTGTTGGCTCACAAAAACTTAGAATGGCGTTATAAATTTTCTAATCATAATGTTTCTCCCCATCCGTCTTCACGTGATTTTAAAGAATAAGAGCCAGTTCTGAAACATTCGTTCAGATAAATCTATACTAATATGGTTTTTATTGTATTCTAACTTCAATAGCATACCAAATTTTCATGTCCTACTAATTTCTGTTTTGAATCCAATGAAGCTTAATTTAAAAGCATTGCCTCCATGACCATAACTCTTTTGTTTTTTTTTATCCGATTGTCCCTTTCTTATGGACAATCGGATAAAAAAAAACTACATATATCCTCCACGTTATGCACTATTCACTTTTAGACCAACTCCGCATCCTTTTTAACGTAGTCGCGAGTATACCAAAGTAGTTGTACAAATCCGTCAAAGAAGGATTCTGGTGGTTATATTCGATATCGGGCTTTAATAGCAACTTTCACGTCATCGTTCCCTTTTTTTCCGACTCGCAGCACCCTTTCTGAATCAGGAATTTCCCATGGTACCTTTCCCTATGTCAAAGTATGATTACTCATTAGAATAAGAGATTTAAAAAAAATTAATTAAACACCTGAAAAAAAAATGTAATTGACTGTGGTGAACATTCCAAATTGTGTTATTGAATGAATTCATTATTGGAAAATAATTATGAAAGCCTTTGCAATATTCCATGGCACTCCAGGGTGCAGCGACAAACACTTCAGGAACCACTGCTTAAATCAGGCTTGTCCAACTCAAAAGACTCTGAGGACCACTTTGGAATCACATTTTATTCCAGCGAGCAGCAATATATATATATATATGGGGTGCGTAATGAATGTGCACCTTTTTTTTTTAATTTTGGATCTTTTATAAAGCCAATTCAAATTCTCTCTTTCAAAACTATTTCTACTTTCAACTCTCGAGTGTCGCGGGAAGAGACGTACCCTCCCCAGCCCCATTAAAGAAATCTAGTACATTCTGCAATAAATCATAGGAAACTACATTTCATTGAATTAAATGTTTTTTGTACGTGAAATATAATATATTATTCTCATTCATCAGCAGCTTTGCTTGTTAGATATAACTACATTATGTATCGCCCACTTCACACAAAAGAGTCCACACACTTTTTAAAATGAGCTCAACTTCGTAATTGTTTCTAAACAAGAAATTTTGTGAGCGTAGTTGAGTATAATTCTATTCTATTGGAGTTTGATATGAACGACTCATGGTGGAATGTTCTTTGGTACTTTTATGTTCAATACAAGCTTAAATTTTTGTTCAGGATGACCCAGCTCCGTAGGCCGCAAGTTGACATTGGATGAGGCCCGCTGGTTGGCCTGACCTAGCTTAAATGCTGTTGTCTTCGCCTAATATCAAAGAACCCTATCGAATTTTCGAACACATTTTCAGGCAGAAAATTGTTTCAATTTTTTATATAAGTTAGCAATGTTGTAACACATGCTTCTGTTTGGCGCAGAATGGCCACATCTAGCTCTTGCGCCATAATATTTACATTCACTCACTCACTAAACACGTGCTTCTGTTTTTGATGCAATATTCTTAAAATTTAGGAATGTTTCAAAAATATGCCGTTTTTTCATGTGAATACGTGGAGTTTAAAAGTCATTTAGCATTACCGTACTGGAGCCGAAGTATGGAACATATTTTACACCAGGAAAGGGGAAAAAAAGTGATTAATTCAGATAGAAATGAGTAGCATTATAAAGTACGCTGTTGTTTTAATGTTCGGGCTTTTTTTCTATTGGAAGAATGTGTTCTAGTTTCGGGTTCTATTATTTAACTAAACGCGAAGCCATTTTTAAGGTGCTCATTCATCTTTGGGTAGAGGTGAAAATTTCAAGGTCGGGTACAATGACGCCTCGCTGTTTCAACCTCATCTCCACATATGTTGCCACATTTAGTCAGTTCTAAGCACAACTACAACACTTGGGAACAAATATATACATAAAGAATACATGTAGCTTTCAGTTGCAACAAGAATTTCGATAATTGGGTAACAAGTAAAAAAGTTTTGATGTTTGAGGAATTACTTTTCAATCAAGCCTTGTATATTTAACTTGTGTATAATTTGTGTCCCATACTTCGCATCTTCTGTACTCAACACATAAAAGTACAAAATTTGTTTAACATTGAAGAGTAAACACTTTGAAAATTTTTATAGTATTAATTATATTTTGAGAATAAGCAATTATATGTGATGTAAACATGGCACATTTTTTTGTTTGAAAAAAATTCTCTCAGTTAGAAACTTGCCCTTCTAAGATGAAAGGAAAACAAATGTATAACAATAAATATTCATCATTCGTTTAGGAAAACTAAAATTCAGTTATATTATTTTTTTAATTTCAGTTATTATTTATGATTATATAGTTAACCTCTCTTTTTAGTTGAGAAATTGTTCATTATTTAAGTTGATAAAATTTTTGTTACCCATGATATATTAATGTCTCTAATTTTATTCATAATTTTAGACAGCTTGTTTTCAAGAAGAAAGGGAAGTATTAGTCTATGGTGATAAAAGGTGGATCACAAATCTCCACTTTTCTTTTCAAGATGATGTAAATTTGGTAAGTTATAGTTTTAAAAATAACCCATGCAACTTATGTTTCCTGTAGATATCCATTGTACCTTTTAGGAATGTGGTGGATATCTAAAGAATTATATGGTTTTATGGAAATAATTAATACTTTTTGTTGTAATTTGGAAATTTTTAAACAGTTTCTATTTTCTTCATATATATATTTTTCGATACATGATATAAAATTATAATACAGAGAATTTTGTTTTTGTATTTTTGTAATATTTTAACTAATATCGGTTTTTTTTTTTTATTTTTTTTGGTTTTTTTTTTTTTTTTTTTTTTTTTGCTTATTTTAGTTCCTTTTCATTTATTTATTAGAATTTTTTAAAATTTTAATTTGTTTCCCTTTAAATATATAAGTTTAGCAGTATATTTCTTTAAAAATTTTAATATGTACGAATAATATAATGTTGACCGCTTAATTATATTGATGGTAAAATATTATAATTTAGTAACTAAAGGAATACATTTCTTATTGTTTTGAAATAAAAGCTGAAAAATATAAACATTTTTTTAAAAAATATTATAATTAACTGCAGTTATTTATTTCGATAGTAACATTTCATATTTTTTCTTATAGTATTTAGTTATGGACTATTATTGTGGTGGTGATCTTTTAACATTGTTAAGCAAGTTTGAAGATAGGCTTCCAGAAGATATGGCCAGGTTTTATATATGTGAAATGGTGCTCGCTATTGACTCTATACATAGATTACAGTATGTTCATCGTGACATTAAACCTGATAATGTATTATTAGATGCCAATGGCCATATAAAATTAGCAGATTTTGGTTCCTGTTTAAGGTTGTTAGAAGATGGCATGGTGAGTTTTTGAAAAACTATGTTTTTGATTTTTCTTTTAATTTTATTAGTTATTAATTAAATTGTCATGTTTTTCTACTTCATAATATGTTCCAGGTAAGTCTTTTAAGAGACACCGTGGCTATACGATAACTAACAGGTCGTGAACGCGAGTTCATCGTCGGCATTGTTTCGGCCAAGTCGTGTGTTCTAGTCCTGCTGCCACCGAAAACCCATCGTGTAATTGGGCTGATGCATGTTAAATATGTTGAGATTCAAAATTATCCTGTTGGGATGGTGTGGAAGCTTAGGAAAAGGGGATGCCAAATTTGTTGTCTTCTTTTTATTAACCATAGCTCAAAATTACGAGGGCATCGGCTAACAGCTATTGTGTTGTTTCTAAGTGTACGACGTTTTAATAAAGAATCACTCAATTCTTAGAGACATCTAATCTCTTTTTTGTTTCAATTTAGAGTTACGTTATTAAGATATCAAAAATAGTTTTTAATAAGATATTTGATTCAAATCGGGAATAGGGTGTCCCTTAGGAGATTGGCGACGAAACTTGGCGACTTCCTAGACAGGTTGCCGAACGTGCGTGACTTAAGCATTGAGTATGCTTAGGATTACCATGACCTAAATCGCTAATTATCGCTCCCAAAAGTCACCAATCGCCCAGGGGAAACCCTATACTCGATTTGAACCAGATTTTTATTCATATTTATACGACTAACCTAAAGTCTTCGGGAAAAACAAGTAAATTAAGAAAATTGTGTGAATCTTATAGAATCATATTCTTGTGGACTTAAGTTGTTGTCTTCATGCTAAGAATTATATCATGACTTAATTAAATCATTAGCACAGTTATTTAATAACTAAAGTCATATCTATAACTATCAATAGAACTTTTGTTCTAGACATGACAAGAAGATTCCCATAAGTTGACATGGTAATCGAAGACGTTAATATCCTACTTAATAATTCTAGTAATAATGCAATCTCATAAAAATTGAAGCTTTCGCTTTTAGAATCAGAAACTGATAACGAATGACATAATTTTTCACATTCTTAACGAACAACCGAATTTAAAATTATTTTTAAGTTATTAAAATGCAATACATGACATATGAATTTTTTTCTCATGAAATGTAAATAAAATTCTTAGAATACTAACAAATTAATGACAGCTTTTTTTTTTTTCTTCTTTGTTATTTTTCTTATATTTTAGATTTGAAACTAATTTTCTGTTTTTATTGGAAGTTAGTAGCTCTTTTTACGCGAATTTTATATGTATGTGGTACTTGTATCGCATAAAAAGAGGTTTAGTTATTATATTTATTTAAACATTCAAACTTTATGTAAATATAAATTTCTGGATAGTATTTTTTTTTTTTAAATATATAAATATTTAAACTATGAAACAAAGACTTATAATGCGATAGTATAAGTAAATTAAAATCTTATAAAAGCGAAATTTTTTCATGATTCTGAAGAGTGTTGTAATATTAATATGCCCTAAATATATGTATTTTTTTTTTTTTTTTCTTTTCATGTCATTTGCTTGTTAAATTTTTTGGATGGCTTCCATGTTCAGGTTATTGTTCTGATACAAATAGATGCACATTAAACTCTCTGTATGATTATATTTCTGAGAAAAGTCGTTCAAAATATTTTTAAAATTAAAACTTATTTGTATAATGGTCATCAGTAGCGTAACGTGGGTTGTGTAAAGGAAACCATGGCCCCAAGCAGTACATAGACGTGGGGAGAAGAAGGGGAGTGACCTTCCTGTCAGCAGCATTAGGCTATGGTTATTAAATAGGTACTTATGTAGAATTTCAAGGCAATTAGATTAGTGAAAGTGATTCAAAATAGAGTTGTAAGATTTATCCTAAACAAATGTACTTGCATTTATGTGAAGTTAAATAAAAGCTTGTCAAATATTTTGCTCAAAATAGCAAATAAATTTCACCTTTGGAATTTTGAAACGGACGCCACCCGCTGCGACCTGCTGTTGCCACACAACAAATGCAATTAGTGTGTCCGTTTTGATTTTTCTTATTGTCTATTAAGAACTCATAGATGTGGCTTTGTGAGCAGGTGATGTTTAATTTCTTCTACTTTTTGGCTATTTAAAAAAGCAATGCAGTGTTGATATTTAGTTAATTTTATACTTTGACAAAGTTTTGTATGTACCTAAATGTATTAGTTATTGTTTAGTCTTGTTGATTTGTTTTGTACAATTAGTTGAATACTTAGAAGTGTTAAGGCAAATATTTGTTTTGTTTACTTTTAAATTTCTCTATAATTTTGTGGTTTTACCTATGTAGAGTATTACTTATTCGTTTTAATATATTGAATTATAAGTAATTTAATTTTACACACGCGCAATGCATTCGTGATGTTATTATTTTGTTTTTCTATAGAGGGAGGCCAATTTAGAGTAGGCACCGGGTAGCAGAAATCCACGCTACACCACTGATGGTCATATTTGTTTAGTTGTGATTTTTGTGTGCATGTTTATAATTTGAAATTTATTTTCACTTTCTAGATCTTTGATGTATTCTTAATACAATCTTCAGACTAAGAAAAGCAATTTTCCTCAAATATAACATTCTAAGTTACATATTAATATTCATTTTGCAATGATATATATTTAAAAATGTTTGTGAATACAATTATGTTGGAGAAATTACATCTAATTGAATCACTTTTCAAAAGTGAGACAGCTCTCCATCTTCAATTTCAAATATCAATGAAATTTGCTGCTATAAAAAAAAAGTCATTCCTTTTTTTTTTTTTCAGGTACAATCTAATGTTGCTGTTGGAACACCAGATTATATATCACCTGAAATTCTGCGAGTGAGTTTTAAGCTTTTACAATCAACCTTCCATCTTAAATTTTCCTTCTATCTTTCCTGATGTTGCTTTTTCTCATGTCCTTAAAACCTCTCTCTAATCTTATGCTTACATTTATAATTGCATGCTTTCTCTTTTATGCTTCTTCTATTGTTGGAACCTATTTTAATGGGCTACTTCTTCAGACTTTGTAAGATACCTGTCCAATTTCATTGCATGAAAGTAATATTTAATGGGATTACTTGGTGTGTGTTTTCATTTATTGTTATCATTACTTCCTCTTCCCCCAACAATGTATACTAATTCCTCCTATGGCTACCTGCCTTATGCCAACAAATACCATGTTCTTAATGAACATCCTTAAATGTTGTAATTTTTGTAAATAGTTAAGCATGAAAGCATGATGGACCAAAGTTCGTGCTTAATATATTTAAGGCAATTAAAATTGTGTATTTGAATATATTAAGCATGAAAAAGGCTGTTTTAATGATACCAAAATCCATATGTAGAATTTAAGTGCATATGTAAGTCATGTTAATGATTTCAAAACTGTAAAGAAACTTTCGATCTAGTGCTTTAAAAATATATATATTATTATTATTATATAATGTATTTTTACTATAACATTTTTGACCAATATTTTCTAGCGGAAAGTTTTGGGACCTTCAAAACCTTTTTTTATTCATCAATGATTTTCCAGTAAACTTCTTTGTCTATTGGGGTACATTTATTGAATTTTAAGATTATAGACATAAATTTTAATACATAGAATAATAATTATATTTTATTAATATTTTGTAAAAGGTAATTTATGCTTGATGGATTTCTTAATTAAGTAATTAAAGTTAAGTGCCTAATGCAGACAAAGGAACAGATATATATATATATACCAGGAAAAAAGAGATATCTGTTTTCATAGTGACTCAATGGGGATTTAGATAATTATACAGTATTTCATTTGCTGATTTCATGTAATTTAAGCATTCCCATTCCTATAATTAAAAACAACCTGAACCTATTTTGAATCTGTTGTTTCTCAAAGATTATTATCAATGATTTATTGTTCATATCTTATATAATACTATTTCAGTCATATCAAGGTGACTTCCTTCAATTCTCTTAACTTGAAGCCTTAAAAAAATTAATAATTTCACTCTTGAATGTCTGAAGTGAGATAAATCATCTATGTTCTGATTTCCTACCATGTAACTATCTTAACTATGTATGTGATTTATAGAATTGCTATATGAAAGCACATAAGCTTTTTTAAAATTGTTTCTGTTTGGATGTGTAATTAGTTTTGTTTATCATTTAGCATATAAGTTGGCTGCTAAAAGTTCTTCCTCATTTCAGAAGTTTCTGTTTTGACAGTTGTTATCAATACTCACTTGAAGCTTGTATGAACAGCTTTGCTTATTTGCATCGGTATGATAATGAAAAGAGGCTTTCACTGGCTTTTTTTCTCCTCAATTGCTTGTGTAATTTAACTTGAATATATAATTTTTTTAGTATTACAAATATTATGATAAACTAAATTATTGAAATGTGTATTCAAATAAGTAGCAAGAAGTTATATTTTGTACATAATTTTAAAAAACAATTTTTTTCATCTTAATGCTTAAAATTTTAAAAAACAATAGTACATTTGCTATTGATATATTACAGTTTTTGCTAATCAAATATGAATAAAAACCTACTTAACTGCATCATATGAAAATTTTCCACACGCACAAATAATATAGCTTATAACAAATTTTAGTATTCAATTTAATTTTTCCATAAAAGAATAGTTTAAAAATTTCTTATAAATTCTTTTCTTTTAAATTTATGTATGTAAGACTTTATTACAGACTCTTAAGACTCATCATTATGAATCAAAAATTTGATATTAAAATCAAAATTCAAGTTGTATAAAATGATTGAACCTAATATCAAATAATGGCCTTTCAGTTACTTCTGAAGTTTTCCTATTCTAAATGACAAAATAGTAATAATAAATAAATAAATAAAATAGTAAAACTTTGGAAATTACTTTCTGAGTTTTATTTACAATTAACATGTATATGCAAATGCTACATTCATTTAATTTGAAATACACTGGATGTTTATATAGAAATTTAACAATATAGAAATTAAAACTTATAAACACACATATATATTTATATATATAAACTCTAAAACATTCTAAACGAAATTTACTGCTTTTTTTTTTTTATCAAATAATTAATTTTTTATATTAACTTTAGTTTGAGCATTATCATAAAGCATTACTACACATTTTATTACAAAATTTAAAAGTACTAATTAGATTTTATTGGAGTAAAAATAATAACAATGACAGTTGAAGAAGAATATTTTTATTATAATGTGCAAGTAAGACAGCCTCTCGGTGTCAAATGTAAGCCTTTTCGGCTTTTGGTGAATTTGAGAGGTGAAAGATGAAGGTCAATCTAAAATATGGTTCTAGGGGAATCAACCATTTTATCAAGTCATGAAGAAGCAAAGCCCTTTAAAAGAGGTCCCTTGTGCCATATGCCACAGTCCATGTTATTAACTCATATATGTTTTATTTGTTGGTGTCTTTTACACATCAAGGCTCATCAATACTCCCTGCAGGCAATGGAAGACGGGAAAGGTCGATATGGAGCAGAATGTGATTGGTGGTCTTTAGGAGTATGTATGTATGAAATGCTATATGGGGAAACACCATTTTATGCGGAATCATTGGTAGAGACATATGGAAAAATCATGAATCACAAGGTTTGATTCCATTCTGTTTGTACTAAAGCTATTTAAGAACAGACTAATGAAAAAGCCATGATTTTCAATCTAAAGTGCCGCAGCACATTGAGGCTTCATGAAAAACTCATTAATGTGCTTCGAAAGTTTATGTCTTTAAGTGGATTATTTACAGAATCATTCGTGAAAAGCAATAAAATTTATTATTAAAATATAAAAAAGCATACTTTTCTTTAATAATGCAAATGTATTTTTGTTGTATTAAATCAACTCTTGAGCATAATTTGAATAAAAGTAAAAAATACTTTGGTATAAGTATATTTATAAAATAATATATTTCCAGCTGAATCATCTTTTTAATTTATTGTAATTTTAATTATGTATTAAATCATTAATTTTTGGTTGTCTAATATTAATTGCTGCAAAAATGAAACTTTTGCTAAACAACATTTTTACAACTAAAAAATAGTTATTTCCTTTTTGTTATTAAATTAATCACAAAAATTATTTTTGAAAGCTTTTTATCATCATAATATATGTATGCCCATGTACACTTAAATGTTATTTTAAGTGTGTCTTGTAGTAAAAATGATTGAAAATATTGGCTTAAAGTGTTCATATCACAAAATAAAATGTCAGAATTTTTTCTGTATCATATTGCAATATCTATGCTAATTTTATCATTACGAATTGCATTTTATTTTTTAACATTTTTTATAGGAGTATATAGAAGATTTAATCAATCACTTTTCACAAAGTTATTTAATTTGAAACTTAATCATATATAAAGAAATTTTTTTCATTACTTCTATAAAATTGAAATATCTTTATGTATTATGGTTGTAACTTTAAATTTATTAACAATTTAAAAATTTTCACATCTATGAAAAGATGAGCAGCTTTGTTTCTCTACATGAAGGTATTTTTTTTTAATAATGTTTTCAATACTTTTATCACTACTGAATTTGATTCCTTTTTTAATTTTTGGTTATAGTACCTTCAAACTAGCCTTGCAACCTGTAAAATGTTTTTTTTTTAAAGTTTTTTAAACATTTTTTGCATATTATATTTTAGAATTAAAACTTTTGATTGAAAAATAATTTTTTTAATTAACAACATTTTTAAAATATATATCAGATGAAAGAAGTATGAATTATTTGTACTATAGCAACCAGTTTAAAATGCTTCGATTGAACGTGTATTGAGTTTTTTTTAAAAGTATACATATATTAATAAATGTAATATATAGTGATTCAGTAATTCAACTATTTTTGATGTAACTTAAGTTTTGTGATTAACATGTAGTTTTTACTATTTAAACATATTATTGAGCTATCATGGTTTGAGTTCTCATTATTTATTAGTAATGTTTTATTGATTTTATTTTTATTTAATGGAATATATATATAAATATAATTGCACATTTAAACATACATTAAATATATATATATCTAAAATTTTGATTTCTGCTTAGGAGCATATGGAAATGTTTTGTGTATTTTATATTTAAGTGAACACATTGAAAATTTCTCACTAATAATTTCTTTCTATGAATTGATAATATATGGAAATATGAAAAAAATTCATACCTTTAATTGAAGTGAAATTTTTGTTTAAAAGTTTTAACTGGTACACATTTCAATTAAAATGAATAAAATTTAAAGTACGCTTAATTTTGAAAATTTTGGGAAATTTTTTCTTACAGAAATTAGTTTCGAAATATTTAATGTAAAAGATATTGCTTGTAATCATCAATACTTTAAACAAAATTATTTATCTTGCTACTTTTAATCCATCATTCCTTCTTCTGACCTGCATCCGTACATCCTTGAATACTTAATTTTTTTTTCGTCTTAAAAATTTCTTTCCTGATTAAAGGAAATTTCTCTTTTTAGAACTGCTTCGATTTTCCAGACGATCCTTCTTTTCAAGTTTCTGAAGAAGCTAAAGATTTGATGAGGAGACTTATATGTAGTCCAGAATGTCGCTTAGGACAAAATGGGTTAGAAGACTTCAAAAATCATCCTTGGTTTATTGGAGTAAACTGGGCTACAATTCGTGAAAGTAAACATTCTAATTTAATTCTCGAACATAATTGTGAATTATTTAATATGATAATTTTGTAAAAATTAATAAAAAATTAAATTTTTCTTCAAATTTTGCATTTTAATACGAATATTTTAATTAGTATTCTTAATGTTTTTAATGCAATCAATGCATAATACATACTTTTTTCCTCTTTTCTTTTCCGTATATTTTATACCTTTTTTTTTTTACTAATACGTTTTTAGCAGTATATAATTTATCTTGTTTAGCATGATAAATTATGAACCATATAAATATTCCATGAGAGGGATTTTCTTTTATTTAAAGTATTCAATCGATATTAAAAATTGTTCATATGTTACTGTTTTTTAATAGCTGAAGCTCCTTACATTCCTGAAGTCAGTAGTCCTAGTGATACATCTAATTTCGACGTTGATGAAACAGATTTAAAAGGATCGGTAAGTATATCTGTTTATTTCCATTTTAAAAGGGTTTTTAATACTTAATTATTTATGTATTCTTACAATTCAGTAGCGGGGTTTATTTTTATTATTATTATTAAAACTTTGGTTTTCAGCTTTAAAAAGGAATTCCCAAAAAAGTTTTATGCTTGCTTTACAAACGGCAGTTAGAAATTTAAACATAAGCATTTTTAAATTAGAATTTTAATTGCCTAACATTTTTTTTAATTAAGTATGAAGGAAATATATTTTTTAGAATACATCAATTATAATTTAAAATGAATATCTTGTAGATTTGTGATTGGAAATCAGTGATTATAACATTTAATGTCATTTACATTTACATGCAGTTTTATGTTTTAATCAAATGTTTTCCTTTATTTAAAATGTTCAACAACAAAATATTTTTATATTGATTTAGATCATATTCGTGTCACTTTTATAACATTTTATAGCAAAATAAAATTGCCTTTTCCATTTATCACATGTAAATTTTTGAAAAATTTTTCCTTGCAGGATTCTGTCCCACCCAGTTCAAATTCTGTTTTTTCTGGTCTTCATCTTCCTTTCGTTGGCTTTACTTTTTCATCTAAAAGGTAAATCAAAAGCTATTTTTAAGATGACACCCTTTGAAATATTTTATTAAATAGGAAAGTGCAGAAACACATGTTTGAATGAATTAAATTATCGGTTAAAGTCGAGAATAGGGCGTCCCCTAGGCGAGTGGCGACAAGACTTGGCGACTTCCTAGATAAGTCGCCAAACATGCATGGCGTAAGCATTGAGTATGCTTAGGGTTACCACAACCTAAATCGCCACATTATCTCTCCCAAAAGTCGCCAATCACCTAGGGGACACCCTATTCCCGACTTTAACCAAATTATATGTTAAAGATTTAGAATGAAAATATGATTATAAAAAATTTCAACTCTTTTTTTTTTTTTGTTTCTTTTCTTCCTATCATTATGTTATTAGTAGTATTTTTTTTTTTTAAAAAAAAAACATGTAAAAGAGTTATGTTAATCCTATCTTGAAAGTTGAGTGGAGTGTAAACATATATTGTAATAATTATCAAAATTTTTTTATTAGTATTTAATTTTAACTAATTGTATAATATTGAAATTACAGTAGATTATCTGGATTTGGTGTTCAAAATGGAATTGATTATCATTCAGAAGAAAATAATTATATTTATGAACAAAGGATACAGAAATTAGAGCACGATAAAATGGACTTGCAAAGACGACTCAGAGGTAAATTTGCTTTGTACATTTCTGCTTATTAATTTATACATGAATGTGTGAAATAATGTGTGTTTACCTTAATTATAATCTAGTTGATGTAATTTTGTGTGCATTAGTTTAAAGTTTTATTTATTTTATTTAAGTCACACAAATAATAAGCTAATTATATTTTGATTTGATTTTTTAATTACTATATTTTACAAAATTTGCACTGTATTGAAGCCTCTGCTTTCTTTTAATAATATTCAGTTTATGTTATATTTTTAAACAGGAAATTTTCTAAAATTTTAAATGTGAGTTAAATGTTATTAACAATACTTTTTCTTCAATTAGAAATGTCAAAATTTTTTAAACAACAAGGAATAATATTTGATGGCGAAGACTACGGTAAAAGTAGGTCTTCAGAGGCAGAAAGTCGTAAGCTTCAAGATGAAATAAATAGCCTCAGAAAGAGAAAATCAGGTAATTTTTTTTAAAGTTTTTCTTTGTTGCCTGAATATTTGAAGAATCATCAGCATTTTATATATATTTAAAAGTAATTTAACAATTCAAAATCAATTGAAAAAATAGCTGAAACCAAATGAAATTTATTTAAAAAATAAATGCTACATTTTTGTAACATCCTTCCTTTTAAGTTTTTTTGTATTCATTCTGAATTTTTAAATCTGAGGATCACAAAAATAGATTTAATATTTATGGAATATTTAAAGTTTCATGTAAAACTATTCA
This sequence comes from Nephila pilipes, assembly GCA_019974015.1. Lineage (NCBI taxonomy): Eukaryota > Metazoa > Arthropoda > Arachnida > Araneae > Nephilidae > Nephila > Nephila pilipes. The sequence continues at coordinate 1,336,486 of BMAW01009785.1, read as the reverse complement.
AACTTGTAATGGATTCATTTTATGCTATTACTCAATATAAATAGTAATTTATTCAAAATCATTTTAGACTTCTATTCAATGTAAGCAGTAAATATATGTGAACTTCATTTTTATTATTATTCAACAAAGCATGTTTCTAAATATATACAAAAAAAAGTATATCTTTTTTTTGGGAAAGGATAAATAAAATGCTTTTGTTTACTTTGAACATTTGAAAAAGAATTGAGAACATTTGAAAGAAATTTTGAGAAACTGCAGCATATTCAAAAATATTTTATATTTTAATAATAATTACATTTTGCATAAAGTTTTGAATTATTAGTTTCTTAATGGCTCCCTTTCTTCATGTAGAGCTTGAAGTTGAAACTAATAAACTCAGAAAAGAACACCGTGATATGATGTGTGGAAAGCAAGAATTGGATTCTTTGCAAGATGAAAAGATTCTTCGACTACGTGAATTAGAGAAGGCACTTCGATTTGCAAAAGCTGAAAATGATGAGCTTCATAGGGTAAAATGCACCATTTATGTAGAATTTTATTTATTTTTTAATCTTCCACAAATATAAAATCAAGTAGCTTATAAAAAAATCAAAATAATACAAAGTTTAGCTAAAAATTGTGTGTTATAAATTCATATAGGAAACCTTCTTTTTTAATATTACAATTTATATATTTTTAGTACTATTATATTGATACTTCACTTTAAGGATTATATTCTTCTTTTGCATCTAAATAAACAGATGACTGTTACTGAAACTTATCAGCATTTTTTTTTCTTTTATTTTGACTTTTAAAGCAAAAAAAATGACAGAATTTACTAAATGAATTTTGCATCTCACACTGTTCCTAATAAATTATTTATTTATATATTCTTATAGGATTTAATGGATTGCCATGAAAAACTAAAACTCCAAGCTAAAGATCTTAAGGATGCTTTAGGCCAAAGAAAGCTTGCCATGACTGAGTATGCTGAAGTTAGTGATAAGTAAGTCTATTTGCATTCATGAAATTTAAATCGTTATTTATATCTGTAAATTAAGAATTTCATTTATTACTAACATGCAATTCATTATTGTATACTGCACTTGTATATATTTTTTAAATACAAAAGCGGTATGTATGCCAAATTTTCCATAAAATTCATGAAATATAGGGAGGTAGCTCATAGGATAAGAAATAACTGGTGTAACATTGTAATTTTCATATGTTAGCCTTGAAAACTTTGTCTTCAATTATTGAACACATGTTAATAACAATTATTTTTTCTATATTGGTCAGGGTTTTTTTTTCCCTCTTTTATGGAACATAATAATTCGCTACCAGTTATTATGCATCTTTTTAATATGAAAATAACTGGAATGAAAATACTGGTTTCAAATAAATATTTTTAGATTAGTTTTCCTTTTTTTTGTCCTATTTTCTTACATAAAGTAATTCCCTTTTTTCTATTAGGTTGTCAGAATTAAGAGCTCAAAAGCAGAAATTGTCTAGGCAAGTTAGGGACAAAGAAGAAGAATTAGAAACAGCTATGCAAAAGATTGACATTTTACGGCAAGATCTTAGAAAAGCAGAGAAGTTTCGAAGGGAGGTATGATAAGTTTCATTTTTATTTCATGCTTTCTAATCACATATATTACTTTTGCAAATTATTAAGGTCTCTGCTATTTTTATCAAAATTTACAGAAAAAAAATTTTGCTTCAATTTCTTATAATAAATTTTGTTATAAGTTTTATAGTTGTAATAAATTTTGTCATTTGAAAAAATGTTTTGTAAATGTTATTAATATTTTTGAAGCTAAATGTGTTTTTTTCATCTGAATATTTTTTGTTTTGTTTTTGATAACTTTTGTATTTTGAATATTAAAAAAAATGCATGGATTTTTTTAAAATTGATTTTGCATTTAGTGGTGAATTAGTGATCAAAATTTTTAAAGTTATCAAAGATGAATATATTTCAGTTTGAGGCAAGAATTGATGAAGCCCAGTCAGAAGCTACAAAAGAACGAAGACTTCGAGAGAGAACGGAAGAATATGCCCATCATTTAGAAGATGAAATGGAAGCTCTTAAACAAAGACATATTGGTAGAGCGCCTAGTCCTGTTCACTTAGAAGCCTTGCAAGAAGTTAACAGGTAAATTTTTTTAAACATATAATTTCTCTTAAAAATAGTAATCATATATATTATTAATATCAGGTACACTTTTTATTTAATTGTTCTGTCGCTACCAGTGTAAAATAATTTTTGCAGGTTGTTGCCATATATTTATGTTAAATAAGTATTTTTAATTAACTAAAATATTTTCAAGATGTCAAATATTACACTAGACTGAGATATTTTTCAAGTTACTCAAATAAGAGAAACATCAAATTGAATGCATTGAAAATTATCTGTTTTAATTTAATTCAACTCTGCATCTTTCCTTTGTTAGTTCTTTGGATAATCATACAAACGTTTAAGTAAGCTTTGTCAAATTGAATAAAAAATGTAATTAAAAAAAACAAAAAACATTTCTTCAATTTCATGGAATAATAAGTTTTGGTACTTTTCCATTTTAACAGTGCAAATCTCGCCTAGCAGACTTTATTAGCGACAACACACAGTATACACATATACAATACTTTTTGGAGATTTTATCGCTTGCGCCCATGAAATGGAAAAGTACCTAATTTTTTTTTTTTTATCTAATTTATATACATAGGGAAACCAACAATTATTTTCATCAATATGATTTTAAGTTTATTCATGATCTACGAGTTTCTATTTATTATTGAACTATATTCAAGACCAGGTTTAGTATTGATGAAGCCCTAGGCTATCAAAAGCAATGACGCCCATCATAGACAAACTAGTAATATAAATACTTTCGAAAATAAAACAACTCATTTTCACAAAAAGAATGATTATTTCATTTTGAAGGATTTTTTCATAAGTTTGAAACTTAAACTAAAGAGATTAAAACATGCTAGATTTGGTGATTTAATGCTTGTGCTCGGTAACAAAAAGGTATATATGGTATTTTATCAAAGGAATTGTTGAACTGAACTGTAGTTAAAAAGAAGTATATTGTCATAATTACTAAGCTCCAATTTAAAATTGTTGTTTTTTATTCATAATACACTAAACAGTGCCAAACATTTGTAATGTGAGGTAAAATTCTAAGCTTCCAATATTAATATTTAATGTTTTATCTGTGAGCGTAGCCGTACTTTCTAAATCTAGTAATAGCGTTTTCGGGACCAACATTGTTTTCTTAGAGTCGGGGTTTCAAGCTCTGATGCCTTAAGACCTGCCATCTCATGGGACCGATGCAGTGTAAATCTGTCAAGGCTCCAAGTGGTCCTCATTGATGTTTCATGGAATTTTGGTTACGAGGAAGGTGTTCTTTGGAAGAGGCTCAGTTGTTATCCTTGTCACTTGACTGTGGTTCAAAATTACGAGTTCCAGCACCAATAGTCCCTGTGTAACTTTGTTAATGAAATGATCAAATCGAATATTAATATTGAGCATTGATGGTTCAAGATTTATGAGACCCTGGACTGCAGTCTATCTATCCTTTTGAGAAATTTGGCACCAACTATACTACTACAATTTATTTCATACCAAACTGTATTTATATTGATCATGATAATAAGTTATCTATTCAAGAAAAATTATTAAAAAACAGACTTGTTGAATAAATTTTAATGAGTCTATATATTAATATGGGGTCAGATGTTGTAACAGGTAGTTTTTATTTCAATACTCAAAATGTATTATTGAATTTCATATTATTAGAAGAAAAAGTATTGCCTAAATAATTGAAAATGTTTCAAACCTTTTTTAAGAGAAAATTTTAGCACTTATTTTATTCTACAATTATTTTTTTAATTTAATACTTTTAGATTGAAAATGGAATTGGAAAGAATGGATTTACATAGAAATGAAGCTTTGACTGAACAACAAGCCAGACATCATGTAGATTTAACAGCACTACATGAGCAGCTGCGAGAAGCTGATTTAACTATAGAAGCAATGGAAAGAGAGGTTGTTCTTAAAGTTTTAGTTCAATGTTATTGTTACTTTTGTATTTTGGATTTTGAAATGATAATGATGAACATTATATGATTTCATATTCTGTTTGATAATTTGTTTATATATATATATATATATATATATATATAACACATCAATCAATAACTCCCGAGACTAACCCAGAGATGGCGCTCGTAGTAAACCAGTCACCAGGTCTTTCTAGAGTACTAACCTTTGCTTGAAACGTGTCAAAATTTTAAGTCGATCGGACCAGAAACAGCTGAGTTATCGAGGTTGGAGTAAAGTCGTTTTGTAGTTTGTTTAAAAAATGGAAAAAACCGAGTTTCGTGTTCTGATAAAACATTGTTTTTTAATGGGTAAAAACACCGTGCAAGCGAAGCAATGGATTGAAAAATGTTACCCGGACTCTTGTCCATCAAAAGCAACGATTTGTCGGTGGTTTGCCGAGTTTAAACGTGGTCGTACCGACACAAATGACGCGGAACGCTCGGGTAGACCTGTGGAAGCCGTTACACCGGAAAATGTGAGTGAAGTGACAAAAATTATAATGAAAGATCGTAAAGTGAAGCTCCGTGAGATTGCTGAGATGACACAGATATCATATGGAAGTGTATTTACTATCCTTCATGAAAAATTGAGCATGAAAAAGGTTTTTTCCAAGTGGGTGCCGCGATTGCTTTCGATGGAACAAAAACAGCAACGAGTCGATGATTCAGAAAGCTGTTTATCGCTATTTACTCGCAACAAAAAAGATTTCTTGCGAAAAAAAGAAAAAAAAAAAATTTTGGAAAAAAAAAAGAAAAAGATTTGGAAAAGCGTTGGAACGATTGTATCACCCTAAAAGGTGATTAACAAAAGGTGTTATGTTGATGAATAAAAAAAAATTTTGCAAAAAAAATGTTGTTTTCAATGTTAGTCTCGGGAGTTATTGATTGATGTGTTTTATATATATATATATATATAACATCTGACAGTTCAAATTATATTTTGATGCTTAAAAATACATAGTATAACAAAACCATATGTAATTAAAAATCACGATAAATTTTATCTACAATTAGCATGATAAAAAGAACTGCAAAAGTAATTTCATACATTGAAAATATATAAACACTAAAAGTATATTCAAAATAAATTCTAAAAAGAACTCGGAAACTTCAAAAACAAATATAATAAATATAAGAGCACTCAATATTTCCTCGGCAATCCCTTATGTTTTAATACAGCTCTCAGACTCTACAAGTTTCTTACAAAAATTTGGATCAATGTTACATCACTCAAGTTGAAGTGCATTTTTTAAGTCCATTTTTGTCTTTATAGTGAGTATTTTTAAATTTACTTTCCAAATATACTCATAAGTTTTCAATCACATTTTGGTCAGGTGATTGTGAAGGTGTTTGTAACATATGTGGGCATTTGTGCAAAAGCTATAAGGCCACAATATTTGCTGTATGTTTTGGATCGTTGTCTTGATAATAACTGAAAACTTCCTTTTAATCCCCAATTGATTGGTGCTTTGTAGAAAATATTCTTTGATAATGATTAAATACTTTGTGAGGTCCATTATGCCATCAATTATGTGAAGTTTTCCAGAACCTCTGGCAGACATACTGCCCCAATCTGATGACAGAGCCACCGCCATGCTTTACAGTAATTCTTAAATTTTGCTCTTGAAGTTCTTGATTTGGTTTTCACAGTACATAACATTGATTATGTAAATTATTTATGCATAAAATTAGACTATTCCAAATTAATTATTTATTCATAAAATTAGTCTTATTGTTTCCAGATTAACAGTTTTATGAAGGTGTTGTAACACTTCATTGGTTGGCTTAAGAACACTAAGTTTAGGATTTAAAACACATTGCCTTATAATCCATCATTCCTCTTTGTTCAAAAACACTTTTAGTTTTCCAGATTTCTGTTTATTTTCAATTGATTTTGAAATTTTGAGACATTTCTTCATATCAGAAACTGTAGAATGTGATCTATTTACAACCTTATTGATTCAAATCGATTTTTCTTCTTTGTGATACTTTAAAACAAGTTTTCTTACCTCTATTGAAGTTTGTTCTCTTTGCCTTCTCATTTGAAATTTTTAATTTTAGTAAACTCACAACAATGAATAAAAACTAACTTGAAATGCAAAATTCAAAATTTGAGATTGACAAATAATGCCAAGGAGATAAATCTCACTTTGAATTGCTGTTAAAAAGATAATATCGCCATCTGCCCGAGTTTTTTTTTTTTTTTTCCCGACTGATTTTTTTAAAAATGTTCTGTTATCTTTTTTTTTCCAACTGAAATCAAATTTTATTTTTTTGTGAAAAAAAGTTAGTAGATAACTTACTTTTATGAAATATATACATAAGAAATATTATAGTTTATTTTTTAACTATATAGTTTAGGAGATTAAATGCATTGATATAGTGTCCAACTTCTTTATTGAGCAACTGTATATAATTTTGATGGATCATGCTTAAAATTTAATTGATTTTCTAATTAAATAATCTGTACAAATATTTAAAAAAAATTGAGTAATTTTATACACTGTATAATATATAAAAAAGCATTGTATGTATATATATATATATATATATATATAGTGTTATTTCTACAATTTCAATTTTATGTAATTCTCCTTATTTCTGAAAATTTGTTGACAAAATTTTTTTAATAAGTTTAACATTTGTGGATATTGTTTTATTATATTTATGCTGTAGTTTCTCAAATTATCAATATCTCATATATTCTTCACTTATAAATTAGTAATGCATATTTTTTGCACTTATTTTATTTTCAGTTTAATCTTGTTTTTAATTGTAATTATTTTTAATTTTGTAATTTTTTTTTTTTTTTTTTAGATAATGACTTTAAAAGAAAAAATTGAAATTGCTCGGTCTGAAAGGTAAAGTTGCATTATAACTATCATTTGCTCAAGGTGATCAGTACAGTATGCACTGATTTCTTACATTTTAATATTTTGATTGTGATTTTTTTTCAGTACTGCTGAAAATAATGAAATAATGGGTGAACTTAAAAGAGCTCATGACAAAGAAAAAATCATTCTGCAAGAAGAAAGTAGAAAGCTTGAACAGGAAGTTGATAGGGTATTGATTATTACTATGTCTCTTCAGAAGTATTTCTTTTTTATCCAAAAATGTACAATATATAATTGTCTGATTCTATTTCTTTGTACTAATAGCTCACTCAGGTTGTCAATAAGCAACAAGAAGATCGGCATAAAACTGAGGATGACATCAACCATCTTAAAGATAAAAATGATTCTATTGCTAAGTGGGAATCTCAAGTTTCTGAAATAATTCAATGGTATGTCATCTATTTTCTTTGAAATATAAAGAAAATTTTTAGAGTCAATTGTCTTTTTTGTGTGTTGATAGAAAAAGACATATTTTCCAACTCATAGAAAATAAAATAAAACCTGAGATTTCATTCATTAGAAAAGTTATAACTAAAGGAATACAGTGTGACTCTATGACTTGTCCAGGTTCTTTATTTGTGACAAAGCTTTAAAACGTACTGTAATGTAACTTTTTTTTTATTTATTTGGCAATATTATAATAACAATAAAACTTCTGTATATTTTTCTACGAGAAAATTTTTCTTTATTATCTCTGAAAATATATCATTACATATCTACATTTCATTTGATTTTCAGTTGCTTATTGGTCATACTTTAATCTGAAAAACAGAATAAAGTAATTCAACTCTTTCTCATAATATTATTTATAGTCTTAAATGAACTTTTATGTCCCTTAATGTTTCTATTTAATATTAAAATGAAGTATGGTTAATCATTGAATTTATTTGAATTCACAATTGCATTATTGAAGTACATTATCTTTTTCATATATTTTCCCACCTTTTGGTCATTTTTTGCCATACCTAGTAAAATCTTACGTGAAAAAAATTGAGAATTCTACGTCTTATGTCATTCAATTTCATGATTTGTTACTGTATAGAGAAAGCTGAAAATTATTTTTTCTGAAATATTTTCATAACAATGCATCCTACAATTGTTATAATAATGATCATCCAGAAAAAAAGTACTCTCATTCAGAAGAAACATTTTAATCTTTACTTATAATGAAAAACCAAGGAAAGAATTGTTAATATCTCAATAAGTGTAAAAAGTGCGGTATATTAAATGTATTTCAAAAACAAGAACTATGCAAAGATTATCATTATTTATTTAAAATTTATTATTTAATGTCAGAGGTTTTCTTGTGTTTTAATACTAGTATGTTTATAAACATAAAATAAAGGTTTTATCATATTATTGCATATTATTCTTATAAATTCTTATATTTTAAAAACATGTATCCTTTATATAACTCCAACTTTTGATTACTGCATCTATGTCATCCCTTGAAATATGGCATTGTTTCTAATAATCAAAAGATTTATTATGGATGACTGACTTATTTCAAGTTTGTTTTATTATAATCTTATTTCCAAAATCAGGGTAAGTGAGGAAAAAGATGCTAGAAGTTATCTGCAAGCTCTTGCTATCAAGATGACAGAGGAACTAGAAAACATCAAGAGCAGTGGTCTTACTCCATCAACAGCTGTAAGCTTTAAAATTCTATTTTATTAATTATTATATTATTTTTTATCCTATTTTATCATTAAAAGTTAAGCGTGTGAAAAAATATCAACAAAATTTTCTTAAAAAAAAATGAGAATAATAATTTTTTTCAATAGTTGATAAAAAAAAATTCATATAAGCAAACAAAATCTAAAAGCAATTAGGTTTTTTTTTTTTTTATCTGTTGTATTATTTTAATAGTATAATTAAATTTGATTGCATAAAATTATTTGTTGTGACTAGATGTGTATGTTTAAAAATATTTCTTGTAGGAAAAGAACTGGAGAAATAGAAGATCTCAGAAATTAGAAAAAATGGAACTCCTCAACCTTCAATCTAGTCTAAATAGTGAAATACAAGCAAAACAGTCAATTGCTGATGAACTGAGTAAAGTCAGAGCAGAGCTAGTTTTAGTACAAAAGTATGTTATCTTTTTTGCAATCTTAAGTAACTTTAGTATCAATCTCTTACAAATTATTTTTGTTTTATATTGAATTTATTCAATATCAAATACAAGCTCTATATTTACCTAAGAATAAGCATTTTATATCATTTTTGGTAAACTGCTTTCAAAAACTTATAAGTATAAAATACATTTTGTAATAATATTTGCTAAGATTTATGGAAAGAAATTTGGAAACATTATGTTAATATTTAAAAGGAATGTATGAAATAATAATTCAGATTTTAGATTCTTTTTTTTTTCATTAATTTCAGGGAACTGAAGGAAACAAAACAGAAAGTTGAAAATGTTAAAAACGATTCATCAAAGAAAGAGCATCTTATTCGAGAACTACAGCAGAAGTTGGATTCAGCTGGTGATAACTGTAAGAATATATTTGCTCTAAAATGGATTTTAGCTATCATATTTCAACATGCATTATTTAAGAACCCTCCTTTTTTTTTTTTTTTTTTTTATAAATTAAATATATTTTTTAAAAAATAATTTTTTTTGAAAAAGTTTTCAATAAAGATAATTTTTTTGATAAGATATTTAATTTTTTTTTAATTCTTCATAGAAACCTTTATGTTACCCTTATCATTTTCATCTTACACTAGGGCATAGGCTGTGTATCAGATGAGAGTTATCTTTAGGACTTGCATCATTTCATGTCATGAAAATTTGAGTTTCGAGGAAATAAGTAATTTGTTAATACGTATAATATTATCCATATATTAGAAAACTCCTATTTTTGGGATCCAAATTTTGACATTAAGGGATTTCTTATCCAGATGATAATATTTTAACGATTGATTTTCTACAAATCAATTTTATTAATGAACATATTTTTTTTAAAAAAAATAGTGCAATCAGTGCTTTTTAATAATATTAAGTTTCAAATGCTGTTTTTAATATTTCATTATTATTAAATGAAATATTAACATTTAATTTTTACTTTTGTTTACTATCTGTTTTATGTTTTATTTTATGCTTTCATAAATTGATTTCAGTGTTCATACATGTGTGTGTGTTTGTGTATGCATTCAGTAATGATTAAATGCTTTTCAAATATATCTCCATTATATTGTAAAAAAAGTCCTGCTACAACATCAACTAATTTTGTGGTGCTTTTTGACCTTGACTGAAATTTTATTTCTCAGATCTTTCTTATAAAAATAGCAATATTGAGATCATTTGGATGAGATTTTTATATCCACTACCACTAAAGTTTTTGGTGTTTCCCCTCATTGTTGTTATCCAATATTTCACCTACCACTGTCCAACATGTAATTGATTGATTGATTGAAATATCTGTTGTTCCATATGAGAAAAACTGATATTCTATAATAGAGTTTTAAATGTCTACTTATATATGAAGAAATCCATGATTGAAAATTGAGCTAGTTTTTATCTATCTTAAGGATGCCAGGTTTGTGGAAAAGTTCAAGTGCTTTTGAAATAAGAAGGAACTCTAAAACTTATTGAAATATACTTATCAACGTTTATTGGAATATAAGATTTTTTTTGCTAATGCAACTTTTTTCACTATGACATAAAATACTTAATGTTTATATATTTACAATATTTATATGAAATTCAATTTATTAATTTGTCTTGTTCATTCTCTTTTTTGAAATTGTGTAAAATTGTCCATAAATATAAATGCTCTGATTCGATACTTCTATTTTTCTAGATCAGTTTTTGAAAAATACTTCTCGTCTTGCTCGTAGTGAGAGTGGTGACTCAGCTGGAGCTGGTGATGAAGCTGATGTTGAAGATAATCAACCTCCATCTGTTACTAGCAGTAAATCTAATGCATCAGATAATAGTGGAGTGAGTATAAATTTTTCTTTAATTTTTGGTGTAATTTTTATTCATTGTACTTGTGTGGAATTCAAATCGAGTTGTCTGGATATTATCTTGATTGTTTTATGTATAAATTTTAAATGAATGGATTTGAGATATCAAAGTCTAGGTTGAGAATGTTTTAGCTGATTTTCGGAGTATAATCATTGTTTTAATAATAATAAATAATTAATGTTGTTTAATGTTAATTTTATATTAAGGATAAAGTTTATTTCATTTGAAAAGAATAGGTTTTTCAAAATTATAACCTTAACTTTTTAGAATTTTAAATACATTTTAAGTTTATTTATACATTTAAAGTTTTTTAATCTTATTTTTCATACTTATTATATATTTTATTTATTGTAGCACTCAGACTACATTATATGTATTATTATTTTGTGTCTCCCATTACTATAAATATAGAATGAGAGGAATGCAGATTTATATTAATTAGCTCTAGCAATTATTAAGTTAAATATGTTTATTGAAATGACATGGCAATGTCTTTTTATCTTCAAAATAAACTCAAATAATAAAGAAAAGGAATATCTTACATTTTTGTGTAAACTCATTGTGTATAGTTTTAAAATTATTAAAGTAACTTAATAAAACAGCTGTATGATCTTTTTTTTTATTTTTACTTGAGTCATATATGAAGGATATTTTTTCTCTCTTCCTTACTATTAGTGGTATAGATGTGAATTAAAATTATATGCCAACTAGCGTATAAAATATAAATGGAATAATTTACCAAAATTATGAATTGTTTTTAATTTGGGATTTCGTACATTTATTTATAGTTCTCAAGATTTGTTAAAATTTTCAAAAATAGTATGAGGAATTTCTTTTCTAAATCTGGCTTTCTTTTTAATTAAAGATTTTTAAAATCCATTTTATGTATTCATTTATACACACATATATATATATATATGACATGATCCTTAATTGATGTGTAAATATGCATTATGGTTCAGGGTTGTAATGAAAATACCTTTGTTCAATTAAGATGGATTATTAATTTTGCTGTGAGAGAGAGGCAATAAGTACACATTACTAAATGCAATTTAAGGGCAAGAGACATGACTTACTGTTTCAATTACATTGGAAAAGAGAACAATTTAACTTACCTTCATTTTAGTAGATCAGGTAGGGATTTCTCCAGATCACATGGTATAAGATAAAAGGATTCTGAGATATTTTGATGACATCTATCAGCTTAGTTGGGATTATTACCAACACATTTACGATTATGGGAAAGTTGATTCAACAGATTTTATGAGCAGGTGATTGCATAAATTAATGGATAGTTTGAAATTGTATTAGCAAATTAATTTGAACTATTTCCTAATGGGTTACAGAATTTAAAAAATTAGAAATTTTAATTAGTTTTATGCGAGTCATTGTATATATATATGTATATGTATCTTGCTTGTAAGCTTAATAAATGTAATACTTTTCAGTAATTTAAATATTTATTACTATTCTTCAATTCAAATTTTTTTTTCTTTGAATATCAAGTTATCTGTACAAAATAATTAAATCTGGCTTCCATTTCAAATGAGTTTCAATATATAATAATAAGTACATTATTATGTTACAGGAAATGTTATCTGCTCCTGTGTCACCAATTATAGATACAAGGCCTTCTAATTTACCACCAAAGGTAAATCTATACGTAGTTTGTTTTTTTCTGTCACTGTGAATATTTTGATTGTCGGTTTGTATTTTTCTTAATAACATGACTTGCACTATTGTTTTGATGTATCGTCTATGACTTATTTAAATGTACTATGTCAAGTAAATTTTATTTAATGTAATTTAAATGAAAGTTGTATATTTTGTAGCCCAAAGCACATCAGTTTTTGGTTAGGACTTTTGTAGCACCTCTAAAATGCAACCATTGTACATCACTGATGGTTGGTCTCATCAGACAAGGTGCAGTCTGTGAAGGTATTTTTCATTTATTTATTCAAAGGTCTCTAATGCACCTGTAAACTAAATAAACTTTGTATAAAAGGATGTGTCATCACTGACACTTTTATATCTTATGTACTAAAAATGTATAATTAAAAACTAAATATTTCTTATAACTCTTCTGTTGTTATATTTATTAATTATTTTTCCGTTCTTTTATTCTCTGGACTAAGATTTTCCTTGGTAATTTTCCTTTAATATAAGGTAACTTTATCATGTATAATCTATCAAACAAATTCTTATTAGGCTTAAAATTTATTGTAATGCAAATATATTATTAAAATAAGAATTTTATAAGTTGTAAAATATTCATTAATAGCAAGTTTGTATTGTAGTAATTTTGTATTGTATTAATTATTTGTTGGCAAAAATAAAATTAATAAAACTCAAACTGTTTAATTTTATGGCTTTCATTTCTTTTTATCTGTATGCTGCTAATGTTTCTTATGCTCATTAAATATAATTATTAATCATTTTGAATTTAGTTACATAATTTAAAAAATAAATATCACTATAATCTGAAAAAATTGCACTATAATCTTAATTATGCTTGCAGTATGTGGCTTTGCTTGTCATGTTGTTTGCCAAGAAAAAGTACCTGCTATGTGTCCTGTTCCACCTGACCAAAGTAAGCAAAATATTGTTTTTAAAGACCTAAATTTAAATGAATAAGTCTTTCATTATATTGTTTTGGATAGTTAATCCTATCATTCATAACTTTTGTAGCAAAAAGACCTGTTGGTATCGATCCTACTCGTGGTATTGGTACAGCATATGAAGGATATGTGAAGGTAAAAATAAGTCTATTTATTAGTCATGAAACTGTAAATTTATTTAGAAGTGCTTTTTTTTCCCTTTATATTTGAATTTTGGATAGTAAAAACTTTATGATAAAGCTTATATTAGTTATTAAAATTTGTTGGATTTTTGTTTTCAAAATGAGGCATTATAAATATTGCTTTAATGTTATATTTTGCATTAAATGTCATTTTAACTGTTAGCTATTTTAATAAATAAAATTGTTTTCTATTTTCTTATAAACTGTTCCAAAGAATCTATGCGTGAACTTTTACAAAATGGTAGATAATGGAAAAGAATTAATAATTAAATTTAAGACCTTTTTTAGTTTTTTTCTCCCCAATTCTTTTAGAAATTCTAATAATTACTCTTATATAGACTTAGGGGACAATAAATGCTGTTTTGTTTTTAATTATATTGGTAAATAATTTTAATAATTTGTTTTTGGAAAAAAAATTTAAATGATTTGAGTTCTCAAAATTTGTTATCATTCATTCATAATGCTTTGCTTATTGAATTAAATGTTCATTCCATTTTAATTTAGAAATCTATGTTGAAGTCATATTTAATTTAGTAACTTGATTTTTAAATCTTCTAACTTCAGGTTCCAAAGCCAGGTGGCGTTAAGAAAGGTTGGATGCGCCAATTTGTTGTTGTCTGTGATTTTAAACTTTTTCTATATGATTTAGCCCAGGACAAAAGTGCCCAACCTTACGTGTGTGTTTCACAAGTATTAGACATGAGGTAAATGTTTTTATCTTCTAATTTAATTGAGACATTTTAATCCTGATTTTTCACTAACACATCGATCAATAACTCCAAAGACTAACCCAGAGATGGCGCTCGTAGTAAACCAGTAACCAGGTCTTTCTAGAGTACTAACCTTTGCTTGAAACGTGTCAAAATTTTAAGTCGATCGGACCAGAAAAAAGGTTTTTTGAAGTGAAGTGAAAAAGGTTTTTTCCAAGTGGGTGCCGCGATTGCAAAAACTGCAACAAGTCGATGATTCAGAAAGCTGTTTATCGCTATTTACTCGCAACAAAAAAGATTTCTTGCGGAAAAAAAAAGAAAAGAAAAGAAAATTTGGGGGGGGGGGAAACAAAACAAAAAAAAAAAAGATTTGGAAAAGCGTTGGAACGATTGTATCACCCTAAAAGGTGATTAACAAAAGGTGTTATGTTGATGAATAAAAAAAAATTTTGCAAAAAAAATGTTGTTTTCAATTTTAGACTCGGGAGTTATTGATCGATGTGTTATATGCATATAATTCAAAATTTGTTCTTAATTCATTGACACATATATTAACTAATTTGCTTCAAAATCATGTAAAATTTGACATATTTGTAATTGTTATCATCATTGTTAGAGTTTAATCAGTAATCGAAAGATAATCATGGTTCATAAACTGTTAATTACAAGTATATTTTGCATCATACAGGTTTTTCCTTATATTTAATAAATTAAATAATAAAAAAAATCTCTACTAGTTATTTTCTCTGTTTATCCTATTGGTTATGTATAATTGTACAAAAAAATATTTATTAATATTATTTGATTTATAAAATTTATATCATAGTAATCCATGTGATAATTCAATAATTAAATTAATGTAATGAAATGCTTTTTTGTTAATGGTTTTAATGCAGCTATAAATCCATGTAATTAACTTGTTTAAGGAAGGATATAATTTATTTAAAATGAAATGTAGATAATTAAGCTATGTACCAGTAATGTATTAATTCAGATAATACTTATGCTGGCCTTTATTCAAACTTAAATAGAACTCTTCACAATATATTTTTTAAAATTTTATCCTTGATATTGAGCAGAATCATTACAGTTTTTATTCTTCATGCAATGCTCATTTTGTAATACCAATATAAAAAATATTATATTTGATAGATAAATGTATTGCTATGATGTATGAAATTTTAATGAAGAAATTTTTGTACTTTTTAAATAGAGATCAGTTGTGTAATGTGTAATATATTCTATATATTATGAACAATTTAACAAATATAATCTAAATTTTGCATAAAACTATTAAAGTACAAAAAATTAGTATTTAGCATGTACTTATATTTTGTAGTAATTATTCTCTTTATTTTTATGGATGTATGAGTATTTATTATGAAAATTGTTAAATGTTGAAGAAAATTTTGTTTATTAACCTCTTCATGAAAAGTTCTTTAAAACTTTTGATCTAAAAAAAGTAGTCAGTATCCCTTCGAGCAATTTGTAATAGTATTCTTTTTAGTTTGTCTTCCTTCCAATTTTTATGAGTAATTTATTTTTAAACTGAATGTTAAATGAGATATAAAAACAAGTATAATATTAAATTTCTGTCATTAATTCCAATTTTTATTCCCTCATTCAAAACATCATTTATAGCTTACTCATGTAGTTCAAATAAATAAATTTACCAACCATATTTTATTTCGGTATTTTTTATTTTTCCTATGCGCACATTCACTTTGAAGCATTAGAATAATTAATTTTTTATTTTGTGAATAATTAATGAACTTAAAATATATGAAATAAAACTTACTACCCTAAATATAACTTTATTGAATAAAGTCTTATTTGTATTATAATATTAGGGAAGAATAAAGAATATAGTTATTTTCCTTATGGAAAAATGGAATGGGAAAAAAAAATGTTGAGCTCTTATAGCAGATTTTGTAAATTATTATTTCTTTATGTATCTTCCATTGAAATAAATATTTTTAGATACTCCTATATAAGTGTGGAGTACGAGACAACATTTTTATGTCTACTTGAATGGCAATTTTTATTAAAAAATCACACTTGTTTAATTTTCATTTTAATACTTTTCTAATATTTATATTTTTAAAAACTTTTATCTTATGTCACATTTAGGAAAATATTGTGTGTAAAGGATAAACTCTTTTTTTTAAAAAAAAATTATTTTCTTTTTTAAGAGTGTTTAAATGTTATATATAATTTACATTTAGTGTTTCTGTATAGGGATGAAGATTTCTCTGTCAATTCAGTACTAGAGTCTGATGTAATTCATGCAAATAGAAAGGACATTCCCTGTATATTTAGGGTGAGATTTTTGATACTGAATTTTGATATTTTTGAGAATTTTGAATTGCTTGTAAGTATATCATGGAAATTAAGAAACCAAATTGATAATGGAATTTTTTTAATTTGGAATTTTGCTTAAGAATGCTTTTGATATTAAGTACCAAATTCACGGAATATTTTTGCTTGTTTTCATTTCTTGAGCAACATTCCATTGCATAATTTGTTGAGTTCATAGGCTAAAATTACATAATGATAAATTTTTAATGTTTTCATTGAAATGAATGGGAAGAAATTTTTTTTATTCGTTTTAATTTTTTTTATTTTATTTATTTTTTTTTTTTTTTGCAGTTGTAATATAAAATAAATTCTAAAATTATTTTTCGTTATTTTCTATCTTTGAACTATCTACCAATATTTAAACCATTTAAGTGTGATTAGTTTAACATATAAATTTTTACAAATGATCTTTAAAATTATATAATGAAATATCCATAAAGAGGGAAAATATCAAATTTTTCTTTGTGAGCATTTCATTAAAAAAAATCAGAATAATTTTAACGCATATAAATGCGTAGAATTGAATTATGTTTTAGTTTTTCTATTTTTCTTCCATTTACTGCTCCAAGTATTTAACATGAAATAAAAAATGTTCAAATAAATTAAAGAAATAGTATGAAGTAAATAAATATATGGAATATTTTTTCTTGCCTGTAATATGAAATGTTTAAATAAACGGAAGGAACAATCAAATAAAGAGAGACTTATGTATATAAGCAATTGTTTACATTGATTGACATTCTTTGAGTGATATAAAATTATCATAAATTTTATATTTTTTTTATAATTAACTTATCTATATTTTTCATATAAGTATTTCTACTTAAGTTTTTTGTAACATAAAATAATTTTTTGAGACAAGTTATATTATTGAAACTTTTCAAAAGAATTGTGATTCATTAATTTATTCCTTAAAAATGTTGTTTATTTTATTATGTTATTAATTTCTTTCTATTTTTTTATATAAATTCTCCTGTTTAACGTTTTATAATATGAAAAAACAAATTATTGGATCAAATATAATTAACACAACTTTTCAATATAGAAAGTGACTTGTATTGATAATAATGATATTATTCAGATTACTACTTCAATGATGGATCCACCTGGATTGAAGAATCAGACTCTTATGCTAGTTGACCGTGAAAGTGAAAAGAACAAATGGGTTGATGCATTGACTGAGCTTCATCGTATCCTTCGTAGAAACAAATTGCCATCTCGAACTGTATGTATCAGTTATGTGTTCAAACAGTATGGTTTTCAAATCTTGTTCCATTAATTGAAATATCTTTTTTCTTTCAAAGGTTTTCCAAGCCAAAGAAATTTTAGATAACACTATTTCAATTGTAAAAAATGCCTTATCTGCTGCCATTATTGGTAATAAAATTTGTTTTGTTGCTATTTATAGTATACTAAATTGATGTTATTACTATTCTTTTAAGACTACTGACCAGTTTATAAATATTGCATTTTTGTTTTATTTTTTGCGATATTTTGTTCAATATTTATGTTTTTTAACTTTATTATTTCTCTCTCTCTTTGCTTAGATCGAGACAGGATAGTTTTGGGCACTGAAGAAGGACTTTATTGTGTGGATTTAGATCGAGAAGGTATTCAAAGTAAATAATATATTTTGCTGCTTCATAGAAATCTAATAAGCTTTGTTCTCTTTTTTTTAAATGCCCATTAGCTTGCTTTTTTTTTTTTTTTTTTTTTTTTTTGTAACATAAAAAATACTTTTTTTTCCATATGTATGCTATGAAAAATTCTATTCTTGTTAATATGTATAAAATTAATTTAAGAAAGGATTTTTTTTTCTTTGCTGCTGTAACTTAATGTTCCCCTCCATTTTGTAGACTTTGTAAATATTTAGTTTCAAAAATAATTATATAAGAATATTGGATATATTTTTTTTATTTGTAAAAATTTCATTCATTTGTTAAATAGGTAGCAGTCTTACAAATATTCAATCTGAAATCTTTTTAAATATTTTTATTAAAAACTTAAATTTATATTCCCATTATTATATTGTTTGAAACTTATATATTAAACACTTTTAATTTCTATATGTGTTGCATGTGTTTATCATATCATCTAACTCGTTGCGTCTTTTTGTTTATACAAATACAAATTGTGTTACATAATTATTTCTCTTACTTATCAGAGGAAATGCATATATATAACCAAAAATTTTGTGTTATATATAAAATTATTATTTTTATTTTGCTCTTCATTTTTATGTGATCAATGCACACAAAAATGAAAAGAAATATATCTCAGTTTTCACAATAAGTTATTTTTATGTAATATTTTACTTTTATGTTTTTGAGAGATTTATAGAAAAATGTACTTTACTAAACATTATATATTTTTTTTATTTAATTAATTTTAATAAGATCAGCTATTATCTATTAAAGACTTAAAAATGAAATGTATATTTTTACATCCAGAAATTGCTCGAATAGGCGATGGAAAGAAAATATCTCAAATTCAGTATGTCCCAGAAGAGCAGCTTCTAATAGCAGTGTCTGGTATGTATTTTCATATGGTTCTAAATATTATAGGTTTCAAATAGTAGCTTTAAATTGTGTGAACTGTAATTGAAATAAATTCAAAGAACTGATAAAAAATTATATAATTGAAAGTAGTATTTAAATATTCTCTGTATTTTTCGTTTTAACAAATAATGCATGTTCTTTCTGGTTAAAATGTTTCAATATTTATTCATAGCTTTTTAGAAGCTGAAAAGGGAATAATGATGAAACAGATAAAATAAAATAAAAAGTTTCCTTTGCATCAAACATTCACCATCTGTGCGCTCTGGTTTTAAAAATATTTTGACTTTGATGTTATTGTAATTTGCATATTTTATCATTTATATTTGATTGTGTAAAAATTTTGAGATATTTATTTTTATTGTCAACATTTCTAACGAAATATAACATTTGCCACATTATATCAAATACGTTTTTTGTATTGTAGATATTTATATCTTCAATGAATATTAAAAAATATATATATTAATAAAATACTCAAAATTTTAATATTCTGCTGGAATATTAAGTACATTTAAACCTCCTTTTATATGATTTTTCTAATGTGAATTTGGAAATACATGGATGAAAAGTTTTTATCTTTTGCATGGTTACATGACAAATGTAAATCGCTAAACTTCTCTTTTTTTTTCATTAAGAATATTTTAGTTATTCTTATGCATATTTTTAGGAAAGTGTAAAAGCGATTCAGATGGGAGGAATTTGCATTTAAAATATTGCTATATATATATAATATATTTTAAAACTTCAGTGTAAGGTATAATATCTGTACTAATCATTCTTATTATTTCAGGTAAGCAAAGGCATATCCGACTGATTCCAGTGGGTGCTCTCGATGGCCATGATGTAGACTGGATAAAAGTAGTTGATACCAAGGGTTGCCTTACTTTTGACACTGCCTGCTACTCTCAAGGGTGCTCTTCCAACTATGTTTTTTGTATAGCTCTTAAGAGACAGGTAAATTATCTAATATTTAAGGGAAAATGAAATAATCTTTTTTTAATGAGAAATGGTTGTAAAACTTTTTCTGGTTTCATTTTGATTTTTTTGTCCAGAATTTTGACTAAAAGATTTCTAAATATGTCTCAAATAAGATATTCTCTCAGTTTACTAGTATAAAATACAATGTGCACTTTTTTTATACTTCCAAAGTTTGTCTTCTTAGTTATGTTATGTTCAATGATTCTTTATTCTTTTTTTCCCCTTTCTTAACCCGTCACAAGGATACGTTTAACTGTTTTTCACTTGAAAAGACAGATAGATATAGAAGGATTAAATATCATGGTAAATGAGAAGATGAAAAATAAAAACTGTTAAGAAAAGATTATGTAAAAGCTTTAAAAGTTTGCTTCAAGCAAAAGAATTGTAACTATTTTGATTTTAAAGTTTTTTTTTTTTTTATCATAATACAAACTTTCATCTTGGCTTATTCTGTTTTTAATTTTCATCTGGAAAAATAATGAAATAATTCAGCTGCATCTAAAGGATTTCTTATTAAATAAAACTGGTGATTATAAACTCAATATTCTGAAATTATTTCTGTAATTATGTATTAAAAATCTTTATGTTTTATCGTGAATGTATTTTGATATGTAATCATGCTTCAATAATCTAAATATTTTTTAATTGTATGAAGATTCTGTATTATATCTTGCTGAGTAATAATATAAATGTTGAAATGAATTTCCACAATAATATAAAAAAAATTAGCCTTGATATATATTAAATTTGTGTACATAAATATGCAAAATAACATCAATAATTTCTGAAAAAAAATCCTCAAATGCAAACCTATTTTTATTTTTAGGTGGTGTTATATGATATAAATCGAACAAAAATTCGCCACCAAAAACGTCGTGAAATTTGTTTACCAACTTCTGCTCAGTGCCTCAATGTGATGGGGGATAGACTGTGTGTAGGCTTCCCTTCATCATTTTACATTTACTCTTTGTGGGAAGAAACTCCACCATTTTGTAAGATATTTTGCTTAATACTAATTAAATGCTTAGTATAAATTTAATTTATGTATACATTATATTGTTATGAATTAAAAAAGTTGTAAGTGAACAAAAATAAGAAAATAGAAATTTTAAAATTTTCTTTTAACAATCTATTGTCACTTGCATGGAGTAAACATTTTTACATATTTGTTTATCGATATATTCTTTTCAATAAATTTTAACTTTTTTTCTAATTTCTTTTCTTTAATTTTAATCAATATTTCTAAATTTAAAATAACTTCAATTAATGATAGCATGATTTTGATACAACATTAATTTGTTATCTGAAATGTTGTATTAAATTAGTTTTAAAGTACTTAATTATTATTTGCTTTTACTTATTCACAAATTAAATAAAGTTAAATCTTAAAATTATGGTCAATCGTGCATGTATGAAGTTTTCTGTGATTAATTGTGACTTATTAAAGATATTTCAACTTTTCCTAATGTATTGTTAGTTATTAATAGTTTATTTTAAAATGATGCTTTTTTTCATGAATAAATTTACTTTTTATAAAACATTTATTGCTTATTATAAGATTCACTTCTGGGAAGAAAGAAAGGGAAAAAAATATTTTTTATGTAATCTACTTTGTCTGTGATCACCAAATTGGTGACATTTTTTTTTTTTTTTTTTTTTTTTTTTTTTGTTATTATTAGTTAATGTTTATAAGTTTATGTCATTTTATTTATTTAATCTTTTTTTTTTCATGCTAAAAAGTAATGTTTTAACACAAAATACAAGCCTTTTTACAATTTATTTTAAAATTGTAATATTTTTTTAAAGAATTTTAAAATAAAAATATTTTTAGCATTAATGACTAAAAAGGTTATTGCTTTTATTATTATACAAATTTAAAAACATTATATTGCTATTCCAAATTTTAATACTATATTGTTCATTTAATTTAATTGAATAATTAATAACTGGTTATATTTTAGGTTTGGTAAATACAGAAAGTACAGCTCTGTCCTATCTTTGCCATAATCCTATGGATGCTTTAATTGCTGTTAATCTTCCAAACAACGAATTTCTTTTAGTGTTTAGTTGTGAGTATATTCAAGTGTGTTCCCTAAATATTAAAATGAAGCATCATTTTTTTCATAAGATGATATAACAAAAAGTTTATTTACTATATATTTGCTTTGAAATGAAAAAAAATATCTAATATATGAGTGTAATAAGATTTTTTTGTCATTGAAATTCATCTATTGTTCTCTCTTAATTGGAAAAAAATCCTCCTGCTACATTAGTCTGTCATTAGTTTTTAAATATACATTCAAACCATTAATCTTTGGATAACATTGGTTTTGCTTATTTAAAACAGGATTGGGCAAATAGCGCCTCGTTTAGAGTTTTTCTGTGGCCTGCTAAGACAATCAGAAAACTCCACTTTGAAATAAGATTTCCTTCCCATGCATAAAATCATTCAAAGAAAAACTAGGTCTACTTGTAAGACAAACAAGAGAAGGCAATTATTTCCTTTTATTAGGAAGACAGAAAATCTCTATTCTTAGCAGAAAAGTATTTCTGCTAAGGTTAGGGATCATCTGTGGAGTTTGAAAGGTGAGGTCAAAATGGCTTTTCAAAAATTGGGCATAAATTCAATTCACTCTCTTATCCCATCACTGCTGATATTAACACAGCACCTCAGGAGCTTCAGCTTGAACTTATTGACATGCAGTCAGATTACACTGTCAAATAAATGTTTAATGCTGTGATATTAGTTGACTTTTACAATTTTTTGTCTGCTAAAAAATTTCCATGCATGAAGAAATTTGTGGGGAAATGTTCTCTATATTTGGGTCTACATATATTTGTGAGCAAAATTAATCTTGCTTGAAGATCAATAAGAGTAAATATAGATGCTCTTTGACTGACATTAACTTGCAGGCTGTGATGAGAATCTCAACAAGCAATCTCGTCTCTGATTTAAAAAAAAAAAAAAATGTTACTAAGTGTGATAGGGTACATTTGTATCATCAATCTGATTCTAAAATTAAAAGTGTTTGCAGCTATAGATTATATGAAATTAGCACGGAAAATAAATTGAATAAAGCTGCCTTTGTTTAATTTAATTAATATTTATGGATTTTCTTGGTGCAATTTATACCTTTTCTGAAATGCACAAACTACTAATGAATTCAATAATTTTAAAACAGGCAGCCTGCCACTAGCATCTTTTTCTATAAAATGGTCCCTATGCCAAAATAATTGTCTACCTTATTATACTTGTATTTTATTTTTTAATTATTAGTATTATTTTATAAAGTTTTCAGTGGTCTCTTTTACAATAAAAAAAGAAAAGAAATTAGTTTTATTTCATTACTATAATTACTAAATTTTTGTGAAACCTTTTGTATTTTTATTACATATGTATGTGTGTGACACAGAAAAACTAAACAATACCTATAGATGTGGCTTTAGGTATTAGTTTTTTTTAAGGAACTTTTTAAATTAAATTTGAAATATATTTGTTACTGTTGTTTTATTTACTCTCAAAATAAATTGTAATTAATAATACTTTGGATTCACAGGTTTGCAATAAAATAAAATGTTGTAATTATTTGTATTTAAGAAATACTCTGGTATTTCAATTCAGCATTAGAAGATTTTTACTTGCTGATGATATTGTCTTCAAATTTTGCTAATGTGAAGGAAAAGACAGAGAAACTTAAATATATTGTCCAACTAGTGGGCTTAAAAATAATTGAAATGAAGCAAAAGTTTTGAAAATAAATAGTAAAATAAAGATTCACTTCTTTAATCAATCAAAACAAAGTTGAAAGAAGTTTGTTTTTCATATCTTGGAATAACAATAGATAGAAAGGGAAGCAATGAGATAAAAACTAGAATTAGGAAAGCCTAAGACTCATTCAGAACAATTTATGAATTCTGGAAAGCCTCAAATATGAGCATTAAGCTCAAATTACATGTATTCAATCCAATAGTATGAACTGTCCTTTACAGAAATGAGGCTTGGAAACTTTCTAAATCAAAAACAGAAATTTGATGCCTTTCAAACTGCATGGCTCAGAAAGATTCTTAAAATATAATAGCCAGTTAAAATTCCAAGTTAAAATACCAAAATATATACCAAACCTATTTCCACCCAAATCAAAAAACAACGTTGGATGCTAATTGGACATGTACTTAGCATGCCATCAAATGATAATGCAAGAATATCATTGATATGACATCAGATAGAAAGAGAAAAAGAGGAAGACCAAAAGAGCCAAATGTCATCATATGGCCAAAGAAGAAAGGAATTCATTTGGATGGCGAAGTTGGGGAAGTGCTTGGTAGACAGCAATAAATTGGGTTAAATGGTGTGCAGCTGTTGTGGCCTCATGTACCAGTTTGGTTAGACAAGAATTTAGGATGGTGATGAATTATTTCAATCATAATTTTTTCTTAAATTACATCTATTTTAAAAACTTTTATGTTTTTAATTTTAGATTTAGGAATTTTTGTTGATGGACAAGGAAGGAAAACTAGAGATAAAGAACTTATGTTCCCTGCCTTACCTACAGGAATTAGTAAGTTATTATTTCAGATTTATATATTCATCCAATATATTTATTTATTCATCCAATTATTTCAGATTTTTATTATTTTGTGTTTTATG
Source organism: Nephila pilipes (assembly GCA_019974015.1). Taxonomy (NCBI): domain Eukaryota; kingdom Metazoa; phylum Arthropoda; class Arachnida; order Araneae; family Nephilidae; genus Nephila; species Nephila pilipes. The sequence continues at coordinate 1,311,490 of BMAW01009785.1, read as the reverse complement.
AATCTAATGTAATATTTTTTTTAAGGTCAGAGAGACGAATATTTATGTGTATATAGTGAATCTCATATAGACATCTTTGAAGTTAGTACAGGAGACTGGGTCCAAACAGTGAATTTAAAAAAGGTATTGTGTCTTATCTGAAATTATTTTAGTGTTATAGTGATACTAATTAATGTCAAGTATGAAATTTCAGGGCTTATTTATTTTGAAGAATAGCTATTAATTATAATTGAAAATGCTTATTTAACTGAAATAGAAAAGTAATATTCATTTAAATATGAGACATATGCGAGTAGAATTATAAACTATTCTTGAGTTTATAAACTATTCTTGAGCTGAGTATTTGAAAAAATCATCATCATTAAATCTCATAAAATTTAAATATTTTTAACTACATCATCAGTTAACTTAATTGTATTACCTGATTTGTTCTTTCATCTGTGTCATATGATATTTCATAAAGGTATTTTATTTATATATATATGTTCTAATTAATTTCATGATATGTTATATACTTCAATATAATTTGTTATATTTGTAACGTTTTTAAGTTATAAGAAAGTGACACAAAATATTTTTTTTATCTTTTATATATATATTTCATTGAAAAAAAAATCCTTCAAGTTTTATTATTTGTACAATATATTAAAAAACAGAATGTTTTCTAATTTTTTTTATATGTATACTTAAAAACTTGATTAAAAAAACAATATTTGTAGTATAAAAAATATTTTTCTTTTTAACTGGATGTTGAGTCATTTTCATTTGTTTTCTGTTTTGCATTTTGTTATTAAGGCTTAAATTTAAAAAGAAATTGCAGTTCGTAATTAAGGTTTAAATATGATTAATTTTTTCAATAATGATTTAATTTGCGTAATTTTGTCTAAATAATTCCATTTTTGTAAAATAATAAATTTTTGTTACATTTCATAATAGTTGTGAAAAAAATTAATTAAAATTTTATGAGGTTCCTTTAATAAGTCCTTTGAAATTTCAAAAATTTGTTCTCGTAGTATCAAATTGTTTGTCGAATCAAAAATTGTATGTTTTTAGTTAACATCAAAACTCACTAGACAGTTGTCTAAGTCTCAATTACTCATATTCTTGATCATGACTCCTTTCACATCTCAAAAATTCTTTGTCATAACTTTTCTGGTTGATGAGCCCATCTTTGCCTTTTATGGAGAAGATTCCATGGAAGCAAACCAACATTTTGATTTTTGCTTGATTTCTGAAGCATAATGACGATTCCAGGTCTCACCGACGGTGACAACTTGATGCAAAATGACCAGTCAATACTAACTTATGAATTAATGTCAAATTTGTTTCAGCTCCTTTTAACAGATACCTGTACCCATCATTAAGGTAACAACAATTTACCTTAATGATGTTATCTTTCTACAAATACAAGTACTTTTTGAACCACCTTCATACTTAATAAATTGTTAATGAATTATATTTTTAATATACTTTGGATACATTTCTGTGTTTATCCTATTCAGACCAAACCACTTTCCACTACTGGAATGTTGTGCCTGACGTTGGCAACGGAGCTTCCTCATATGGTTTACTTACACAACGTCCAACATCGGGAAAACCAAATTCGGGTGCCTGAAGTCACCATACACCATGTCAAAGAACGATCTGGTAAAACAGTGTTATCTCGCACCAGAAGAAGGTTCTCAGTTAGAGAACCAGAGAAAATAAAAGTTGGAAAAGGGTAAGTTGAATAATACTTGATTTTTTTTATAAATATATAAATAATTCATTCATTGTATATATATATATATATATATATATATATATATATATATATATATATTTATATATTAGACGTGCATACAAAAGACAGAAATTGTAATTTGTAAAATTAATTTGTAGAATTCAAGTTTGTTTGACTATTCTATATATAAATGACATGACCTAATCAAGAATTTCTGCTTTAAAAATTGATATACATTTGTATTCTGTGAAAAGTAATAATCAGTGAATAATAATTAATAAGTTGACTTCCTAAACCGTAACTGATGGCTGTGATTGCCTTGTGGTCATGGTTGTGGACAGTGGTTTTCGTCGAGTTGCAGGTTCAAGTCTTGATGCCACTAAAGGCCCACTGTGTAGCCAGGGCTGATGCACATTACATGTGTATCACCCAAAGTCTTCTCGTTTCAGTGGTGTGAAAGTTAGGAGAGGGGAATATCAGCTCAGGTGTCGTCCTCATCGCTTGACCGAGGTTCAAAACCCAAGGCCTATCACCAATAGTCATGTGTTACATCTACTGTAATGTTAATGAAACCATACCAAACATAAACCATAATTGAATTATAATAACATTTAGTCAATAAAACACTAATTATATTGCATTATGAAATTGAATGAAAATGTGAAAAACAATGCTACTGATATTTCAAAGTATGACTACTTCAATGCAATTACGTAATGCTCACTCCCTTTCAGTTATATAACCACTTGCATCTCACGCTGCATGATCCTACTGGCTAAAAATTATATTCTCTCACATCTTGCTATGGAGATCAGTTTGGCTCTCTATAATTCTTATTTTTTCTGATTGCAGAAATACTGCTGAAAGGCGATCTCGTATGATTTCTGCCCCTACCAATTTTAACCATGTTTCTCATATGGGTCCTGGTGAAGGCATTCAACTTCAGAAACTCATGGATCTCCCTGCTGTAATGTATTTTTATATATTACTTTTCAATAACTATTCCATTTTCTGTATGTAAAATTTCTGTACTTATTGTAATAATATCATCATCTGTTTAATTTTTACCAATTTTTTATATGAAAGGTGAAACCCTCTACTCAACAGTGCCAAACACCTATCCAAACTCCTACTTCTGTTTCCACTCCAGTATCTTCTGATGAGAGATCTACAAGAGGAAGAAGTGTGCCACAGCCCAAACCTCTTCCAAGGGCACTTCAAGATAGTGGTAGTCGAAGGAACGTTCACAATGGTATCATACTTGGTTTTATGTCTCCTATTTCAAATTATATGCTGTAACTTGCCTTTTCAACTTTTGCATTTCCTCATTTGCTATCTTTTGTGTTAAGAATGTATATTATATATGCTGAAATATATAATGGACATTCCTAGTTATTGATGTAAAATATTAACAATGAAAAGTTTTCCTTTATTATTTTTTTATATCAATAACTAGGGAGTATTCAAGAAATGTATTTTTAAATAATGAATAAGATTCAATAAATTTTCTCAAATGTTGTACAACTTTAAAACTTTATATTAAGTGTTTAAAATTGTGTTATCAAAGATTACTTTTATGCTTATTAAATGTACACAAAATCAATCTTTAAATATTCATCATCTAATATTTTTGTATTGCTTCTCCTTGCAGGATCAGCATCTAACAAACATCCCTCATTCATGAATCCATGGAATCAAAGACCCCCTGGTAATACAGCTTCTCCAGATGGATCAGGTTCAGTATCTTCACAAGAACATTCTACACCCAGTGTGCATACTGCAGGTTCAGCACAAGCACATTCTTCTGGTCATGAAGTAAATTTCAGTCATACTTTCAAACTTAAATTACAGATGAGAGAATCTATTCTCCATAATTCTCTCATCTATAATTTATCTGCTTCAGACTTTTTAAATGCAACATTTATCAATAATTGATTGTACAAACAAGTTATTTTCCATGCATTATCTGTTACTAATTGTTTTAGATTTTTTTAAAAAAAATATGACAATTATTTATCCATTGTGAGTACTTAACTTTTTGATGTTGGGCTATTTACGGTTTTCTCTTCACTAACCCAGAGGACTTTTTTGTAATTTGAATTGCTAAAATATTCAAACTTCTTATCAACCAAATGAAATGTGATTAGTTAAAGTAGATGAAGATGAGAAGTATTGTATTCAGGATTACATAGGTACTTTTGCAGAATATCAAGGCAATTGGACAAGAGGGAGTGGTTCAAAATAGAGCTGTAAGATTTGACTTAAACAAATATACTTACATTTATGCAAAGTTGTCAAATATTTTATTCAAAATAAAAATAATAAATTGTTGCCCCAACACATGCAATTAATATGTTATTTTGATTTTTCAATTATAGTCCTTGAACAACAAATAGATGTGACAGTGAGCAGATGACATTTAATTTCTTCAACTTGTTTGTTATTTAGACGAGTAGTGCAACATTGATGTTTATTTTATTCCTTTATAAAGTTTCAGGTGTACCTAAATTTGTTAGTTATAGTAAAGTCAAGTTTATCTGTTTTATATGATTCATAAAATATACAGGAGTATTAAAGTAGAAGTTTTATTTATTCTTAACCTTTTCAATGGCTTTGCAGTTTTACACATGTAGAATGTTATTTACCCATTTTAACATAATTAACTGTTATTAATTTAATTTTATGCATCTAATTCATTTGTGATATCATTTTTTATTTCTATATAGTGGTAAATTTAGGGTTTGCACTGAGTGTCAGAAATCCACATTGCAATGAAAAAAATGTCTAACAGGCCATTTTATTAAATGAATGTCTTATAAAAATACTAATATTATTAGCAGTTGATTATAATGTGGAATTTTTTTTTCATTTTATTTTAATAATATTACATTTTAAATTTAATAATATTCTTAAAATATTAGGAATATTTTAATAATATTCCTTATATTACATTTTAACTTAATAATATTCTTATTTCTATCATAGGAAGCACATGAGCAGTCAAGCCCCCGTCATTCTATAGCATCCAACACTAGTTCTAATGTGAGCTATCCTCCAAGCCCCAGGGAGAGGAGAACCACAGCCCCTGCAGCTGCATCAGTTCCAATCTTACCTCTGCATGCACCCAATGCAGAGGATCATGGCGGATCTTCAAGTTACGAATCTCAAAGCTAGTATCTCTCTTAGGATATGTGCTATTGGTCTGGTACAATGCAAGCTGGTGAAGAATCCCTCAGAAACAAGCATTATTTGTTTTTAGAATAACATTTCAAAGAACACGCAACTTATTTATTTATATATATATATTATATAGTCAATTTTTTAAATTATTGTTTCAGTATTTTTGTTTATTTATGCATATCGCAATTTATTTCACCCCTTATATTTGGAACTATGAAAGAATTGGTTATTTCTGTTTATTGTGGCTCTTCATTTATTCTGACAATATTTTGTTACTAGTCGTAATTTGAAATGACCTCATTCGTTTTTATCATGATGGATAGATTTTAATTTTGTAACAATTTTACTATGCCTAAAAATGCATTTAAGGTTTTAATTATTTTTAGTTTAATGTATTACATGTTGTGATATAAAAAATATTGATAGTGTTGGCTATTTTGTTTAAATTTTTCAAAATTTATGGTTTTCTCATTTAAAAACTTATAATATAATTGCTTATTACATCATAAAATTGTTAATACTTTGTGGTTGTCAACTCTAATATATCTATGCAATAAATTAATTTGTTTTTAATATAAATTTATTACTGTAATTAAAGTTTTATTTTATTATTATTATTTTTTTTTTTTTTTTTTTTTTTTTTTTTTTATCATGATGAAGTGCTTTGAAAAAAATTAATTATTCTGACACCAATAAAGTAAAAAATACTGTTTCCAAATTTTTTTTAAAAAAAATATTAACATTTTAAACATATATATAAGGAGAATAAACACACACACATTATTCATTTCATTAAGTACGTTTATTTCTTACATATATCATCATTCTAAAAATAATGTATAGTATTTATTTATTATGAATAGGTGCGCATTTTTGTATTATGTTAACATAAAAGGCTTTAATAACTAAAATAAAGTGAATGTTATTGTATATAAGTAACTCTTTCTATTTCTGTAAAACTAAAAGTTCTATCATGAGTTTCAACACAAGGGGTACTTTGTTCCAAATATTAAATTTTTTTAAAAAAAATAAATAAATAATAAAATATATAAGGAACTTTTAATTAAAGAAAAATATTTGTTTCTTATGAAAGTGTAGATTTTATTTAAGGTCTCTCTAAATATACCATAACAAATTCTCAATGTTTACAATCCAAGAATTGATGTTCATGTTTAAGCAATAGTATATTTGTCAGTTTCAATGCAATTCATGTTGTCACATATTTAAAATCATAAACTCTTAAGAAAAAGGAGTGTTAGATTTGGAATGTATTAAACTTGTTCAGCCAAGTCTGGGCTTCCTTTACTATGCAGAAAGGTACATTTTAAATGTCAAAATGTTAGGTCTAGAATCTAAGATGAAACCTATGTAAATGCCTTTGAGATTTGATATTAAAAGTTATCAAAATTGACCTTTATGTAATGATTTTATGTACTTAATACTGCATGCAAAGCTAGAGCTTTCTGGAAAACATGGTTGGAATCTAACACATGATGTTTAATTGGATGCTATTGGGATATATAAATATCCTTTAGCATTTGTATATATGTATTATTTTTTAATCACATTGTAGACTTGAAATGCATCTGGTTGAATTCATAATCAATATGATATCAGAAGAGGGGAGAAAGTGTATGGTGCAAAGCATGCAAGTGATAATGCAAATATTTTTTATTTCAGGTGTTTAGCAATATTATATTCAGTTATACAGCAAAATCTAATGCATTCAAATTACTTTAAAATATAAGGTTTCTGAATTTAAATCTGCTACAGTGATAAATGTATTAAAAGTTATAATTAATTAATACTCCTATCAATTAATAGGAGTATTGTGCTATGAGACAGAGAGTAGAGAACTTAAGAAATTAATTTTGGAAGAAAACAAACAGACAAAATAAACCATGAAATTTGTAAATAAAGTTAATTTTTAGTATAATAAAAAAGTATGATCATTTTATGAGAAATGTTTTTCAATTATTAAAGTGAATGTCAATCTCTTGCCATTGATTATGAGTTATGTTTATTATTTGCACGATGCTTTTTCTTTGTATACATTGATATATTGTGATTTCATATTCTTTAGTATTGTAATCTCAATTACATCTCTTTATTTATGGCACATAATTATATTTTTTTCTGTTTCAAAAGAAGTATTTTAACTATATGAATTGCTTTTTCTTTCTTATTTCATCAGAAATTATTATTTTTTATTTTACTATAGGTTTACTGCAGTATAGAATTTTAAATGAATTTAGAATATTCACTGTAGTTAAAAAAAATCAAATATTTTAATTCAGTTTCCTTTTATTTCTAAGTTGTTTGATGTACAAAAATCCTGTGTATATAAATATATTAAGCACATGTGAAATCTAATATTTCAACTTTTTTAAATGATTTTAGCTAATATTATTCTAAGATTGTTTTGCACTTGAATAAGATCCTTATCTTATTGATGAGTTAATTTAACACTTATTATTATAACACTGGTTGAAATAAGTAAGTCCATAAAATTAGAAAGACTACAATAATTTAATTTTTTTATTATAGAAAATTGTTTTTTATTATATTGTTAAAACACTGGTCGAAATAAGCAAGTCTATAAAACTAGAAAGTCTACAATTATTAATTTTTTTTTTATCATAGAAAAATTATATGCAGTTGAATTGTAACAAAATATCATATCTTGTGTGTGGGAGAGACAAAACTTCATAGTTAATAGTGAAAGGATATATATGTAATAATTATCATTTTAAATTCAAAGCATATTTATTTATTTTTAACTCAGCTTTTCTTATTAAATAACATCTTTTATTAGTGTTACTGAATATCTCTGACATCCATGTTATTACAAATGCGGTAAACATATTTTATTTCAATCATTAACAAGTTGATGAAATAGAAGTCACAATATCAAATTATTGTTGCACATTAAGAATTTTCTTTCATATAACAATTATAATGTGTCAATCAGGTAAAAATAATAATCAGATCAAAAATATTTTAGAATAAAAAGAAAGGAATTAACTATAAATTTTCATAATGTTTGATTGTTATTTGCATTTTTTAAGTCTGCTTAACAGTTAAAATGCTTGGATAATTAAGCATGAATTTCTTTGTTGTAAATATTTCATTTGGACTGATTTATCATGAATAATTGTTTTCTGAAAAATTGCCTTTATTTTGAAGGGAAGACAATATGATATTTTGAGGTAAGGTTATATGTATCAGTGATCAAACAAATCATAGATTTTAATACATTTCCTCTATATTATTTACTGTGTAAAAGTATGTGGCTTTCAAAGATTTTTGTTTCCTATTATCTTTTTTTAACATTTTGTATTTCAAATATTTTTATTTTGTTTATTTATTATTTATTTATTTTCGAATGTAAATTTTTATATGTTAATGTAAATATGTAGACGCTTATTGTTTACAAATGTGTATATAAGATATTTTGAAATTATGAGTTTTCTTATATAAGAGTATTTGTAATTCAATATAACTACTTTTATGTCAATTAAAAATAAATCATTTAAATTTTTCTTAACCTCTGTGATGTAATTTTAAAAGTGAGTAATTGATTGGTTTTCCTTTTTCTATAAATAAAATAAATTATCCATAGTTATTAAGTAAAAAACTATTTATATCATAAATAGTTTTGTATAATGATCGCATTTTAAAACCATATAATGCATATGTTTAAAGTACAAATTTTATTTTCAGTATGAATATGTAAAAAAACCATGTATTTATAATAGCAATAATTTTCAGTATTATGTATGGAATGGAATTTTTCACATGAGTCAAACTGAAACATGATAAATGTGTAAAGTTGTATGAAACATTTTTACAAGATAATCTGAAATTGGCATGGCCTATGTTTCTTCATTTCGCCTTTTTACATTCCTTAAAAAAATTGTAATGTCTGGTCTTATAGTATTTAATGAAGTAAATGTGTTAAATAATAAATTTGCATAACTGAAAACAAAATTTCTGAAATTTGTGTCTGTATTTTTCAGATTTAATACGATATTTTGAAATTTGTATTACATAATGATTTAAAGCTAAGGATATATTTGTATAATTGGCCATTTTACCAATTATATAAATTATTATAATGTGATACATCCAGTTCCATATACTGAAACAAAAAGAACATAGCAATACTAATATTTATTCCTGTTATAAAAAAGTAATTATACTACTGTTAGAAAAGTTGTTAATTTGATCGGCATTTTAAGTGGTATGCATTATGGTATATATAACTGACAATCGTTCCTGTTATATTATTACATTAATTGTGCTAGAGATATGAATTATATTTATTATTATACTAAATACTCATTAAATGTTTTATACATTTTAATGCTATGCATAAAGAACCTGACAGAATATATCAATGAAAGAATACAATTGAGAAAGCAGCTCTGTAATGAAAGAAAATTCCCTTATTTTAATTATTATATATTTATGTAGTGCACATTATTTTTAGCTCTCTATTATTTAGGTTGCTGTAGGGACTATAATGAACAATTAATATTTTTGTAAGTTGGTTACAAGATTTCATATATAACCTTCTGGATTTTTTTAAAGTCTTATAAAACTGTTCCTCATAAACAAAAAATGCTTTTTCTTCCCACTTCATTGTCATGGTCAGGATTAAAAGGTCTTTTATGCTATTCTAATGAGAAATGTGTTAATATAATACTTTAATTAATTTTTTTAAAGTAATGGATTCAAATTTCATTAAATATTTCCACTTTTACATGACATTTGTTATGTGTGTGAAGTAATTAATAAAAATTCTAATATTGGAATTTAAATATTATGTTATTGCTTTTATTCTGTTGTTCATTTTTATTTCTATTTTATTTTTACTGAAAATGAAATTTTTCATAATTAAATGAAGTAATTGTCCATGCATAAATAAAATTAACTACTAAAATTTGTGTAATGATTTTCAAAAAGTGTTAAAAACATTTCATATTTCTGTAAGACAATTTTAATAGAAATATTTGCATTTATCTGCATAACATCAATATATGAACTAATTAATGTTAGATTACATAAAACATATTTAAATAAATATTTTCAGAATGTATTTGTTGCTTACTGTGGGCAGGGAAGAAATTATTTAGAAGATTGATACATTTAACTGAAAATCCTGATTCTGTTAAAACAGGATGTTAACATATGTTACATTTTAAGCAATAATATACTATGCAAATATATTAGATCTTTATAAAAAAAAAAAAATTGAATTTGTAAGTTTAATTGCTCGTAGGAAAAAAATAAAACTGTGTCATGAAATTAAAATGCAAGTGTATGTGTATTTTTACATTAGAAAAATATCTGTTTCATCTAGTCTTTTTATTTTGATATTAATGCTGATTGAAAAAGAAACTTTGTGATTTTGCAAATTTATGCTTGCTACAAAGAGTTTTAAATAAAAAGTACCATTATTTCTATACATTATAATTATTCAAAATAAATGTTACTGAGTATTAACTGAATTTCTCATGTAAGATTTTCATTTTAATGTTTCAATTGTTAAATGTTTTTAAAGAATGCTGTTGAAATAAATACACTGTTTAGTGTGAAATTTTTGTTCTGTTGTTTCTATTTTTAAAAATTCATTTGCACAATGCTTACTTAAGTCATTTTAACACATAAATAAATTTTTAATGCATTAAGCATTTATAGTACCTTTCTTTTTCCCCCTTTTTAAAACTTCAGGAGTAGGTAAGTTTAACATAAATCAAGGAAACATAAATGCTTCTGCAATAAAATAAGTTGCAAGTTTTCGCAATTTAGTTATTAATATTTACCTGAGAAATGCTGGTTTCCTAATTTTTAATCTATTCTTTATATTCCTTTTAAGTATATATTTCATAAAATTTTCAGTTTGCATACATTGAACTTTTGTGACAGATATTTTAAAAATATATTCATAACTTTGATTGTATTTGGTTTTATGGATCTATCTATATTCATAAGTTTTCATCAATTGTTTATTGTTTATCCTAAACATCCTCATTTGCCAATGCTTCATATTTGTCAATTCATCCACAGTTCCTGATCTTGTGGACATTAATAAACTTTCTCGCACTCCATGCTTCTACCATGGGATAATTTTACTCCTACAAAAATTTATTTGAACACAAATTTGTAATTCTGAAACTGATATAACTTTGATATTGCCTTTAAAGCTGTTTTCAAATAAAATTTTAAGTAGTGATGGTACTGAATAACCCTAATGTTACATTTTAAAATTAAATTAAAAAAAATTGTGTAAGTTTTTTTTTTTTTTTTTCAAATTAGACATGGAATTCTTAATTGTGAAGAATATGAACAGATATAAACATGAAAGTATTAAAAAAAATTTCAGTCTTCAAAAATAAATAAATAAAAGACTTTGCATTTCAAAACTTTCTTCAAAGAATATCCCAAATTCTCATTCTGATTGATACTTGCCTTTATCTCTCCTGTTTTCCAACTCCATTTTGAAATACCCAAGATAGAGTATTTGATGCCTGGAGGGAAATGCACCCTTCATCTTCAAATTCATACAGTCCCACTTATGTTTTCGTTGCACTAAAGAAAATTATTGAGAAAGTTTATACATAAATATTAAATATGTTCTCCCCCTTTCTCAATAATATGAGTAGTATCCATAACTACTCATACAACCGATTTTCAGAATTGCATTTTGAAATAGCTATAGATTATGTGATTTCTAATTTCAAAATTTACGATTTAATCACAAAGTTTTCTTAAGTTTTAATTGACTTTAAATTTGCATTAGATAACTTAATGTGGACTATCTCATTGAACGTTTTGAAGCCATTCAATATTCCTCGCAGGCAGGGTCGATTCTACCCTGCGTGCATGCACAAAGGACGGTCGTCGCCCTGATCAAAATGCAGGTTTGGCGTGGTGCTCGTCTTTTTCCAGCTAATATTGGTACATTGCCTTAAAGAAAAATGGAGATATCGCAACACATGAAATGTAGCAATTCAAGTCTCAGCACATCGATACAAAATTTTTGAAGTGTTTACTGTGTTTTTTTACAATCTTTGTTCTTTGTTAAAAGAATTGGTGGACTAGCCATTAAGCAAGATAAGCACGGGCTTAGAACATGAAGGCATCGCAGATATTTTGCATATACCCGAATTTATTATGATCCATGTGGTGCAATTTTTCATATTTATTAATAAAATGCGGCGCCCGACAACTACTCTATTTCCAGCACTGTTTTCTTTTCGTGTTCATGAGCATTTATAAGAGGTACTCTTAAGTAAAGATTTTGTCTCAACAAAAGTAACAAGAAACAAATTCATGTTTTATGACATTCATAGGGCAAATAAAAAAAAAAAAAGAGGGAGACAAGACTTAATCTTGAAGAAATAAGTCTTTTCTGCACTAAGAGGATAGGTAACTTTTTGCAATTAGTTATTATTAGATGAGTTCTGAAAATTGTACTAATTTTTGCTTTTTCGTAATGTTTTTCAAATATTTTTATGCAGATTACCATGCATAAGTAGGTGCTTTCTTTTAGCTCTAATGCATCAAAATATTCCAAAAATACCATTGATTTTCATTATAATTCAAAGACAAATTTTATTTTCCTCTGATATTGAAGAAAATTATTCAGACGCTCGAGAATTCTGATGGCAAATCATTTAAAAGCCTGTCGCCAAGGGTGGTTGGGCTAAACTGCATACCAACCCATTTAAAATTTTCAAACTTAAACGAACATAGATGCATGCGGAATATTACTGAGCTTTTGAGTGTAATCATCGATTACTAACTATAAAATAATGATTTTAACAATAACTAGTATCAAAATTGAAATGAAGCATAAATATATTTATTATGATAATTTCGGTTAGTAATAAATGAGCCACTCTTTATTTATCAAATATTTAATATGTATTGTTTGAAATTTTTAAAGAATATTCAAACAGTTAGAAAATGTTTTAGTTTCACTATAAACACTTTTCTTTCTTTAATAAACCAAGTACATAATTTTAATTTTGTAAGTCAAGTATATATTTTGAATTTCTGCATTGTTAGATTTTTTAATCTTACTTAAGACTAAACTCGAAAAAATTGCACGAATTATTTTTATGGCATATTATTATCATTAAGATGGTTTTAATATATACCTTCTAAAATATGATTTTTTTACTTGGGCAAAATGATATATATACATACACATGATGGTTCGGAAATCAAGTAGACTTTCAGATGTAAATATTTATTTGACCATGATCAAAATCAGTGAACTTAAAATCGTTAGTCCATATGCAATGCAAGCCGATGTCAGACTGAAGAATGTATTGCTATTGTAATTATTGCGAAAATTCAGTGTTTTGTTCTTTAGATTTCAGGTCGAGGGTAACATTTGAAATATTTCGGGCTATGACTAAAAAAAAGGAAATGAAATGGAATTGGAATGTTAAGATTGGGGGATCTTTGTTGAAAAAATAATAACTATTGAATGTCGGATTGGAATATACAAGGCAGGAAAACAAAAATTAATTGGGAAGTAGACTTTAGATAAGTTATAAATTCATTGTTTCTTAAACACATACTGTGTGTGTGTATTTGGGGGTAGGGATGATGATAATTAAATTTATCAGCTTTTTATTTTTATTATTTTTTTTTTCACTTTACTAACGATAAACCTTTCTTTCACTTTTAAGAATACTGAATTCCTCTTTCAAGCAGTGTACGCCACACTCCATCGAGAGCCATTTTTTTACTGCCGTCTAAACATAATTTTTCGGGGGTCCGTTTCCATATAACACATCGATCAATAACTCCGAGTCTACATTGAAAACAAATTTTTGCAAATTTTTATTATCAACATAACACCTTTTGTTAATCACCTTTAGGGTGATAAAATCGTTCAAATCTTTTTTTCTTCTCCCAATTTTTCCCGCAAGAAATCTTTTTTGTTGCGAGTAAATAGCGATAAACAGCTTTCTGAATCATCGACTCGTTGCTGTTTTTGTTCCATCGAAAGCAATCGCGGCACCCACTTGGAAAAAACCTTTTTCACTTCACTTCAAAAAACCTTTTTCCTGGTCCGATCGACTTAAAATTTTGACACGTTTCAAGCAAAGGTTAGTACTCTAGAAAGACCTGGTTACTGGTTTACTACGAGCGCCATCTCTGGGTTAGTCTCGGGAGTTATTGATCGATGTGTTATAAGCTGTCAGCGTAATTTGCCTTTCTCGTTCGCTCCTTTTCTCTAGCTGTGTTGTCGACTCACGCAGCCACGGGAGATTCTTCCGTCATTGCTGGACAGAATATTATAAATATTTTGCTTCAAATGTCATCCAAAGTATTATCACCATGATTGAATAAACCACTTGGACAGATTAAACCTAACCGACTGCGACTTATTTGTTTCATTTTATCGACAACAGCATAACATTATTCAAGATGTATTAAAAGCTGCCATGATGTCTGGAGCAGAATACCCAAAGCAATAGATTTCGACTAAAGCAAACTTTCAGGTTCATATCGAATCTTGTCAACTTTTACTTACTTTTATAAATGTGTCATAGTAAAAAGGAAATTAAGTTTTTTCATCTCTTCGAAAGTTTTCCTTCATGAAAAATGTTCCCATGAGTCTGCGCAATAAGAGACAAAGTTATGCTATGAAGAAAAAAAAAAAAAAAATTCGTCACCTCTTTAAATGTTGTATCTACTCTGCAAGTTAACAATAGTGTCATGAGAAAGAAAACCTCACAAATTTCGTTTACAGATCATCAGGAATAAATTAACAAACAACATCATGCTATTCGGGGGGGGGGGGGGTGGGGTTTGTGTTCTTCAATAGAGAGAAATAGAAAATAATTTAAAGTCATATATTTTTTTTAGTATTCAGATTTATATTGTAGGAATTCATGAATCCTTTTTTAACATAACTGTTATAAATTCGTAATGAATTAAGTTTAAAATGTGAAAGTTTGATTTGGTTTCTTAATGATATTAATTTTCGTTGGTCATTGTAAATTAAGTTTTTAGTCTTCACAGCAAGTTTTGAAATTTGTTATTGCAATTCTTAAGCTTTAATTTTATTTATCCTACATATAATATTTTTATTGATGCAATTACGTGTGGAGGTTATAAAACAAATTTGAACGAAGCAAATAATAAATCAAAACTTCCAAGCTATGAGAATCAAAATCTTAAGGATATGCAATCAATATCTTTCGACCCAAATAATAATATGAATGTGAGATCATAGCAAAATACTTCAATAATAAATGCCAAGAATATAATTTGGATGAATTAAGGAAATTTACAGATACTTTCAGTTACTTGGTCTTACATGAATATATTAACTTTTTGCTTACATGAATATATTAACTATTATGACAAAATTAAAAATTGGGAGGAATTCGCTTGCTTTTTAACTGAAAAATATATTGCTCAATCAATAACCAATTTAAGTATTTTCTCAGAAAAAACATTCAACGGAAAAGATTTTGTTCAGTAAATCCACGAAAAATTGGAATTAGCAGACAATTAAGATTATCCACACCAATGATATTAGATGGATTAACAGATGGCCTATCCATTAACTTAAAGCAATTACTTTTAATAACCCAATTAAATGGCTAATAACTACTACCATAATTATAAGAAAAAATTCAATATTATGAGAATAAAAAATTTTAAGACCCTCGCAATATGGGAACCCAAAAATTCAATGCTCCTATTAATAGATATCAAAATTGGCAACCTAGACATTTCAGGCCAATTGGTACAAAGACTAACTTTTAAATCCCTGAATAAATCAAAATTTCATTTTGAGAAGAAAAAAAATGACCTCCTATTCCTTGTAAGTATTGTGAATACCAAGAAATTCAAAATGCCTATCACTGGGCTAAAACTGGCCAATTTAGGCACCCTGCAAGGCAAATGACATGTCCAAAACATACATAAATTTAGCCCTTCAAATGAAAATCAAAGTTCACAGTTAAAATATCAGAATACTATAAAAACGAATCCTACCATGCATCCTTGTTACCGACTCGACTCCCAATATATCACATCATTCTGTGGGAAACATGCAAATTAAGACTGATATATTTGTAAGCTTTCAAGAGAGAAGAGGAGAGATAGGATAGATTTCTAACTGAATTGTTCTGTAGATTGATGGATTGATTGATAAATAAACTAATTGTTTTAGAGATTTCTTTCGTTCCTTCCGACCCTACACTATTACAAGTTAGATTTTCTGGTTAGCCTGAGGTCTTACGGTAGTTCTATTGAAGAAAAAGAAAATTGTTGTTGTTGAAAAAAAGTTGAGAAATTATTGCAAGCTGGATTAATAAAAGAAAGTAATAGTCTCTATTCAACTCCAATAACTTTAGCCTTTAAACGCGATGGAGAAACAAAAAAAGGACTAGACCATGCATAGGTTTTGGAAAATTAAATGCTTTATGTAAATCGAATTCAGAACCACACACACACATTTCCCCTCATTGATAATTTATTAAGCAAATTATCTCAAGCAAAAAATTTTCCTCTCGTTATATTTAACTTCAAGGTATTGGCATGTCCCCATTCATCCAAAACTTACTAAAAATATTTTTTCTACTTTAATTTTGGCTTACATGAATAATACAGATTACCTTTTCGCAATAAAATAGCTCCTGCAATTTTTAATAGATTAATTCAACGAATATTAACTAAATCAAAAACTGATTTTGCTTGCTATCATTTCGTTGATATTGCGTACTCTTCTTCAGAAAAAGAACATTGGAATTTTCTTAAAACAATCTTTGATATTGTCAGAAAAAAATATTAAATTGAAATTATCCTAATG
Organism: Nephila pilipes; assembly: GCA_019974015.1. NCBI lineage: Eukaryota > Metazoa > Arthropoda > Arachnida > Araneae > Nephilidae > Nephila > Nephila pilipes. The sequence continues at coordinate 1,294,736 of BMAW01009785.1, read as the reverse complement.
TGTTTTTGCACAAATTAAAATTAACTTCTTAGATTATGAAACTGAATAAGGTAAACCTACTCCTAACAATACAAATACTTAAACTGTTAATTTGAAATCACCACATAATGTGAAAGAGCTTCAAAGGTTCTTGGATTCAATAAATGTATGCAATAAGTTCATTTCAAAATATGCTAGGCTTAGGTATCTTTTTAATCAATTGATGAAAAAATATGTGAAATTAAATTGGACTTATGAATGTCAAAATGCATTTGAAAATTCAAAGGAAATTTTAATATCAAAACCTTGTTTTGCATATAATCCTGGTGCAATATGCCATGTTTTCTTTGATGCATCACAAAAAAGTGTTGGGCTTGTACTGAAATATCCTGATGCCTCAAATGTCTTACACCTAATTGCTTATCATTCTTAAAGCGACTACGAAAAAATCATGCAATAACGGAATTAGAATGTCTTGTAATAATAGATGCTTCAGATAAATTTTATTGCTACTTTCATGGTCAAAAATTTGTATTTCACTCTGATCACGCGGCTCTTGTTTCGCTCAAAAATGTTCCATATATAAGAGGTAGATTATTCCGCTGGTCACTAAAGTTAAATACACTGGAAAGGAGCAAGATGTTACAAAACAGACAAAATACTTGGCTCAAAGCTACCCAAAAACATAATGAAGAACAATTTGCGCAAGAGTGTCAACATTTCAAAATGTATATGAAGGTGGAAAAAATAACAACAGCAGGAGAAATCTCTTCCCACACCAAGAAAAATAAGTTGGAAAGTACCTTCTCAAATTTAAAAGTCGCAATGAGACTTTATTTGATTCTTCCTGTGACAAACTGTACAGCAAAGAGAAGCTTTTTTTGCCCTTAAGAGAGTAAAGACTGAAATGATATCTACTATGGAAAATGAAAAGCTTAACAACAGTTTAATGTTTCTATGCACTCAAAATGATATTACAATGGAAATTGATTACAATGATGTCAGTAATGATTTTGCAATGATCAAAGCTCAAAGAAAACCTTTGTTGTACAAGTACAATGAGATTGACTCAACAAAGGATAAAGATGTCTAAAAATAAAAGATAGTAAAAATATAAGAGATGAAAAAGATGACAATTAGCAAGTTGAAAACAGTTCATATAATAATGTATACTCCATACTGTAATTGCAAACAATTTCACTAATTTACTGTACTAATTTACAAAAGATTGGTTAGGTGGTACGTGATGCCGTAAGGTAAGAAATGAACAAAGAGTGGCCAAACCATGCCACTATTCTTTTCTTACCGTTGCCAGTCCGGGACACGGAGGGTCCAAAGGTGGTGGATAATGGAAAGTTGAGAAACGATTTCATGACCTCTATGATGCTTTCATAGTCCAAAATTTGTCTCGTCGATCTGAAATGTAATGATTTTCCCTCCAGTTTTATTAAAGTCATTCCGTGAATTAATCTGAATCTTCATTTTCAATCTACGAATTACGCTTGAAACCATCATTGATTGACTTTGCCGTTGTATACGCCAGAACATTTTCTAACAATGATTAAGTCGATTCGTAAAGAGACTATTCTTTTTGAACACTCGGGATGAAAATTTTTAGAAGTACTTTGACGAATCCTGTAATGCTTCAAGTTAATCTGATGTTTCATTAAATATCTCATCAAATGTTTTTTCCCCAAAATTCCTCTTTTGGAAATTTCAGCAAAAAATTTTAATGCCACCATTTTAGAATTAAATGGCTAATACTGCTTTACTGTAAATCAATAATAAGCCCTTACTTTTCAAATTGTTTTATTACATATTAACTGGTATACCCATTTTTCGCACGAATGAATTGAAAAATACAACAATTCAGCCAAAAGCATAAATTTTTTAATGAGGGTCTACTTTTAAAGAATAATTTGTGCAATTTCAAGTTAAGCGTTAGTGATTATTGGAATTTGTCCGTTATTTACATTAAAAGAGGACTAAATATTTATTATATATACCATATGAATACTGTGTTGCTTGGATTGATAGATTTTTGGATGAAAAGATTTAAAAATTCCTAAATTGACATTTTTCAACGCTATTTTCAAAAATTTACCGAAAGATGATTAAATGATGCAATAATAGTAATTTTGCGTCGTATTGTTGGAGATCTAGCTCGCAGAGTAAAAAAAAAAAATTGCTTCAGCTATTTTACTTGAGAAAAAATCTTAAAAACACGAAAGAAAATTAGTCGAAAGTAAAAATAATTAATTTCGAGAAAATAATCTTTTAAAAAAAAGTTTTTAAGTAAATTCAACTTAGCGAAAAAATAGATACAAATTGATTGAAAAACAGGGCATTGATTTGATTAGAAAATGCGACTCGAACTAGAATGAACAAAATGTAGCTTGTCCAATGGCAACCTAAGATGATGACACCGAAATTTCTTGTGGGAATGAATTGTTCATGGAAATGCCGCTCTGAGAAAAATGAGGAAGAGAAAGTAAAATGCCCTTGTAGTTTTATTAGATGGTGCTCATATTGCTATCTATGCTCTGATAATAAGACCCATCCTGACCTACACTTGTCTAGTCTGACTTCACAGCGCAGATACAACAATAGACTTCCTGGAACAATCCCAAACATTCATGTTACTACACTTTACTAAAAGCAAATTGGTATATGAGAAATATAGGCATCAGAAAATCCTTAAGCTATCCATCTCTTAAAACCTTCATAAAAAGATTTTCTGTTAAATTCTTCAACAGAATAAATCTTTCCACAAATAGAACAATCTAAGCAAATGAAAAGTATACTCCAATTGGAAATAACTCCCTCCCACACACAGATCACGAAAAATTCTTCTCAATTAATAATTTCTTTAAATCAAAACAATTCTCCGATTCTTCATTTACCAAATTCCCAAAAAATTCTTAGCACCATCCACCATCGATAGGAATAATTCCTATCGACCAATCAAAAAACTCCAATTATTGGTCCAACTATATTACATATTATTGCTACTCAAGTAAAAGTGAGCTGATGTATTCTGCCATTTCCTGATGTTGAAGCAATAGAACTTCATGGCTTCTGCGACGCTTCAGAAGTTGCCATCGGAGCAGTTGTTTACTGCAAATCTCAAACACCTGCTGGAGATGTTGCTATCAAGACTGTCGCCAGTAAATCAAGAGTGGCTCCACTGAAGAAGATCACAGTGTCTAGATTGGAGCTCTGCGCTGCTGTACTGCTTGCCAAGTTGATGCAACGAATTTAGACGGCTCTTCGATTGGAAGTTTCTACTACTGGAGTGATAGTATGATTGTGTTGTCATGGATAAAGAAACAACCGTTCCAGTTAAAAACCTTCGTGGCAAACCGTGTAGCCACAATCCAAGATCTTTCTTGTGATGAACAATCGAGTCATATTTCATCAGTGGACAAACCGGCTGATCTTATTAGTCGAGGTGTGAATCCTTCAAAAATGTTTGAGAGTCACTTGTGGTGGGAAGACCCTGCCTTTTTAACAAACAATGAATATCCTCAAAGAGAAATTCCAGATAATGTAATAAGGGACGATGTGCAATGTGAACTTAAAAAAGTGAATTGTGAACAGAACTCTTCATTTACTGTATTTAATACTTCATCTTTTAATGCTATTATCAACTGTAGCAATAAGTATTTTAAAATATTGCATATTTTGAGTTTTATTCACAGGTTTGTGTATTATTGTAAACCTGGTAACGAGAAACGTTCTGGGCATCTGACTGGAACAGAAATTGATTCTGCTGAGCAAATATTGGTAAAGGTTGTGCAAACAAGTGAATTTTCTAAGGAGTTTAATGCTCTAAAAGCAGCAGGTGAAGTAAATGCTGATAGCCAGGTAAAGTATTTATATACTTTCATTGATTTTGCTGGTATTATTAGAGTTGGTGGTCGATTGACATATAGTAATTTGCCATTTGGCAGAAAGTATCCAATATTGCTTCCTAAGGCCCATAATTTGTCAAATTTAATTGTAAACTGTTTTCATGAAAAAATTTTGCATGCAGGCCCACAGCAATTGTCATACCAAGTTCGGCAGAAATTTTGGGTAGTACAAGGTAGATCATTGTGAATTCATGTGTTGTTTGCTTTAAAGCTAACCCAAGATCTCATACTCAGTTAATGTGAAATCTTCCCGCAAATAGAGTGAGTATAAATTATCCATTTAATGTTAGTGGGATAGACTTTTGTGGCCCATTTTTTTATAAAGTGTAAATATCAGCGTAAACATATTTTGAACAAAATTTATATATGCATTTTCATTTGTTTTGTTACGAAAGCAATACATCTTGAAATTGTAATGATTTAACTAGTGATGCATTTATTGAAGCGATTTTTTGCAAGAAGAGGTAAAGCGGACATAATTTATTCGGATAATGGAAAAAACTTTGTTGAAGCAAATAAAGAGTTAAGGAGATTAATAAAGTTAATTAAAGAACAAGATGAGCAATTTTCAAATTTTCTAACTAGTGAAAGAGTGAGTTGACACTTCATTCCTCCCAGTGCGCCCCATTTCGGTGGGCTTTGGGAAATTGGAGTAAAATCTTATAAATTTTACTTAATAAGAGTTCTTGGAAATTTAAAATTATCTTATGAAGAATTCTTAACTGTTATTATTCAAATTGAAGGAATGCTCAATTCAAGACCTCTTGTTCCTTTGTCAGAAGACACGGATGAAGTGGAAGTTCTTGCTCCTGCTCATTTCCTTATTGGTAGACAGCTTAATTCAATTGTTGAGCCTGACTTAAAGAGTTTAAAGGAAAATAGACTTAAAATATGACAAAAAATCGCAAGGTATATCCAGTTAATTTGGAAAAATTGGAGCCTTGACTATTTAAACAACATGCAACAAAGAACTAAGTGGAAATTTCAAAAGAAAGAGATCAAAATAGGAAATATAGTTGTTCTTAAGAAAGATAATTTGTCTCCTTGCAAATGGGCACTAGGTAAAATAATCGATATCATACGCGGAAAAGGTTAGAGTAGTAATAGTCAAGACTTCATTTGGCGAATTTAAACGCCCAATTACAAAAATTTGTTTGTTATCTTGTAATGAGTAATATTTGAATTTTGTGCTTTTTTTTCCATTTGTGTATTATTAATGTGGAGACTTTCATTTCATTAAGTATTGAACTGTGAAATTTTATATTTTGTGCATGTGTGTTGACAACAATTGTCAAGGCGGACAGTATGTTCCGACCAGCCATTTATTGTGAATAGCCATCTGGCGGCGAAATGTAAAACGAGTCAGTGTTAGTTGTGCTGCGAGAGAGTACAGTCGCATGAAGAGCGATTGGCGAATATTGAAAAATAAAAATGTAAAAACAGACATGTGGAATTTATTGCGAGTGAAAGAAACAACGATCCGTCGAATCACAAGAGTATATGTGTGTGTGAAAAGTAACTTTTAAATTAAAGTTTTTCAAGGCTATTCTCTTAAGGATTTATTTTATATTTACCGAAATACTTTTAAAATAACTATAACTCTCTTGTAAGACATTATTTGAGATTTTTAAATCGCAACTTATCGTTTTGTTTACGTATTTAATAAATTATTTTCTGTTCAATTATTAACCATGAATAAATAGTAAAACGCGGTACTTTTCCATTTCGCCGGCGCAAATCTCACCTCTTGCAGACTTTATTGACGACAACACACAATATACCGTTTGGTGTCGATTGTATCATTTTTGGCGACTTTATCGCCAGCGCCGGTGAAATGGAAAAGTACCTAAAATGCTTTTTTAATTGATTGATCATTAACGTTGCACTTAGAAGGACATGAAGGATATTGGCGACGGACATTATTTTGAGCCTCGGTCAAGTGACGTGGACGACACCTAAGCTGACATCCTCCTCTCCACATTTCCATACTATCCTAACGTGAGGACATTGAGCCTCGTAGCACAACGGTATCAGGACTCGAGCCCATGAAAAGAAAGGCCGCGAGTTCATGACCATGACCATTCGGCAAACATAAGTTTTTTAAATATACGTCTACAGTCTTAATAAAAATGTTATAAAACATGATAAAAAAAAGGAAAATTACAAATTGTTCCATCCAAAGTTTTGCAAAGAACAGATTTATCAACCGTAGGTGTGCTAACACATTTGTATGCAATAAACATTAAGGACCACTTCAAGCACAACACCATAGTTAAAAGAAATGCGAAGAATATTATTAAAAAATAATAAAAACAACAAAGTTGCGTAGTAATATTATTGTAATGTCAGACATTGTTCTAACAATAATGGTAAAAGAAATAAACAAAACAATGTATATCTACATAGACAAAATAAAAATTGTATGAAGCAAACAACTAATTTATTTACCTAAATAGAAAATGGTGAAATTGCACTTTGACTATTTTTTTATAATTATTAATTTTACGTATATTGTTACACAATAGTTCTACTTATGATGTTTGGAGAACAAGTATAACAATTGAAACATATGGAATTTCGAAATTTCTATTTTTCGAGCATAAAGCTCAATAAGTACTCTTCCGCACACAATTCATAACTTACAAGGTGTGGCTATTAAATAATGAGACTAACAATGTAAAAGATTTTATTTTGATGCCTTTACTTATTACCCCATCTTCAATATACTCCGCTCCTCTATCCCTGCTACGCTCCATGCGAATCTTCCGTTATTCGAAACGAAGCTGAAAGTCTTCTATCAGCTCCTCCAGGACGTGTACCGCTTTCTCTTTCACAATTTTAACGGACTCAAATATTGTCCCTTTTAATGCAGATTTCACCTTAGAAAACAGATAGAAGTTGCACGGCGCAAGATCCGGCGAATAAGGTGGATGGTCTGACACTGGGATGCTGTACTTGGTTAGTAACCTCTTGACAGATAATGCTGAATGACTTGTCCTTCCACAATTCGGGACGTTTTTTTGCGAATTCTTTCGCAGAATTCAGCAAGACGTAAAGATACACATTACCATGAATACAGGGGAAAAAAAACAATCATCATTGCTTTGAATTTTAATTTGGTCATTCGAGCTCCTTTGGATCTCAGTGAAGATGGGCTCTTCCAATGCATGAATTGTCACTTCAATTCAGGATCCCAAGTAAAAAACCACGATTTGTCACATGTTATTATCCTTTTTAATAAGTTTGGATCATTTTTAAAACATTCAAAGTGTCAAGTACAAACATTTTTGTAAGCTTCTTGTTGTTCAAACGTGAGAATTTTAGACACCTTTTTGCATGTTAAAATTGTTATGTAAAATTTTCCATACGGATTCCTTGTTAATTCCTACAATCTCAGCAATCGCACGAATACTCAACCGACGTTCAGATCAAACCGATTTTGTCATCCGTTTTTGACGTGGCAGGTAGACCCGGGTGTGAATCACCTTCAACGTCTTCTCAGCTATCTTGAAAACGCTTAAACCACTCAAAAACATGTGCACGCGATAAAAATTCATTGCTAAATTCTTTTTTCAATAAATTATCAGTCGTGGTTTTTTTCAAGTTTCATGTGAAATTTCACAACAATTAGTTGCTCTATTCATATTGTTACACACTAATCATTTTTTTCCAGCGAAACAAACAAACAAAAACAAAAAAAAAAAAAAAAAACTACTTTAATACTAACGAAGGTTATGGCTATTCAGATTTGTTTACATAAGCGATAGGCACAACATTCGAAAGAGATACCTTCACGCTATACAGTTGTCGGTCGCTGGCGTTTGGCGCATGCGTACTTCTTTTATAGCAGCAACAGTCTCGTTATTTAGTATCCACACCTCGTATTTCATTTTTATAAAAAAGCATACGATATAAAACTACTAAATACTTTCATTTGAAAGAATGCACTCTGTAATGATGCCGCCTGTTGAGTCAGTACTCACACCTTTCGAGATACTTTAGTGAAAAGTTTAACATGGTATTCTATCGCCTGATGTGACAGGATAAGCCTTAGAAATCTGATTGTTTATTGACGTCGCACTTAAAAGCATCACGGGGCTATTGGCGAGGGACCTCGTAATTTTGAACCTCAGTCAAGTGATGAGGACGACACCTCCCTTTCCAAACTTCCATAACCCGACAACGGGAAGACTTGGAGCTGCGACAGATTTAACGAGCTTCAGCCGCGCTATGTGGCGGGTCTTAGAGCCATCAGGACTCGAACCCACCACTCTATGAAGCCACGAGTTCGCGATCATGACCATTAGGTTGCCCTCAGGGACTTACTTTCTTCAGGTAGGTAGGTACGGACATCGCTACCCCGAGACACTTTTTTTTCACCATGAAGTTTAATGTCTTTGGCAAACACAGGTGACGTCCTCCCAGGATATCCTAGCAACCCTTCTCTATTTTCGACCCCTCTACTTGCCAATTAACTTCTACTTTCTTCCCTTTTTCAAATGTCTAGATCACAGTAATACCTTGTTCGGCACAACATAGCCACAAATGTCTCTTATGCCGTTTTACTCTACAATCACTCACATGAGCACTAGACTACGCGGCCACTAGAAATCCGGTTGCGGCTATGTGCCTGCCTGCATAAGATCTTTGATCTTCTCATTCATGAAATTTCTTAATAGTGGAAGTAGAAAAAGAGTGCAATTATATTGCTGAATCATACTGTCATAGTTTGTAGAGAAGTTTCAAAGAATGAAGTAAGTGACATAACTTTCAACATTTGAAGGAACCCCAGTTCTCTATGTTTCCTTTCATTCACAATAATTTTTTTTCCCAGATCAGCCAATTGATCGATTTATGTCCTGAGCAAATACTATCCAAATAATGAAATAGATGAAGAAAAAGTAGTTCATTGAAATTTGGGAAATCCAATGCGATGTATAACTCCTTTTTCTGAACTAGTATGAATTGCAGTTCCATCACTCCCGATCACATCCAGTTCTTTGGAGGAAATCTCAATTGTAGTGAAACGGTAAATTATGCAAAAAGCTTTGTGTTTAGAAAATTATGTAGAAGCAAAAATATGGTCGATATATATGAAGAACTGGGTTCTTGTACAAAATAATAATCTTCGTTTTCAGTTCCGCAGAAACACTTTGAGTAAATTTTTTTAATCAGCATCATATCGTCTTTTTCTCCATCAAAGTATAAAGCATGCGTCTTTTTAAATACATTCTGCGAATAATTTCTGTTGCAATTCTGCTTAGTGCCCACGCATGGAACTACACATTTTGCAGCCTATTTAACGACCTTAGAGGAGGACTTAAGTGATAACATCACAAGTAAAACTTTAATACATATAATTTCATTTTTGTTTTGAAATTTTGTGTTGTTATATTTTTCTCCTATTAATAATTTTATTAAATAATTAAACTAGATTATGATTATTATTTCACCCATATTTTTAGAAATTAAAGACAAAAACAGATATATATATAAGGTTATTCAAAATGATACATCCAATATCAAAACTCCACATTTTCATAAATAAATGACATAAAATTAATAATTAACACAGGAATTCAAAGAGAAAAATAATTTTTTATACAAATGTTCTATATAACTTCCTTTAGTTGCCCGTATTATGTTAATTTGATACGTAAACTCCTGCCAAACACATTGTAAAGAGTCAATGGTAATCAATTGTCAAGCAGCAGAAATCCATAGTTCAAATGCAAATAAATTTGAGGTAATGATGTGGATACACTTTATCTTTTTCAAACTTCAAAGAAAAAAATTGCACAGGGGTGATCAGCTGTGTAACATCAAGACATCCACTCTGCTGCAACTGTGAGGTAGCTTCATGAAAGCTTCTAAAACAGCTTTCGTGAAATAGCTTTTTGAAGAACACATGAGGGTCATATATTTTTCACAATATAAAACTTCCACAGTTTTCTTTTGCATTCATGTATTATTCATTCAATGTTATTTATTTTTGAAAATATGGAATTTTGAAATAAGATGAATAATTTTGAATAGCCCTGTAAATTTATATATATATGGATTAATATCTAGAAATATTAATGCCATAGTGCATCATATAAAAATGATTACTAATATGTTTAAATAAAAGAAAAAAGAATTATTGAAGTATTTTTTTCAATTTTATTTGTTGAGTATCAGATCAGAGAAGTTCAACTTTTAGAATTTTACCCTGGCGAATAAGGAATTCATAACAGATCCAAACACAAAACAAACTGAAGTCTTTTTTTGAACAAGCACTACTTTAAATAAATAATTTATTATTCATATGTTCCCTTTCTAATGATATGGAAAGTTCTATAAACATTGCTTACCTAGACTTCAATAAAAAAAATTCAAAAAATCATATGTACTTAATAATAAAAACATTTTTTTCAATAAGAATTTATACTTTTAATCATTATATTAGACAAACCAATATAGTTAATAGCTATATTTCAACTTCTATAAAATTCATTATATCTGCAGTAGCTCCATAGTAGATATGAGGAATAAAATTTTAATCTATTAACATTGATGATAAATACAGTTAGTATCTAGAAGTCAGGGCCATTTAAAAAATGGTATATCAACAAAAAAAAACTTGATAAAACGTGTCTTTATTTCAAAATATAAATACAGTTTTTATTTAAAATCATCCAAAAAGTTTTTTAAACTATTTTATATATTATCAAGATAATAATTTTACTTGAAGTGAACCAAATACCAATGATTCCTTAAAGTCTTTTGAGAACAATTATGCACATAATGAGTAGCATGAAAAAATTGAAATGAGAATTATGCAACATCATAAATATCAGCGATGAAGGGAAAAAAAAAAAAAAAAAAAAGACAATTCCTATAGCATAAAAAAAATTGAATTCATTGTCACTGTATTCCCTCAATTATAACTTAAAATTTATTTTTGTGTGTCTTATTCAATGGAAGAATTTAATTTGATATTACTACAATATAGAACCCATTTCATTATAAACTTTTCATTCAAGTGAGAAAATTTATAAATTAAATTGCAAAAAACTTTCCAATATTTATTTATTTTTACAATTTTAAGAGTTTTTTAAGAGGACTGTTGGATTAATCAGTTTTTGAAAAAACAGTAAACAAAGAAAGAGAAAATATACACATACATAAACATAAATTTTAACAAAATTGATCTGTCCAAATACAATTCATTGCATTTCTATGAATCCAACTATAAACATACTTACAAAAAACTCAATATAAATAATAAAAAAAAAAAAAGTCAAAACAATATAATCACACTAATTACTGTATTCAACAAACTAACAAATTATCACTCAATTGTGAATAAATTAAACAATGAAAAATAAATACCAGTACAAAAATATCACAGTTTAGCTTCCAAACTAAAAATATAGATTTACAGCCTAGATTATAGAATTAATGAATACATAAAATATTTTATCAGAAAAAAGGGTTTAAAATTCATAAAGTCAGCAAAGGACAGAGCTTTATAGATTAATAAAATACTGTATAATCAAAAATATACATTAACTTTAAAATTGATACTGGACTTAAATAAATATTCAAATCTGTGTTGAAAATATGCATTGATTCCATTTTCATTATGATTGTGTCAAAAGCATAATTATTCTGCAAATAGTTTCCTCAGTTTCCATAATTTTGGCACAGACCTCTGAAAATAAAATGTTCTATATACAATGTATTTAATAAAAATAATTCCAAAATTTTTTTAAACAAATAAATTGGAAGAGAAATTTTAAAATTTTGATATAAAAAAGGGAGCTACATACTTTTTTATTTAATGATTCGATTTTACTCAAATCTAAAATGGGAGCAATAGATGGTCTTCCATGAGCACACTGAAAGGGCAATTTGCACTTCGATAAAGCAGCCAATAAATCTACACATTGAGGTAAATTTAAAGGATCACCAAACTTTACAGCACCTACAGAGTAGGATAAACATTTAAAGATAATAATAGCATTGAAATTATATAATATATATTTTATCTATTGCAAATCATTTCATTAAGTATAGCATAAAATCTTGACTATAATATGAATTTTTCCCCCCACATTTTGGTCTGTAAAAATGAGGGTCATATTATGCTCGTGTAAAAATTTTAAAAAAGGGTTTTTAAACATCAAACATGCAGCAGCTGTAAAATATTGTTGTAACACACATGCTGTAAAGAAGTTATTTTACAAAATAGGTGTTCTTTTTAACAAATGGAAACTTACAGTACATGTCACACACATGTTTGTTTAACAAAAACTCCCTTAAAATAATGATGGTTCCCAATTGTTGCTAATACAAAAGTTTATTACGTTAATAAACATTACATTATTAAAGTTTATTACACTGTATTACTGAGGCATTAATTAAAATTTATTGCATTTTCGATAATCAGGATGAAGAATTTATAGCTCCTTTTTCAAGGTAAAAATAAAATGAAACAATTAAAATTTTATCTCTCAGCAGTTTCTATCCTTATAACAAAATTCTGGGTCAGCATAACTATAAAATTCATATACTTTAGTTTCTGAGCATGAACTACACTTATTTTTAAAGATTCTTACTGTTTAAAATAAACATTAAATTTTAAAAAATGCAGTCGATCAGAATAAATTATTACAAAAGAAAAGAAACAATATCACAATTACATCTATGAATCGTTACAATATAATGCAGCTTAAATTATCCATTGTTTTAATTCTTTCTTTCCCGCAAAATTAAACATACAACACTAACCTCGGCATGCTTGTGAATTCAACACTGCACTAAGTGTCTTCGGTAGAACAGAAGAAACACTACGAGTTTGCATCAATAAATCTAGCCATTCTTTTATTATCTTCTGTAAAATTAAATGAAAAATAAAACCATGTTATAAAATTGATATGAAATATAATTTCAATAAGTTACACATAATTTATTTTATCATTAATTTAATAGCTTATATATATACATACACACATATATATATGAATACAAAAATTTTCTCTAAATAATTTCAGAATTTTTAGTTTATTAATTTTTTCAATAATTATAAAATAAAGTCTCCCTCTCTTTTGTAAGGAATTTATAATTATACTTTACTTAAGATTTAGTAATAATGGATTTAAAACACATAAAATAGTGCTGAAGAAAACATTGTATCAGTTAAATTAAAAAAAAACAAACCTGTAATATTTTTAATATTCGAAAGGTAGTACATAATTTCCTTTGCATAACCTGATATACAATTAAAATATGAAAACAAAGCATAATTACATAATAAATTTTAATTCACTTGCAAATAATTAAAAACTTCTTAAAAATTAGTTCAAATTTCTCTAATAAAACAGGATACAAAGGTCAAGGCACAATATTTCTTCGATAAGTCAATGTGCCCCCCCCCTTTTTTTGTAAAAATATCAAAAGCAAATGACAAAAGATACACAAAAATAATATTTTGAATAAAGTCTGATGCAATACAATTTTTTTACCATTCAAATATGTAAATAATATACCTTAGATTAATATTAATTATACAATAAAATAAAAACTCATATAAAGAAAAAAATTAAATGGGAAACATAGAAAACTCATTGTAAATTAGTATATTATTACATAAATATGTAAATTGAATATAAAGGATGATTTACTCATGCTTCAAATTATATAACTCTTAAAGTTCAAATAATCCAACTGAATATAATTAAAAATAAAATATTTTACAATAATAATGAATTTTTTTAATACATATTGTTATAATTCAATTCTTTCATACCTCTACCACAGAAACAGTATCTGGCAACCTTCTTTTTAACTGATTATTTTCTTTATTCACTAAACATGATGGTAATGAAGACACATGAACAATGTTTTCTTCATCTGTATAGTACGTATCAAATCCAACATCTTTCAAGGATAAGCGATAAGAATGTAATAATCGCATCTCTTCTGGTTCCAGTGTAATATTTATATGAGGACTAATTGGTACTGTCTTCACAGTCTTTTTATTTTCCCTTATTTCAAATAAATCTAAAATTACATAAACATTGTTTACTTATAAGAGATAATGAATATTCCATGCATTTTTAGACTATTATCAAATAAAAGATTAATCTTCTGGATTATTATTTCAGCTACTTGCAATTTTATACAAACACTGACACCACAACAATATTAACAAGCATTATTTTATTAAGAATTAGTTAAAACTTAATTCAAAATTTTGAATTTATTCCCTAAACTGTACACGTAATAAGAAAATATTAATATACAAGAATAAAATTTTAAAAAAATGTTTCAGTAAAATATAAGGACATATAGTAAAAAATTCCATCAGCCATGAAAAAAAAGTGCACTTACAGTGAAACTTATGTCAATCATTTTTTATCCAATTATACTAATAAAATCATTATTTGGCAACATTTTTCTAGTTTGGCAAAAATGGTTAAAGGGATTTTACACATATATGAGAAAGATGTATGTAATAAATAATATTTGGCAATGTATGACACTGCAGAGACAAAAATTATTAAAAATAGCAATTTCAAGTTCTCATTAGTTTGGTGAACTCATGTAAATGTTTGCACAATTCTGAGGATCCTTCCCCCCCTCCCCTTGTCATTCAAATTTCAAACTCAAATGCAGTAAAATTTTTCTTTCTCTCCTTTTTAGTTTTTTTAAAATCAAAAATAAAAGAATCATAGCCAAAAGAAAGAAGTTTAAATATGAGCTTTGATACCAACTGTTCATATGTATCTAGGAAATATTCTTTAAGGTACAATTGTAAGTGTAAAGTTTAGATCATGATGCAGAATATCTAGATGCATAGTTCATTTTAGCTGTTTTGAAATATGTAGCCTAAATAGAAGATATAACACAAATATTTAATTAAAAATTATAACACTCTTTTAGATGACATTCTGTGCCAATAGCAAGGAAAATTACACATAACCTAAATTAGCATTCCAGTGAAAAAATAAGGGAAAAAATTAATTACCTTCTATTAATTCTTCCAATCTCACTCTTTCATGTACTGCATGTTGATCAAATAAGACCAACAAATTTTTATCTAGAAAATAAAAGAGCAGGATATAATTATAAAGAAATTAATTTTTTTTTATTCTTTAAAATAACGTATTAAAAATCCTTCAGAAGAGGCTTAAAAACAAAATTTATTTGCAATGTCGAGTAAAAGCATGTCATTCCCCATTCTGTTGAAAAATATAATTTGATGCAACCATAACATTGAAAAAAAAAGGTACAACTTTAATGTATAAATTTTTTTTTAATTATTCTAAAAACAATACAGAATTTCCCATTTCAGAAGGATATATGTAAAAATAAAAATTAATCATTAGCAATGGCCACAGTAAATATCAAATAATAAATATCCCATTTTTTAATTTTATGCATGCAAAATAATTATCTGAAAATAATTATATCACAATAATTAATAGATATTCTAATATAGTGTGATTGAAATTAAAATATTTCAATATTTACATTAACGAAAAGTTCATACTGAAATAGAAAGCAAAGTATGAACTAAAAAGCTAATACAAATTTTTTCATACAATAAATTATGGTTTATTCTAATATTTTTCAGTTGATATATTTCTTACCACTTAACACCCATCAAAAATTTTTATGATCTAGAATAAAATTTTTAAAATGGTGATTATTAAAATGAAATAAAACTATAATTATTCTATTTTATAAAAACAGACATTTCTCTCTTTATGCAAATGAAAATGCAAGAAAATTGAACTCCAAATTATTAAAGATGTTGAAGTGAAGAGTTTACTGATATAATAATTAAATTTTGAATTTCCATACATATCACTAAATATCTGAGAGAAATTTTTAAAATTTACAAAAATATATACACACTTTGAAAATTATTGTTGAAGTCTTGAATAATACAAGCAATAAATTTACAGTCTACTTGGCCAATAACCTGAAAAAGAAAGAGAGAATTACAATAAAATAAATTCACTTTTAGTTCAACATTTGTTAAAGATAAAAGATAACATAAAAGTTCATTGAGTTTATATCTTTAATTTTATAATAATATAATTATATAACTACATTTATATCTATATATTATATAACTACATTTATATCTATATATTATATAACTACATTTATATCTATATATTATATAACTACATTTATATCTATATATTATATAACTACATTTATATAATATCACTATATTTAATTTTAACATATGCATTCCTGTGTTTTTAGTATTTCACAAGCACTTTATCAGACTTTTGAGTATAACTTTTAGCAGTCAATGTAGTGATACTGTGGTTGAAACAAATTTTTAAAGTGTTACTAGTAATGCATTAAATTAATCTATTCAAAAATTTTACAGCAAATAAGTAATAAATAAAAATAAAAAATTAAACTAAAACAATAAATACATATAAATAAAAAAAAAAAAAACATTCAAACAAAAAAGAAAGGAAAATCATGTAAAATCTATTTACCTCTCTCATACACATAGACATTTAAAAGTATTGTTAAATAAGAAAACTATATAACAAAAAATGTCTCAAATGTCAGTTACATTACACAAATAGGTTCCTATAAGTAGGGTGATTCAATGTAATAAGTATTAAAATGGAAATAATCTTCTGTAATGTTGTATCAATTAAATAGAATATTACTTCACATAATCTTAAAAATAAAAAGCTAAGAAAAAAATAACAATTCTTTAAATTCTTAGTATTTGAATTTAAGATTGGGTCACATTTTTAAAAAAAGCAAGAAAAAAATATTTAAAAAAAAACTTGTTTATCTTATCTACCATGTTAGATAAGATAAACAAGTTTTTTTTAAAAGAAATATAAATAAAATTATTACTACATTTTATTAATATGATCTAATTAAATTCTAATTTAGAACACAAATAAGAAAATGAAATATTAAGCTGCTTTGTATGATAATGTTACATTATTTTGTTTAAATGACAGAACAATTATCATTTCATATAACAGATTAAACATAGTTATTTGGCATGTCATGAAATTTACATGAAAATAATTATTACTATATTGTGTTGTAATAATTAATACCCTTAATATAAAGAAATAAAATCAAAAGTTTTAAAAAGCATTTTAAATTACTCAGAAATTATATTATGTCAACTTTTAATTTAAAAACATGTTTTTATGTTAAGCAAAAAATATTCACTATTGCATGATTTATGTTTCATAAATAAAAATATTAAAAAAACATTGAATAAAACAGAACATGTTTCATTACCTTTAAACTGTTTAAAGAACTCTGAGTGAAACGATAAGAATTTAAAATCAAGATGTGTGAAAGAGATGTTGAAATTTGAGACTTTTCCAAATTATTTACCTAAAAAAAGTTTAAAAAAATATTGTTATGAAACAAAATTAACAGAAGATTTTAATTAAAAAAGTAAATCAACATATATACAAATAACTTACTTCTGATGGATTGTCAAACATAGGATTTTCCCACTTTTTAAACATATTCTGAATCCCATCTGTAGCGATATAAAAATTCATATTTTAAAATTTTCCAAGATACATTAATGAGTTGCCATTAATTTTTTCGAACTGAGATTAATAGAAATATCGAAGTATTAAATTCAAATTATTGGCAGAAAAACCATACTATTGATCTTACCAGTTGAAGAAACTTCTTTCCCTGGATATCTCCATTTTCTATGCCAATCAAAAGTTTCTTTTTGTTCTATATAATTATTAAGATCAGTTTGCAAATTACACATTTCATTACTGACATCAAGATAATCTCTTGAACTTGAAGATTCAGGAATAAATGGTGAAAAATCATGTGTGAGAAAGAAATGTGGTTTCTTGACATGATCTGAAAATGAATTATTATATTAGGATGCATAGTTGAAATTTATACAGTTATTTCAATATTAAAGAATAAAGTTAGATTGTTACCTAAAAAAATTTGAATTCAAGGGATTCAGATTATTATAGATCCTCATTGAAAGTCTATTTTATACTAGTCAATTATAATTTGGAATAAAATGAAGTAATGTGCTAGAAAGTGGAATGCAAGAAAAAGAATGAAGTAAGCTTTCATAAAAACTGATAGTTAGAAACACTATTATGATTATTTAAGATTATATAAATCAAAATTGTTTCTTTTCCAATTACATAGAGATCTTAAATGTTTTAACTAATTCTGAACAATAACACCTTTTCATACAACTGCTAAATATAACTAATTTCAGATCTGGTTTTATATGAAATACCTTTTGTTATTTCCCACAATGATTTTTAGTAGAATAAAAATTCCAACCTAAAATCAAGCAATCACAAGACTCCTGATTTTGTAACGAAACCTAATGTTTGCTCTATCAGTATATATAAGGAATGATACTCTTAATGCAACATGATACAATATAACACATGGCTAAACATTAAGAGCCACAAAAATGATAACAATGTAAAAAGTCCACAGTAAAAGGCAGTACATTTGTTAGGGTCAACTATGCATTGAATACCTTATGATTTTCCTATTTACACATTTTTTATGAAAGAGATTGAATACAAATTCTTTTTGAACAATGACAAATAAAATAAACTAAAAGTGAATTAAAAAATAAACTATGAAAAAAAGTTTCAAAGTAAATTACCAATCATAATAATATAAATATATTCAATATATTCATGATATACATTTATTAAAGTATCACAATCTAAATATGTAACATGTTTTAAAGATTTCAAGTTTGAAAGAGTTTTAAATAAATGTTTGCATTAAATAATGGTAGTACTTCATTTATTCAATAACCTTTAAAATACAAATAAATTTTAATATTTGTAAAATGAAATTATTGCTTGAGATTGTAGTATTGCTACTTTCTTTCTATTCAACATACTTAGAAACATATAAATTGACAGATTTTTACTAACTAAAATAAAAATATAACATTAAAAAATTAGTTCAAAATTTAATATAAATAGTTTTCAAGATAATTGAGAAAAACTTTGAAATTACAGAAATATCAGATTCATCAAAACACAATATGTTTCATATTACCTTGAAATCTAAAAATTTCTATATATGAGGTTAAGATATTTGTTTCTAATGATAAAATGGAATGAAATCAAGAAAACATGCAGAGATTAAGGGTCTATCTTTTTTAGCCAGATATTCTGTTATGAAATTTGATTAAAAAGGCTCACGAAGAGCCAAAAAAAGTTTAAAATGTTAAAAATTTATTAACTTTGATTTGAGCCATATATGCAATTAGAAATATAAGCCACAATGCTGTGTATTTAAAAATAAAATTAAAAAAAAAAAAAAAAAAAAAAAAAAAAAGAGGGATTTTTTTTTTTTTTTAAAGTTTTTATTAACGTCGCACTAGAAGCAACACGAGGGCTATTGGCGACGGACCTCGTAATTTTGAACCACGGTCAAGTGACGAGGACGACACCTGAGCTGGCACCCCCCTCTCCTAACATCCACACCACGCCAACGGGAGGACTTTGGGCCCCGAACAGATTTAACGTGCATCAGCCCCGGCTACACGGCGGGTCTTTGGTGGCCAAGGATCGAACCCGCGACTGAACGAAAACCGCCAGCCGCTATCCACGACCTTGACCACTAGGCTACCGCGGCCCCGAAAGAAAGAGGGAACTTTTAAATAAACCAAAATATTACCTAAAACAGATTCTTCATTTATAGATTGTTTTTCTTCTACATTATATGGTGCAAAATAGGAAGAATTTCCTGTAACCAAATCAATATATGCCACCTGTTGATTACTTTCATTCATTTTGCACATCCAACGTCTCTCTTCATTTTGATTCAACAGTGATTCATGGTGTGATGAATTTGATTCACAAGACTGTACGACTGTTGATTCTAAATTCTGCTTATGAAAATATACTAATGATGCATCTGAAGAACAAGTAGATGGAAGTATGTTTGATGGAAGATTAGTTGAAGCACAAGTTGTTTTATTATCCATGTGTGATATGTCAGTCACACTTACCTTGCATAAAGATGAATCTTTATTTGTATAATTACCAGATGTAAAGTTTAATTTTAATTCCTCACTTAAAGCATTTTTTAGCAAATTAGCATTAGCAAAGATCATATCTTTTTGATTTAAAGAACTAAAGGTTGAACTTGTAGAATCAGATTTTGGAATATCAGAGGATTCTTGCAATGAACTGCATTTATCATTTATAACTGAATCTCGTGCTGAAATATTCATTTCACTTTCAACGGTATAACAGTCAACAGTAAGGGAACTTTCTGAAAATGATGCAGGTTTACACTTTTCACTTTCAAGTGAACTTATTACAGGAGAAGGGTTTATGGATGTACTTTCTTCAACGTCAATATTAGAATTTAAGTTGGAAGATGTTGCAGAAATTACACTAACTGGAGAAGAATTTGCAGAAAAACAATTATTGACAAAACTGTTGAATCTTTTAGTGATACTATAATCTGATGATTCAGAACATTGCAGATTTTTGTAATGGATAAATGGTGAATGCATAATGTCTGCATTATTCAGAGGATTCAATAAGAAATTGTTATGTTCAGCATGAGTTTCAAAATTACAGAATTTTTTACTTTGTAAAAAATTTAATTCTTCCGTTGGCACATTATTATTGCGAATATGTAGTTCTTGATTGACACTTTCTAGGTCTGAACAGTCAATAAATTTTTTTGGCTCATTTTGCATTTCTGAAGTTTGAATATCTGAAACATCTGTAATGTGGTCTGTCAGTGTTTTAGAATGTGAAATTTTTTTTAATTCAAAAGTGTTGGATGCAAATTCACAGTCAACAGTTTTCTCATTGCATTTCAATTCATGAAGATCAATATGACTCTGTGGCATAATTGATTTATCATAAGTTTGAAGTTTCTTTAAAAGTGAGTTACCTTTTCTTTCATCCTTTTTACTTTCAAAGAGCGATTTCTTGATTGCAGCATTATTGAAAATATGTACAGGTGTTTTGTCAATAATATTAAGTTTTTCTTGTAAACTGTCAAAATGCTTACTTTTTTTAAATTTACTGTATCTTACATGAGTGCTATCAGATATGTGCATAGAAGAATTTTCACCTTCATTTCTCTCTTGAAGCACTACATCACAATCCATTTCATCATGAAGTGTTTGAAAACTTTTCAAATAAGAAAAATCTTTCACAATACTTTTTTCTGCAAATGTTAAAGATTTTGAATTTTCAGAATTATTTCTTTTAAGTAAAGAATCCGTTTGAATTGTTTCATTTATAATATTACCAGTGATTTTGGTTCCTTGATTAGATTTATCAGCAGACAATGCCTTTAAATTTTTACAGCGTCGTATGCGTTTCAATGGCGACATAGAAGAAACTTTTTCAAAAGTGTATTTTGAGGCTACTTTACATTCCTTTTTATTTTTTACCACATGCATTGATTCAGTTTCTTTATAATTGACATTATCTACTTCATCACATATAATAGCATTGTAATTAGAACTATCATTACATATTTGGTTATGAGTTTTACTACTGAATACTCTACTCTCTTCAACAGAATGACTAACACTTTTATTCAGCATACTGAATGCTTTATTTTTATTTTGTGGCACATACAAATATTTTTCTTTCAGTTTTTGTAATGCATCTGAGCCTCTCCTTTCTTTCACAAGAAGTGATAATGTGCTTTTGATCGGTACAGTCAATTTAATTGCATTATGAGTTGGAAATATAGAATTAGATGAAATTTTAAAAGGAGATTCAATATCTGATGTTGATGGGGATTCCCTTAATGAACAAGAATCCTTTTCTAATATTTTACAGCCATCATTAGTTCTTTTCAAATCAGCAAAAATAGAAGTATTAACATTGGAATTTTTAAGATAAATAAAATTTTTATCAGCATAATTTGATTTTGTAACTGGAGCTTTTGCAATATGATCTCCTCTTACATTATTGTCATTTATAGTATATACATTTTTTTGATCGACAAAAGGCATTGTAATAGTGCCATCTTTAACAGGTACTGATAGCCCTGGCTCAACTACTCTAAGAGAATTTAACTGTCCATATTCTTCACTGGTACTTGCTTCATTTGTCAATACTTCAGTAGGATTATCTGAATTTTCAGCAGTTACATTAAGGCGCTTAACAGCATGGGAAAATATCCCATTACGAAAATTATCTACACCTAGACTTAAAAGAGAATTTTTACTTTCAGCATCTCTTAAATTAAGACACTGGTTATCAGTTTTTTCAGAAGAATCAGAAAGTAGTCCTTCACTTTTTAAAAAGCCAACAAGTGAATCATGAACTGCATTTGATACTTTCTCCCATTCAGAAAATTCTACCATAGTTCTTCTTCGATCAAATACTGTATCATATATATCACGTGGGCATGTAATATTTAAAATAAAAGCATAATATTGATTTTTAGACGGACTAAGAATTTGTGGTGTAGAGCTTAAAATATCACATTCTGACTTACGTTTCCCACTAAGGAATTTATTTAATAGGTTATTTATTAATTTATGAAGACGTGTTTTAAGTATGAGACGTCTATTAACATACAGAAACTGATAATTTTTTGAAGGAAAACAACCAGTACTAATGCAACCAGATATTTTGTAATTCTCAGAATGGTGATCAAGTGTTTTCAGATTCCTAGCCTTCTCTTTGCCAAATAGTTGTACAAAGGCAAAATACAACGAACTACATTTTTTAAACTGCAGGCACATTTCTCCAGTAGCTTCATTCATCAATGAAAATGATATATCTGGATGAATTAAAGCAATACTTTGCAGAAGTTTACAAGTTTCTTCCAGGTTTATTGCATCAGAAGTAGCACTTCTTCTCACTGGTCTATTGTACATAAAATCAAACACAGTAACAGTCGTTCCTTTACTTGGTCTAGAATTAATAGAGATAGTAGTGTTCCTTGATTTGCCATGACTAAATATTTTACAGTAGGTTTCAGGACATTCCAAAGCTCGAGATTCTATCATGAGATTCGAAGAAATATCTTTGAGACTGAAAAGTGCCTCACCTCTAAATCCACCATATTGTAGATTTTGCAAATCATTGATGGAATGACACTTACTTGTGGCATACCTAGAAAATAAATAAAAAATATTTTCTTTCAATAATAGCTTTTAATAAACAATATGATGATTCAGTTTCCATCACATATATTTTCAGAAATAATCATATTATGAATATTAAGATGTTAACATTTCTTTTGGTTCTAAATATTGTATTCATTCATACTAAAACTAGGCTTATGAATCATATCAGAAATATTTAAAAATGATTAATGCATTATTTCACTGATTCCTTCTGTATAAATACATTAAATTACAGGATTGTAACCAATTTCAGAATAAAAGGTTAATAAAATATATATTTGAAATTAAACCTTTATTGATTACCGATCAGGTACAATAATATATTTTATTACATGCTCACAACACATATATTTAAATTCATATGTCATATAATTTAAGTCTTATCCTTTAAAACCTAAAAAATTGCATCTTTTACAAAGTCAAATTATTAATTGATCATTTTATAAGAATTATAAGTATAAATTCAAATAAGTACAAAATATTATTTGTTTCAGCTATAAACATATGAAATTAAACGATTGAAAAAATATATACAAGGCATTGCTTTTACCAAAAATATGATGAAAGGGGCAGAAATATTTCTATTTATTAATTGAACTTCATGTGATAACATTAGCCTTTCAAGGATGGATGTTAGATATATGTACTCAAGTTACCGGAATGAGGGTTGGATATTGATGAACAACACTTGATTTTAGTTAAACTTTCAAAAACTGTCTTTGGACGAAAATGTTGAAATAATTCTTTCCCCATAATACAGATTCAGAAGTTTGTTCTAAACAATAATATTATAAAAATCATTGATTTGAAGTGTGATATTATTTAAAAAAAATAAAGAGAAAAAGAATTTTTTTTTCATTGGCTATTGGAGCTTGACTAATGCAATGTTTTACACTTTTACAAAGGAAGAATAGCCCCATGTTACATGTTCTTTAATTCTAAACATTACTAAGAAGTAATACGGTGTTAACAACTTATGTTGCAATGTAATTGAGAAAGTTCATTCTTATTTGAGTTAAGGAATTGATTAATCAGTGGCAACTTGCAAAGTTTATAATTTTATTTACACTCTTCATGATAGCTAACTTGAGAGTGGGGATATCGAAAGGGTATTGATGGAAAAAGTGTGATGTTGATCTTTGCATAAAAGACTGTGTTTCATTGTGAATAACATAGTGATGCA
This sequence comes from Nephila pilipes, assembly GCA_019974015.1. Taxonomy (NCBI): domain Eukaryota; kingdom Metazoa; phylum Arthropoda; class Arachnida; order Araneae; family Nephilidae; genus Nephila; species Nephila pilipes. The sequence continues at coordinate 1,270,519 of BMAW01009785.1, read as the reverse complement.
ATCAAACTGAAGTGTAAACTCAATAAAAAAGTATTCATAAAAATTTAGATAAAATGTATAAAGTATATATGGAACAAAGCTTCAAAACATTACCGCTTCTTCAATTTATAGAATAAACAGAGTTAAGTCCATTCAATTATAAAATTTATATATGAAAAATATGTATTTATTTTATCACAAATTATGTAAATTATTTTCATCCCAAAAAATTTAGGCACATTTTCATAACATTGAAAATTTTAATGCCTTTCACGTCAAATTTTATTTAATTGTTCTATCATCAGAAAAACAAAAGATATTTGCATTGTTGCTATATCCTGTCATTATAAACATTTGCAGCCATTTAAAGTACGACTACCGGGAAGTGCAGTTGGATGAAAAGTATGAATGTTAGAGGTTAACATTCAGACATATAATATAATGAATATGAACATAAGATCAACATTCATAAAATACCAAATTTTACTGTAAATTACTGATTAGTCCATTATTTTAGGTTTACACAAATAAAAATGCATTCATTGATTTTTGAAATTTCTATAAATGCAAATGAAATTTTTTTCGAAATTTTCTTTTTTTTTAATGTGAAGTACAGGACTTTTTACCTTTTCCCAACCAAATCCATTTGATCTGAAGGAATCCCATCGCCATTGTCAATAACTTGAATTTTATAAAAAGGCAAATTCAGACGAACTGCAATGCAAGTGGCTCTGGCATCAATGGAGTTCCAAACCAGCTCTTCAACACAATGGGAGACACTAATGAATGCCAAATCTGATCTCAATTTTTTAACAACATTAGAATCAAGAACATGAATTTTCATGCCACCTGTAAGAATAAGAATGAGTATGTTATAAAAACATGAAGAATTATTAGAATATTCAATACACACACACACACACAAACAGAGAGAGAGAAAATTAAAAACATCCTTCAATGCAACATTTTTATAGTTCAAAATAAATGATCAATTATTTAATGAAAATTTCATAATAAATTAGAATAATTTTATCTAACAATATATGTAATTTTCATTAACAAGCATTTAAATGGGCAATATTTAATCTGGAAAAATTTCTTCAGAGTGCAAATACAGGAGTTAATTAACTCATTAATTTACATGTAATAATTATTCATAAAAAATATAGTTTTATTTTTGGTACTTAAAGAATTAAAATTTAAGCTTCATAGTCACTGCTTAAATGAACATATGGAAAAATAGCCAGAAAGATAATAAAACCAATTGGAATGAAAAAGTTTTTAGAATATATTGTGATTCCTTTCATGTTTTATAAATTATGCAAACATATAAGATGTTTTTACAAATATAGACTTATAGCATACATCTAAAATATATCTTATATGCAATATACACAATAGTAATATCATCCCAGTGATGTCATAGTTTCTCTCTATGTGTATGCCATATGGATTTTGTTCAATGGTGACAAATGAGAATTGGCATTTAGTTGTTTTCCATTTTGTTTGGATAGGAATTTTCTCAGAAATGACAATATTTTTTTTAGATGAAGATGACATTTTTACAAACATTATTAAATCACAAGAAAGATCAAAATGGATTTTGCATTTTATTCACTAATGAGAGGTGAAGATTTAAATTAAATAAATGCATCCTTCTTTATATAATGTACTGAATCAAATGGTGAAAACTCTACTAATACAACACACAAATACTCTTATTTTAATATTAAAATAAATTAATGTAAATGAACAAGGGGGAATATACAAAATTAGATTGTTGACCAAATTAAACAATTTGTACATACTAGATAGAATTCATTTAAATTACATGCTACTATTCATCTAAACAATGAGCTATTTTATAAATGTATGTATATTATTTTCGCACAAGTTTTCATGCCATTTCGTAAGTATGGTATTCCAAGCTAATTAAATTTTTTTTCATCCTCTTAACTTTATAATCCAATTTTATCCATCTCGGTCCAACTTCGGTATATGCCCGCCAACCTTCGGATTATTTTCAAATAAGACACCATGAAATTCAGTGATAGAAACGTTATTCATAGATTTATAAAAGAGGTAGATGCACAATTAATATCGTAAGAAATTTGTCTTAATTCGTAAATCAAAATTTTAATAGCTTTATTGGGACTGAAAAATTACTTTAAAAGTATAGATAAACATTTTTATGCACGTACTGTATTTGTTAATGAAAGATAAGATATATTTTTGTTTTATTTCTTTGATCTATATTTCAAATAAAAAAAACACTTCATAATGAAATTGCACGGGGGAAAATATATGTTGATCTTTTCAACTCACCTTGCATGAGCAAATTTAAATAAATAAATAAACGTAGTAGAAGTAGCAGTAGCTTTTTGATACAAAGTTTACTAGCAATATATTACTTCGTTGGAAAGCGCATTTTCTTTATTCATAACTTTTATTTCGATTCGCCTTGAATTTTTGATTCTTCAGAATTTAAAATGTTTTAGTATGAAATACAAAACAGAGAGAAAACTAAAAAAATACGTAAATTATTATATGCTGTATCTCTGGCATTTTGAATAATGTATCGATGGCTTAGTATCATTTTTCTATCTCATTTTCCAAACTTTCTGAACAGTATTAAAAAGTTCATATGCCTTAAACAAATTAATATATTTCTCATTTTTTTTTAAAATGAACCAAAAGTCAAAATAAAAAAAAGGGATAGTAAATTTGCAACTCGTAACCTGATTGGCTGTCGAGTCTATCTAAATGTACCCTATCGGCACACGCGGTAAAGACGGAAAATTGAACTATGACAGTTGAGCTTCAGCTGTTGGAGCTGTTGTTTTGATACTGCTTTTGATGAGATAACACTTGTTGCACTGACGTTATTTACGCCGGTTAGTGTTTTAAACGGACGTTCGTTACAGCCTATCATAATTAGATTTCTTTGGATGTACTTCATATTTTCAAACATTTTTTAATTTCAAAATGTAAGTACTTTTTATTTTTCAAATGAACAAAAATTTCGTAATGAGTGTATTTTTGCTACTTAAAATTTTTTATTTTAAGACAAAATAACTTTAATCACTTAATATGAGACGTTTAAGGAATAAAATCTCTAGAGTTTAAAGCTAAGAAATTTTCCAACAATGTTTACTTAAAAAAAGAGAGGGGAGAGGAGCATAAATAATTGATTTTGGGGCATTATAAATATTTTTCATTTCATTCATTAACTCGATCAGTGATCGTTTTTATTTAAATAGAATTTTGGAAGAAATTTAAATTTCTATGTAATCCTGGTACTTATCATATTTGTAAATAATTTTCCATGTTATCATTATGAATTTCTATTCCGAATGAATCTGTGTAATTAAGGGGATGATTTAAACTCGGAAAATATATTGCAGCATTCAGTTGTTTAGTTACTAGATACGACATTTGATGTGAGATGGCTAATTTCGTTTAATATCAAAATTAGTTTGATAAAGTAATAAGGTTGTAAACTTTACAGCAAGATAAACTGTAAAATAATATCAGTTTCGAATTAACTTTTTTGCTTCTTTTGTTGCAAAGGCAAAGTTAGAATTTTTTAAAATATAAACAAATAACACAGAAAACTCTCTCTCTCTCTCTCTCTCTCTCTCACACACACACACACACACATATAAATAGCACCAATGAACGAAATATTTAAAAAATTCATTTCAGCAATATGTTACTAAGTTTGTTTTTTAAATGCTCTAGATTATGCATAGAAATGATTGGCATGTTGATCATATGCAAATGAATTGCAAGAAATATCTTATTCTGTAATTGGTAATCAATTGTATGGATAAAGAAGTTTTTTTCCCTCTCTTTATCATATAGAAGGTTTTTATTTATTATTTTTTTCTCCTTTTAATTTGAAGGAGTTGAAAATTAATTTGCATACGTGGGGATAGAAAAAAATTTCATGAACTTCACTTATTTCATTATCATTATTTTTTTTTTATCTGAAAAACATACACTGAACACAAATCAAGAAGTGTTATGAGGTATGGGGAAAATGTTTAAAAATTCCGGCCTGTTATTTTGTTCCGATTTTTCAATAAAGCAATAAATACTTTGTGATGATATTTTATTGCAAAATTATTCACGATCTAATTTGGTAAAGGAATAATTTGCCACAAATCTTAAGTTATTTCATATTTAGTGGGTACTGTTTCTATAGAAAATCGTTCAATTAAGTAGCTTGAGTTATTGAAGTATATTTTCCCTTTCAGACAAGTAAATATTCTTAATACTACATTTTTTCGGTGTAATGAGATACGTGTTTGATTAACTTTTGAATTAAAATATGATAGATAATTTATTTTTCATTAATTGAATTACTTTTTTCAAGCAATTTTTCTGCCAACTACTTCCTTTTCCTAAATGTTTTTTTTTTTTTTTTTTAAATTCAAAACATCAATGGAAAACTGCTTATCGATACTGCATAAATAAATATTTAATGGATATTTGTATCTCACAAGCGTTTTATTAATTTGATTTTTCAACTTCGAAATAATAATTTAGGTATTCTTTTGAATGAATTAACAGTTCAGTAGTCTAGCATTTACGTTGTCGAAGTTAATCAAACAGAACTCTAATTTTTTCATCACATCTTAATTTTTTAAGATAGGAAAACTCTCTTCAACTCTCATCTTGTTAATTTTTAAATGGAATTAGATTCAACATGAGTAGAGAATAAATTTTATTACATTTCTGGGAACTGTTGCCAATATCATTCAAAGTAATGATTTCTGGATTTAAGATTCCTTTGCAAAAAGAAGAATGAAAAAATATGACATATGGGAGTGTTTATGTATAAACGAGTGTAGGAAAATAATCAAAATACTTAGACGTTAAATTACAAACGGTCTTCAAATTTCATGTTTAATTTATCTCTAAAATGTATTTTAAAATAAGGCAATGTAAAAAAAAAAAAAAATTAAAATGTGAGATGGTTATATATATATATATATATATATTTAATCAGATATGTTAGCTTATGAATAAATAACATTATATGGTGTTCTTTCTACAAATTTATTAAAAGGAAATTCAATTATATATTCTTATTAATTTTTATAAAGAGTTTTGTAGCACGCTGTTTCATAGTCTATTGCTCTTCTTGAATTAGAGATACGCTCTCCATTTGGATCACATACGTATAAAATAGTAAAAAATTTGTCAAGCTGCACGAAGACTTCTTTCACAATCTTTATTATCAAAGTTTTATAAATGATAACGCCATACAAATCCATTAGAATTTTAATTTTTAATATAATATGAAATAATAAATTGTTCGAAAATATCGCAAGCCACCTATATTTCTTCATTCTTGTTCAAATCAAGTGAAAAAAAAATTTCGAGATTTTTTTTTAAAATTAATACTTAAAATCAGAATAATTTATTATTATTATTTAATTTGAAAATAACATTCATTTTTAATATTAGATGTATCTTTTCCATTTTTACAAAGGATTGTCTTCCGAATATAAAAAATTAAAAAACAATGCCCAATTCAACCAAGTCGTTGACATCAGAAGAAAAAAAAGAAAGAGAAATTAAAAGTTATAAGCAACTTATATTCAAAATGTTTGTTACATCACTTAAAAAAATTATTTTGATTACTATTAAAGAAAATTGTAGTAAAAATATTGAGTGGGCTTTAATATTCTCATTCACAAGGGTACAATATTTTATATGAATTTTTTTTATTTTCGTTTTATGAAAGGCTTTTAGATGTTGTTTATCGTTGCTATTTTACGCAATGTTGAATGGACTTGGAATTCCGCAAATTGTTTGTCCTTATCTGTATAATGATGATTGATGAAAGTTAGGACAATACTAAAGTTCCGGTTCAGAGGCGTGAACTGCATATTAATTAAGAAATGAAAAATTGTGAAGTTCAACTACAGCACATTACAGATGACAGAACATTTGATTGAAATAAGAGACGAGAAATTTTTTTCTGTTTGGTATTGTAACATTCAAAGAATCCTAGGAGATGTTTTTGTATTAAGTCTTACAGTGTATTAACTAAAATTTATTAGGTTTTTGATAGACATTTCCAACGTTTTCGCTGTTTTTCTTAAAATCTGATTGACAGATTTTTTAAAAAAACTATTTAGCCTCGATAAAATTAGATATGTACCATACAGTTTTTATAAGTAATTTCTTACATTTTTTTTCTATATATGTGTATAGTGATTTTGTCACGAAAAACAGATGTAAAAAGAAAATATATTGCTACAATATTTTTGATGATTGTTTTAAAATAAAATTTTTTTTCTCCAATGCTAATAAAACAAATTTTACTGGATTTTTTCTTCTTAACTAAATAGAAAATGCGAGAGATTTTATGACTTATAGTTTCCAGCATTTGGAAATATGTTTGCAATCCAAAGTAAGATTATAGGACAGAATTGTGCAACCCTTTTTATACCATGCGCCAATTTTTTTGACTGACGAGTTCAGATGCTCCATTATAAAGATGACGAGCAAATATTTATATTGGCTTGGTTTTATTAACGTCGCACTAGAAGCAACACGAGGGCTATTGGCGACTGACCTCTCAATTATGAATCATGGACGTGAACGATACATGAGCTGGTACCCCCTCTTCTAACTTCCCTACCACGCCAACGGGAAGATTTTGGGCCCCGACAAATTTTACGTGCATCAACACCGGCTACACGGAGGGTCTTTAGTGGCATCAAGGTTCGAACTCGTGACTCCACGAAAACCGCCGACCGCGAGTGTGCGACCATGATCACTAGGCTACTGCGGCCACAAAAATATTTAGAGACAAGGCTTAACAGTTTCTTCTCTCTCTTTCTCTCTCATCAGAAAAAGGTTTTTTTCACTGATGCGAAACAATTTCATATGACACTTATATCATTGCTAAGTCTTCCCAACTTAATTTAGCAAATACATTTTATTTTCATTTGATTTCTTCCTTTTTCTTAGCCACATATTCTTTTCGCAACTCATACCAAAGAACAAACTTCATTCTTTCTTTTATGAAGTCTGAGTGTTGTGTTTTAAAGTGTGTGTCAAGATCATGTCTTTTATTATGCAAATAATTAATTTAACAAAAAAAAAAAAAAATGCAAAATGGTTTTCCTGATGAATAAATAATAACTCATTTTATTTTGCACTGCAATGGATCAAAACAATTAAAAAAAATAGAAAAGTACAAAACTCTAAAAATGTTTCCCGCTTGTAATCATCCATTGCGCCACGGTTTTGCCACTCCTGCTGTAGGCACAAAAATAACGCATTTTTAATAGTTATATCACGTGTGTGTGTTTGAGGTTTGTTTCGTGAATTCTTTTGTCTTGTAACCGTTTACATGTTTTCTTTGGATGTGTGCTCACGACCGAAACATTTTAATGTGTGCGAACTCAGAAATTCTGCAGTTACGCAAATTTCTCAACCTGTTTATTTATTTTTTTCGATGAGAGTATTTCAACGTTTAATGTGTTGTACATCCCTCGATTTAAAATAATTATATGATGCACTATGTATGAATATCATTGTAATTTGAGCACGATATACGAGTATTCTGCATAATTATAAATCTTGTAATGGTAAATTTTTTAAAAAATATTTTGTCTTCATTTTAATCTCTTCAGGCTAATGCATATTAAGCTTTGTTTTGCTGTATAATTTATTTTGTTATAATTTACTAAGTGCAACAGATTTTTTTAAAAAAAACATAATCAAATGAGAGATAGCTTCATTGGCTTGGGATTTAAGGATCTACTGTGGAAAAATGCTATTCATTACTAATCATTCGTATTTCAACACATAGCTACTTTTGTAAAGACTACCCAGTAATGTTGTCGCATTGTACTTGAGGGTAAACATTTTTTATTTTAAAATAAAATTTTATATAAAAAAAATTAATATTTTAACCTATGAACTGACATATTACTTGATTTGCGTGTTATTTTAATTCGTATTGAAACAAGAATCAAACTATCAGAGAAATATGAGTGATTTACGTTATTTTGAAAACAGTTTGGGGGTAATTTTTTTTTTTTTTTTTTTTTTTTGTATTCGGTGTACTTTCTTAGTTTAGCACATTCCTTTTCTTTTCGTCTTCCCCTCTTTTTTTTTCTTCTTAGAATACTGTGTTTTTGGATTTTTTTTAATGTGCTAGACAATCAATGAATTAATTTTTTTTTTAAATATTTGTTGCTTCCTCAGTGGAACATGTGGCAAATATAAAATAAAATAATTAAATTTCCTTTTATCAGGTTATCAGGACGACATATTGATAAGTTTCATGGTTACTTTGACTAGAGCCAAACATATTCTATGCTAAGCTTTTCCGTCTTTGCCTAGAAGTGTTTTTTCCCCTCTGTATTGTTACATACTTATATTTTCTGGAACTGAGTTATGCTTTTTTTTTGTTCAAGAGACAGGGCTTAAATATGTTTAACTACCAGCGTTTTAGATTTACACGAGGGCTATTGATAGCGAACCTTGTGACCAGTAATTTGGAACCATTGTCAAATGACAAGGACGACACTAAAGCTCCTATCCCAATCTCATAATTTCCACGCGGGGACTTAGTTTCTATTTAATGAATAACAGCGATCCTCATTCCATTCAATCACTAATGGAATCAAGATTCGACCTCGAAATTCGACTCGAACATTCTGCAATAATTGAATTCTAATGAAAACTGACTTTAAATGTCACAGTCCAGGAAGTTTTTAACCATGACCATTCAACTGCCGCAGCCTCAACAGAGATTCTTGGTTGATTGATTGTTTTATTAAAATCGCACTGAGAAGCAACATTAGGTTATTGGCGACGGACTTCGTAATTTTGAACCTCCGTCAAGTGACGAGGACGACACCCGAGCTGGCACATCCCTCTGCAAACTTCCGCACCACATTATTGGGTGGACTTGCGACCCGACCAGATTTAACCTGCATCAGTCCCACTACACGGTGGGTCCTTTGTAGCATGAAGCCTCTAACCCACTTTTCGACGAAATGCTGGCCTCAAGTCAGCGGCGACCATGTCCTCTAGGCTACCGCGGGAAAGACATGGGAAATAAGCTTAAGAAAGCATTACATGAATTGAAAATTTATTCAAATTTTATCATGATGGTTAGATTAAACACTGGTAATATATTTAATGAATAAACTGATCAAAAGTATTAATTAAGAATCCCGTATATTAGCCATTTTTAATTCGTGAATGTTATGTTAATCCTATGGAATTTCTACTTTTCTCTTCTAACCTGGATTACTATACTTATTCAAACGCAATAAACAGCAGAAAATGCTGTTAGGTTTTTGGAGAATTACTTTCCCCCTGCTATTTTAATGTTTTGTTTTTAGATTGTCAGATCTAAAAAATCCCAAAAATTGGCAATCCCAAATATTTCATGAAATTAAAAAAATAATAATTCAATGGGAATGTGATAAAATTTCCCCCACCCCTTCTAAATTTTGGAAGTATTTACTTAAAATTTTTAATATTAGTTAAAACGTGTATGTATCATTTTTGGAAACTATAGAGGGCTCTCACTGAATGAGCTTTTATGAATGAACTTGATGGAATGGCCGTGTGCCCCCAATCAGTCTTCCGTTATTATAGATGATAGAATGGATGTCGAGAAGGGAAAGTCCCAGTGGCATGTATATCCACTTCTGCGTTGCAGAATAATCGATCAATAATGACCACAGCCTAGAAAACTATTTTGTCAACCTGCTTAAACTTTTAAAGCTTCCGCCTTTCCAGTGGCAAAAAGGAAGGGAAGGGTGCCAAGAGATGTTGTTTTCTATGAACCAAAAATGACGTAACGAATGAAAAATGCATAAAAATATTTTGCTGCTTTAAAATTGAAAATATACTAAACATTCTAATAAATCATTATTGAATTATGAAAAAATTATTCGGAACAATGTTGATGTTTGGTCAGATTTTTTGTTAAAATTAATTTATGCTCGCAAAGGGTATATAACTTATGTTCATACAAATATTTATGTACAAAAATGTTATATTTGTTACAGAAATAGGGTAAAAAGTAACAATTAATTCCAAATCAGGAAAATGTACTAAATTGGCTAAATTGGAACATTTTGGTGGATTTGATTTGATTAATCGTTTATTAACGTCGCACTTAACGTCAAGGTTATTGAGGATGGACTTGGTAATTTTGAACTTCGATCAAATGAAGAGGTTTGAGCTGGTAACCCCTCTTCAAGCTCCCACACAACGCCAATTTGTGGACTTAGAACCTCGACAGATTTAACGTGCATCAATTCCGCTACATTGCCTGCAGCACTACCAAAGTTTTGATTAAAAATATTCACAAGAGAAAATATTTAAAAATTAAAACATTAAAACTAATGATAACTCAAAATATATAATAAGTACATAAAAAAGAATTAAAAGTATATAAAATAAAATGATTTCTTTTATATTTAATTAATTTCCTTTTGTCCTATACTTTAACTACCATAGTAATACATTCATCGTTATTTCGAGATCCTATTCCTTTTAATAGTTTAATTTATGCGATCTCGTGATTTCCAAAAATGCTTCGATCAGAATTTCTCACGGTCTGAGCTAATAAGGATATTTTTTACCGCCAATTAGTCTCCATGTAAAATACCTAAAGATCCCTACATCTATTACCTTGAGATCTGTAACTTCCCTAGAGAAACAAAATTCTCTTGAATTTCTCAGCTCATGAGAAGACACGTGTTGCATCCACCGCATATCTCTAAGTATCTCCTTCCCTTTCATATGAAGATTAAATAAATTCAATACTCCTCGATTAAGAAGCTTCCTTATTTTAACACGCGCATATATATATATATATATATATATATATATATATATATATATATATTGTGTGTGTGTGTGTGGTGTGATCACAATCTAAAAGAGTACCCGATGGTTTTTCTTATTACCCTTAAATCTGATAGATGTGGCAACTATTCTAACACTTAAGTACAATTGTTTGAACCTTATTTAAGTGCGGGAGACAATTTACAACACTGATGGACTGTTACAACTTTATTTGTGAGGTTAAAGACAAATGGAGACGCACAATGTTACTTAATCCTGTGATAATTTTATTTCTGAAAAACATAATTTAATTTAAATTTTTTACATTATCATTCCTTACAGCAAACGCTGAAAATGTTCGCCACCATTTTGAATGCAAACATGAACACGTCGAACCAAGTTTTTTTGACACACTTCGCACTTCTTTCAACGAAGAAGTTGGTGTTATTGACAAGATTTCTTCAGTTATGATTTGTTTTAATTCATCGATATTTGCAGGACTTCTCTAGAAAATCCTATCTTTGAGATACCCCTCTCCAAAAAATCTTATGGGGTGAGGTCTGATGACCTTGGTGACCAGAGACCTATTGAAATTAAAAGGTCATCAAAGAATTCTTTCATCTCTTTCATTTTTAGGTTTTATGTATGCGGAGTGGCTCCGTCTAGCTGAAACTAGCAGTAACTGTCCTTTATCTCCTGTGAAGCAATAAAAATTTGAATTATGTCCAGGTACACTTATGAATTCGTTAAAATCAAAGAATAAGTTCATGCAGACGATTTTTAATTGTTGTCATTCATAATCTTGCGATATGAGCTTTCAAAAATAAAAATAAAAACGTTAAAAGAAGTGTACGATTTGCTCAAATCATTTGCGCAGAATCGGATTCAAAACTACTGATGATGTTCACTCGAATTGATGTTTAAAAACCGAGTTTTCGCATTTAGAAAGTAAAAATGAACGATACCCGCGCACCATTTTGAATGCGAACATTAAATATAGACATATTAAATAATTCATGGTGTTGAAAGTTTTGCTACATATATATTATAGATATGCATAATACAAATAATTCGAGATAAAAACCAACGTTTTTATATGATGGCAAAGTATATTAAAGAAAATTATGGAAATAATAGTTAAAACTGGTCGAAAATATCTAAATATTGCATTGTTAGGCAAGTAAGAACGGTTCCCAAAATTTCAGAGCTCTACCTTGATGCGAAGTTGGTTAAATTAATGATGGAAAATTTGATGACACACTGATACACACACAGATAGACACACACCAAGTGAAATACATAAAAACGTTAAAACTAACTAAACACATCAATCAATAACTCCCGAGACTAACCCAGAGATGGCGCTCGTAGTAAACCAGTAACCAGGTCTTTCTAGAGTACTAACCTTTGCTTGAAACGTGTCAAAATTTTAAGTCGATCGGACCAGAAGCAGCTGAGTTATCGAGGTTGGAGTAAAGTCGTTTTGTAGTTTGTTTAAAAAATGGAAAAAACCGAGTTTCGTGTTCTGATAAAACATTGTTTTTTAATGGGTAAAAACACCGTGCAAGCGAAACAATGGATTGAAAAATGTTACCCGGACTCTTGTCCATCAAAAGCAACGATTTGTCGGTGGTTTGCCGAGTTTAAACGTGGTCGTACCGACACAAATGACGCGGAACGCTCGGGTAGACCTGTGGAAGCCGTTACACCGGAAAATGTGACAAAAATTATAATGAAAGATCGTAAAGTGAAGCTCCGTGAGATTGCTGAGATGACACAGATATCATATGGAAGTGTATTTACTATCCTTCATGAAAAATTGAGCATGAAAAAGGTTTTTTCCAAGTGGGTGCCGCGATTGCTTTCGATGGAACAAAAACAGCAACGAGTCGATGATTCAGAAAGCTGTTTATCGCTATTTACTCGCAACAAAAACTTTTATGAAAACAAAAATTGGGGAAAAAGAAAGAAAAAGATTTGGAAAAGCGTTGGAACGATTGTATCACCCTAAAAGGTGATTAACAAAAGGTGTTATGTTGATGAATAAAAAAAAAAAATTTGCAAAAAAAATGTTGTTTTCAATGTTAGACTCGGGAGTTATTGATCGATGTGTTATCTTTATGTGCATAAACTAATGCACCACCTTGCCCTCCATATCTCTTAAAAGTCCTCTTCTCTCTGATTTTGTACTTCAAAGAACACAAGACAACACGAATGCATTTTATTACATTTCAAATGTTTCGAATTGAGACATGAGGATTATTTGTGAGCCTTTTATGAGATTCCTTTGAGGTTGAATTACATATAGTACGAATCTCTATTTCTATTTTTAAAAAAGTTCATTTTTAATCATATTTCTCAACCGGTTTTTTCCCCCGATGCATATTTCAGCTCGCGTTACACAGCGTCTATTATAATGCAATTTTCTTACTCTTCTTGGCTTCAAAAATGCGTCATCTTTACTGCCTGTATTTTTTTTTCATTCCTTGAAATCATGTTGGATCTGAATTAAACGATCATTGTTACAACTTTCTCCTTCTATCGTTGCTTGTTACGTTGGGCTATTCGCGATTTTTTCTTCACTAGATTCGGGAACTTTTCTAAAACCGAGAAGTGCATGAATCGGAATGAGTGAAGTGGAAAGTTAAGCCTTTATTATTGGAACATAAACTAGGATTAACTGAGTTAAGAGGGATTCGAGAGAGAGTGATCTTGCGTATTCTTTGATAGATAAACAATTGGTGTTTAGAGCTTATTGACTATTTAGTTAGATTTTAAGATGTTAGCGGAGTTAAATAACGAAGGAAGGGTGTCACCGACTTTTTTGCGTTAATTTTAACTTTACTTTGTACTCCACTCAATATCTTGTAATTTATTCATGTGCCGGTTACTTTGTTATTTGTCAAATAAAATATTGTAACACTTCAACAATACGAGATATATCGTAAAGTTTTAATTATTGCTAAGAAATAACCGAGTTACCTGGAAACATATTTATTCCACACATTAATTGATCTATGTGTACATAATGTGGTAAATTACCGCTTTTAATGTTGATTTGTTGGGTTTCAGGAAGCCGTAGATTGAAGCACCCCGTAGCATCGTAAAGTTTTAATTTTTCTAAAAAATAATAGAAGTAGAAACTTTAGTTTTGTCTATTATTTTTAAGCCTTTCCTACATAAATGGTCACCCCCATCCAGAGTTATATAATTCTCCTGTCAGATTTTTTTTTTTTTTTTTAAACCTTTGGAAGACCGTTATTGTATAATTCAGAATATTTAACTTTATCTTCTTCAGACAACGGGTTACTTCAATCTACGACTTCCTGAAACAAAAAAATCATGAATAGCTGTAATTTACAGCATTATGTACATAAAGATCAATTAACACGCAGAATAAATTGCACTGAGATACCTCGGTTATTTCTTTGTAATAAGTAAAACTCATTCAATCCAGAGAAATCACTCTTTCCCCCTTATTTTTCTGTCTTCTCTTTAAGTAAAATAAAATTATACAGATAAATTTTCGATTTACATACTTCATTTAACTAAGTTAAACTTTTTTAAAAAAAATCTGCAGGGGGTGTATTTTCCAGAATTTACACTAAAAGTCTCCAAAATTAAATTTGTCTTTAATCTCGATTATAAACCTCCTTATAAATTTAAGAGATTTTCCAGTTGTACAGGGAGGGCATAATTTAAAAGAGTTTTTTTACGGTACTCAATTTAATTGGTTTTGTCATGTACCGTAGAACAATTTTCATAAATTGATCTTATTTTACAAAACATTAATACACGAATCAATGTCAAAAAATTATCATATTCAAGTAAGATAAAATATAAATCCTTGCAATTTTAAATATAATGAGAACAGTAACACATGTTCTCCCTCTTTTTTAAAAAAAAACATTTTTAGAAATTTTGGAATAAAACATAAAAGCAGGCCAATAACCACACAATACAGTTTCCCCATGTCTATATTAGACATGCGCTGTAACCCAATGCGTGACCGTATCCTTTTAACTCGGTCTCCAGATAACCAAATCTGTCTGCTCATGATTTTTTTTTTTTTAATCTGAGATACGATTTGGTAACATTTAAGTTATACATTTATTTGCTTCACCCAAGTATTTTGAAAAATTTTTCTACTGAAATCTTCTAAGAGATATGAATGCATGAAAAAAAAAAAGCGAGAAGAAGAGGAATTTACAAGCATTTTTGTCAAAGTCAACAAAACCTAGTTACAGCGACAAATGGCTATAATGACTCATCTTCTGCCCTAAATGGAAATACAATAAAAGCTTGAAGCGCATTTCCATTGTTCTAAGAATAGATCAATACTTTCATTAAAATGATCAGAAACAGAAATCATTCCATAAAGACTTTATTTTGGTGTAAACGCTTTACGAAGAGCATGATTTTCAGATAATATGCTATGTTGACATTGATTTTGCGTGGCGCCTAGCCGCTGTGCGAACCTTCAAGCCCGTATCTTCAGGTGTGATGGAATAATTGGCTGGGGTGTTGTGAAGATTTATCATACTTGCTACACATTATACAAAACAAACTTGGTCATTTATAATATATTTTAAACAAAACCTGATGGCTCATCTATAGTAAGTTATGAACGAAGCACAAG